>LPNX010387150.1:0-23664 GCA_001517045.1 Pseudotsuga menziesii
TACCCATGTAATCCAATGACCACTCAACAGCATTGCTCCTGTCAAGCATATTTTTGTTATAGCATCGAACAACCCATGTTATGACATCATCTTGAACTACCCTTACACACTGAGCTTTGATCCACATCTCTCTCAAGATGACCATCAAGACATTCATCATTGGTGTCCTTGTTACCTCCTCCTTAAAGGCAACATGTATCAATGAGGAGTTGACATCATAGTATGTCAATTCCTAACTCAGAAAGAGGTCAAACAAGTTCTCAATAGATTTCATGGGATGCTTACAATGACCATTTATCAAGAATGGCCATCACCCAAAAGATCCTTTATGTGGGATATTTGTTGGCTTTCTTTTCACATCACTACATTCATGAGATTAATCTATGCAAGAATTGTCAAATTCTCACCCCTAAAACCTAAGCACAATCTACTCCTCCATATCCCATTATCATTATTAACATTTTTTGCAACTAAGGGACCAACATTATGGAATGTCACCGTATATCCAATTGTGACCACAAGTAGATTAATGGCCGTTACCTAATTTATCAAATGGTTTAAGCAATGTTAACATTTGTCAACACTTCTCTTACGACCACCCACTTCTTCCTCAACCACATCATCACTTCAAAACCAAAAATCCACAGACCAATTAAAGGCGCCTTCACTTAACCGACGGTTATGAGAATAGTCGTCGCTTCACCGACGCTTGTGGCCACATTTACAAAAAAAAAATGTATCCTTGTGATTTTTGGTAAGTTTAAAAAGAGAAATCCACGCGCCGTCAGATTTTTCCGTCGGATTTTGGATCGAAATGTAGTAGTGACTGGAAGGCTTATTTCCATATGAGATTGTTGTAATCCCCAAAGTTAATCAATGAGTCTTACAATTCCTGGGGGCTGCTCATGAATCTTACAAATATAACAATATTGAGCAGATTACGCAGTTTTAGTATTTGGGAAAGCATTATACTTTACTACAAAAAAAGAGGTGCAACAGCAGGTAAAGACTTGCACAACTCCTCTCATATGTGTTTCTGGAAGGGGTCCCGTAGGGAAAGTAAAGAGTCTAGGTCCCTCCCTTGAACCTTGAAGCGAGGAAATTCTTAGATATTATAACCTTTAGTCTGAAATCCTATACACAACATTTTTGGTCTACCAACCCTTGAATTGCTAGTTCCTGAGTTTTATCTATAAACATAGAAATATTATTATGAACCTGGGCAGGCCTAACCTATTTTCGGGGCTGCAACTTGTGAAAACCATAGGATATCCAATAATAGATTTGATCCTTATGGCCTATTATAGTGCATCTGCAGGTGTAGCATTCCTCTGTTACTGTAAGGGAATTATGATCTAGCCATTTCATCTCCACCACATCCACAACAAAGAAAAAAAACACGAATAGAAAAAAAAACACAATAGATAATCAAGAAAAACATAGAACAAACCTGAAGGTCTAAACATTGATGTCATTCTGAAGGCAGTGGAGACCCAACGTGAAGCTCAATACCAATATTTTTCAGTTTCAATTTCTGTCCACCGACACCAATCTCATCACCATGTTTAGAATTGCCTGAATTCCAATTCCATTTACTCTTCTTAGATGTGTCTTCAAGCATCTTCTTAGATTCAGACAAATTACTTGTAAATCTAGTCCTCTCAGCCTAAGTATTCAACATAGTAGGTCTGCGTCAGAATTGAACTCCTTGTACAGGTGCCTGAAGGATAAAGAAAGAAAACAATTCTTTAGGAGCCCAATCATTTTCAACCAACAATCATATATAACTCAGTGACTACAACTTGGTGAGACCTCTGGCCCAATCAATTATCATGACCTTTGATTCGCCAAAAATAGAAAGCTAGAGAATTATTCTATTTTTGCGAACCATAAAAGCCCCCATAAGGCTAAAAGTTCGTGCAATTGCTTTGTTGGATCTCTGAAGATCGAGGTGCATGGCACTAATATTATTTCTAATAGAAGGTAGACAACTTACAAAAATTACACTTTATTGCCAAATTTGCAATTTTCCATGACACAATTAAAAATGACTAATATAAATGACTAATTCATATTCTTCTAGCTAGTCATTTTTTATGTCGTGACTAAATTACTCATTTATTTTAGTCATTTTTAACTTAGTCACTTATTATCTAGTCATATTTGTTAACTGGTGACTAAATTAGTCGTTAATTTTAGTCGTTTATAGTTGAGTCAATCAAAATTGCTCATATTTAGTAGTAAATCACTTGGAAAACCTGTGGTGACTAGAATTTTTAGTCACCTAGTAGCTAATTCTTCATTTTGTACTAGTGACCTAACCATGGTCTGCAATTTTCAAGGGAATAAGTTTAGGGACAAGACTTGTCAATTTGGGAGAAATCCCCCCTGGGTTCTGGAATAAATCTCTTCACAACACTGTACAAAATTCACTAATTTTGGGTATGATACTTGTCTCTGTTATTAGACATTAATTTTTAAGCATCATATGTGGTTTTTGGGTTGAATAGGTATCCAAGGTAACTCCATGAATTTACTAGTAATTTTGAGGTTCCAACCCCCAATGGTAGATGACTCCAAATAGCTCCAAATGCTCTTGAATTGTACCAGAAGGTGTATGGGTGATAAAATAACTTAATTATAATGTTCAGGGGTATATTATGGCCTTCCAATTACTCATGGGGTCTTCACTTGTTGACCAATATCCTATCACATTAGTTCATGTTGTGGGTTTTAAAATTATCAAAAATTGAACTAATATATTGCAGGTATTGGGGGGATGAGGGGTTTAAGGTGGGGGTGAGTAGGGTGGTTTATAAGGATTGAGGTATAAAAAGGGGTGGGGAGGAGGTTTTAAGAATTGGGAGGGGGTTTCAACAAAAAGAGTTTGGGTGAATATCTCTAGAAATTAAGGGCATTCTTTAATATCCCACGATCATACGTGCTATGTGAGAGGTTCACTAAGTGAAGTCCCCATGTAATTACTTCTCAAATTCTATATCAAATTATGAATAATATTTATTCTTTAACTAACAATTTTGGTGCTCAAATCGCCCTCGGGTAATTATCGGAACGACTTCCCAAATGTGAAGAAAATCACTCGAATTCTCAAATTGAAGCAAGGGATGTGTACAAAACATTATCAAAGGATCCTATGCAGAACCAATAGAACTCCCATGGATTTTATCACTTCTTTCAATCATATATAAAAAAACCAGTTTTGGACCCTTGGGGAAATGAGATGTAGTTTTCTCCAATTGCTAAGAAATTCGACCCAATGGCCAAAATTTTTCATTTACTGAATAATAAACCCATAATATTCATTAATTACAGTCCTTTCATTCATAAATAATCAATATTCTACACCGCCATTCAAATCTATCAATATTATAAGAGTTTACAACAAGGAGATGGGGAAATGGAACTGTTTCTTTATTATTGATCAATAATATATAAAATATCTTGGATTTTAGAACTAATAAATTTAGGAATAGAAATATAATATTATTTACATCATAATACAAAATTCTAAAGCAAGCGGAGCTCCCTCAAAAATATAAATGGCTCACCAAGTGCACCTCACTCCACCAGGATGAAATATGGTGAAAGAATGTGAGATGGGAGGGAGAATGAGATAAATCCTGAAGTTTCCACGATATTTTGTAGATGCATTTATATATTATGAATAAATTTAATATCCTATAAATACCTAATTGGCCTCTCCAATCACCAATTAGGATGGGAATCTTTCACCCTCGAAATTGGCTCAAGCATTAACTAGTCACTCACTAGCTCTCTCTCTTCACAACAACAAATTTCACAAGTGATCAAAAATATCCTTCTCATGGATTATCCTTGTATTTTATAAAAATTAATGGTCTCCTCATCTTCCAAATACATCCATCAACTAAATCCAAGTAAAAAATGTGTGGCTTCTCATGTTATGCCATGTGGCCTCTCTCTTCACCTTCCATCTTCTCCCACATTGAGTAGGAACCCATTGGGATTCTCCAAATCACAAGAGAGATATATTGGATGCTCTATTTAAACCTAATATGTCAGATATGTAATATTTCATCCTTTCTCATGTAAGTTACACTTAATCTCAAATTATACCTATGAAGTATGTGGACAAATATTTTAACCTTATAATCCATCCAAAAACATTAGGCTTCCCATAGATTTGAATTTGGAAGACGAGGATACCATTTAACATAGGAATTGTAGCTTATGTGGGTCCCACATCCTTCATGTGTTTTCATGGTCAATTTCCACTTTGAATTTCCCTTTTATTTATTTATTTATCTCCTTTATTAATTATTTATTCTATTATAATGTTTAAACATCATTTATTGTCCCCCTTATTCCAAATATCAAAGCTTCCACCCCCAACCTAGGAAACTAGTGATTTTCCTCCTTGGCAATTATTTGACCTTTAGAATCAATTTGACAAATTTCATGAATATGGAAATTGTTATTTGGCCATTGTGACCCAATAAAATTTTTGGGACATTAAAAATCCTCCCTTACCAATATTGCTTATCCTCAAGCAATTTCAAACATGGTTGAAGAACCTGCTTTCTATATGATTCTTTGAAGTTGCCACTGAGTTTCCCACTTTGAGTCTTTGAGATTCCATGAATATTTTAGAGAGGAACCATCATGGTTTCTACTACACTATTCCAATTAAAATCACCTTATTAAGTTGGGAATCCATCTCCCATACTTATTGTTTCCCAACTAATTTGAAATCAATGGGACTAAAAACTATCCCAGGGTCCCATTGCTTGCATTGCACTCCAACAATTAAGAGTGCTCTCCAACCCATACCATTAGGAAAGAGAATTCCCGGATCCCATTTTCTTGTATGCATTCTTCCAAACATCATGAGTACATAATATATATCATTAAAGTATATAACAACATAATAAAAATGTACATCAAGGAGGTGCCTCAGCAAAAAATCATGAAAGTGCTTATACCTCCCAGTGAGTAGACTACCATTTTCCAAGTGCATACATGATTCAAGAGACCAATCAAATATTATCCAATGACATAGGTGAGGATACCATGTGCTATAATGATTTTCCAAAAGGTTGTGATATGGATTAGAATATTCATCCATTTATTCTTTCATCCAAGAAGTGGATGAAGAATCTCTGCTCAAATCTGAACCAAATAATGAGCAAGAAAAACAAGGACACTTCAAATGACTCAAAGAAGTCTCACCCATACATCCATGAATGAGTGAATCATAAATATAGAACAATGTATGTGGATGGTAACAAAATTGTTCTCCCATCATAAACCTATTCACCCCAGTGTTGGATGAAGTTCCTCCAATATCAAATGAACCAAGTGTTGAGCAAGAAAAACCATAAGTATTCAAGTGACTCAAATGCATATCATAGGTGCATCCATGTAGATGTGCATCATTATAAAGTAACAAGTAATGCTGCTGAAAATGTGAATAATATTTTGCTCCGATTTATATGTAATGTGCATCAATATAATCATCCATGTGTTCTTTAATCCAATAAGTGAATGGAGAACCTCTACCAAAATATGAACAAATTAAGGAGCAAGGAAAACATGAACACTTCAAGTGGCTCAAAGAAATACCATCAATACACTCATGAATATGTATGTCATCATGTAATATCAGAGGATTTGTCTACCAATAACAATGTTCTTCAATCATATCACTCTTCACCCAACTATGGGATGAAGTTCCTCCAACTTCAAATAGACTAGGAAAGGGGCAAAAAAAATCATGAGTCTCCAAGTGAATTAAGTGAAAATCATAGGTGCACCCATGGAGATGTGTATAATCATAATGTAAATAAGGATTCTACTGTAAATGTAAATAATATGGTGCTCTAATAATTCCATCATCAAAAGGAGAAATAGAATGTACATACTCTTCATGTTCCACCATCAAAATGAAACCTTTCACCCATACTTCATTAGGATGAATGCTACAAAATATGGAATTGTAGGATCTAGGAGAATGAACTAACTCACCCAAGATATCAAAAAGTACAGAAGTTCCATCATGGTAAGGATCCATATGGGTAGTATCATGCAGCTCCTTCAAAAGTGTGAAACCTTTGTCATAGATTGGTTCCAATGTAGAGGAATCATGCTCTTCTTTAAAATTTGCATAACCTTCGTTAAGAGAATTAAAGTTCCTCTTCCACCTTATCAAATGTTTGAATCTCTTCAAGTTCAACTTCAAACACATCAAGCACATTCAAATTTTCACATTTTTCATGATCCTCCATGTCACAAGAATCCTCCAAACAATCTACCCTTTGACAATATTTGATGTTGCACGTTGCTCTTTGAATCTTCTCCATGTCTTCAAGGAATGATGGCTCCTCCAAGGAAGTAGATCTCCAACAAGAATTTGATACCAATGCTTGAGTGTCATGGAGTATGCTAACAGATTCTTGGATATCCCTTTCACTCATATTCAAGTATCCTTCAATGAAGGATGATTCATGGGAGTAAACCTCCTCTTCTTCTTCATTCTGGATCTGATCAACTCCTTGAAGCTCAAGGGACATTTATCTTGGTTCTTCATTTTCTGCTACAAGGTATTCATTTTTATGCTAATGAGAATTTTGGATTGCAGCAACATTTTCAGATTTGATCTCTATGTCACCAACATAGAGGCGTGAGAACCCATCAGTAGGTACTCCTTCATAGTTTAAGAATCCATCATTAGATTCTCTTTTTTTCATTTCCAAGGTAGAATGTGTCTCAAAATTATCTTCAGTATTTTCAATATAAACTTCTTCATACTTATGTGATGTCTCTTTATATTTTTCAGAATCACTTGGGAGTGAATTTTGATCCTCTTCATGTACTACTTTTTCTTCTTTACCACCCACAGAAATTTGTAGCTCCTTGGTATCCTCCCTACTTGTGCATTGATGATTATTCCTTAATGAGTTCTTATTTGAATTATTTTTTATAAATTCATTCAACAAATAATTAATTTCTTCATAATGAATAGTCTTATGTGCCAATTTGAATGCTTGCTTAACCTTCCTAGACATAGCATCACCACATAGCTTAATGACTTTCTTCCATTCATCTATACCATTCATAACTTCAATAGGTTCCAATACCATGCTCTGATACCACTTTAATGTCCTCTTTTTTTAAATTTTATCAAAATGGTCAATTCTTCAATTCTTTCACAATGTACTCAAATTCACCTTCTTACAACTCTAGTTATATGGATTCAATTGATCCAAAATTCCTCCAATTGCTTCCAAAACTTGTGAGGAAGGTCCTGAGGGGTGATGAGACATATTATCACATATATCATACATATAATCAACTAATATACCCAACCATATTCTGAAATTTTCAAGGGAATAATTTTCGAGACAAGACTAGTCAATTTAGGAGGTGGAAATCCCTGTGGGTCCTGGAATAAATCTCTTCACAACACTATACAAACTTCACTAATGGTGGGTATGATACTTGGATATGTTATAATGCATTAATTAAAGTATATTTTAAGAATAATATGTGGTTTTGGGGTCGAATAGGTGTCCAATGGAACTCCATGAATTTACTAGTATTTTTGAGGTTCCAACCCCATGGTAGATGACTCCAAATAGCTCCAAATGCTCTCGAATTGTACCAGAAGGTGTATGAGTGATATAATAAATTTATTATAATTTTTATGGGTATATTATGGCCTTACAATTACTTCTTCAAGTCTAGATAAAATTCTAAATAAGATAGATTATCTAACTAGCAATTTTGGGGCTCAAATCCCCCCCAAGTAATTGCCGGAAAGGATTCCCAAATGTGCAAAAAATCACTCAAATTATCTAATTGTAGGGAATGCATTTAATACATTATCATAGACTCATATGCAGAACCAATCGAAATCCCATGGCTGTTATCACTTCCTTAAATCAAATATAAAAAACTAGTTTTGGACCCTTGGGGAAATGAGATGTAGTTTGCTCCAATTGCTATGAAATTTGACCCAATGGACACAAATTATAATTGAATAAATATGAAACCTATAATATGATTTAATTACAATCCCTTCATTCATAAATCATTAATATTCTACACAACCATTCAAATCTATCAATATTATAAGAGTTTACAACAAGGAGATGGGGAAATGGAACTGTTTCTTTACTATTGCTAAATAATACATAAAATATGTTGTAATTTCGACCTGATAAATTTATTACCAGATAGATAATAGTATTTAAATTAGAATACAAATTTATGGAGAAAGGGGAGCTCCCTCAAAAACATAAATGGCTCACCAAGTGCGCCTCACTCCACCGGGCTGAAATATGGTGAAAGAATGTGAGATGGGAGGGGGAATGAACTGAATCCTAAAGTGTCCATGAACTACTATAGTTGCACTTGTACGTTATAAATACATTTCATCTCATTGAAATACCTGAGTGGCCTCTCCAATCACGAATTAGTATGGGAATCATTCACCCTTGAAATTGGCTCAAGCATGAACTAGTCACTCACTAGCTCTCTCTCTTCACAACAACAAACTTCACAACTCATCAAAAATACCCTTCTCATGGATGATACCTATATTTTATAAAAATTAATGGTCTCCTCAGATTCCAAATACAACCATAAACCAAATCCAAGTCGAATTGGTGTGGCTGCTCATGCTATGCCATGTGGCCTCTCTTTTCACCTTCCATCTTCTCCCAAATTGAGTAGGAACCCATTGGGATTCTCCAAATCACATGAGAGCTTTATTGGATGCTCTATATAGACCTGATATGTCAGAGATGTCATATGTCAGCATTCATATCTGACTTGTTTCATATCTTTCATAGAATCTCCATCATCGGTTTCATAGATGTCATAAGTGTAAGGGGAATCTAGCCAAGTGTCCATGAAACTCCCCATTTAGCTCTTCATTGCTCATGTAAGTTACAATTCATACCAAATTCGAACAATGAAGTATATGAAAAAATATATTAACCTTATCATCCATCCAAAAACATTAGGCTTCCCATTGATTCAAATTTGCAAGAGGAGGATACCATTTAACATAGGAATTCTAGCTTGTGTGGGTCCCACATCCTCCATGTGTCTTCATGATCAATTTCTAGTTTGATTTTCCCTTGTATTTATTTATTTATCTCCTTTATTAATTAATTATGCTTATATAATTTTCAAACATCATTTATTGTCCCCCTTATTCCGAATATCAAAGCTTCCACCCCCAACCTAGGAAACTAGTGATTTTCCTCTTTGGCAATTATTTGACCTTTAGCATCAATTTGACAACTTTCATGAATATGAAAAATTTGATTTGGCCATCGTGACCCAATGCAAAATTTGGTACATCACAAGTCCTATGTGTATGGTTTGGAATTTGCTTTGGTAATACCAAACCTGTGTTATGGTATATGATAAACCATAGCTAATTGAGAATTTCCCCCATTTTCTGAAGAAGTCGTTGTTTACACATTCGTTACAGTATGCTACACACAATCATTTTTTACGAAATCTTAAACATAAGTATCATTTTTTCTGCACATTCTAAATATGTATTTTTTATTAAAAAATATTATATTTTCTTATTTGTTTTCAATTTCTATTGTGTCCTAACTCCTTAACTCAAAATACATGTTGTTAGTGTTTTTCCCATAGTTTTTTCAATTCATAATCATTTTAAAAAACAATATATGGTGCACTAGAAAACACTGACCTCTACATTCTATAAAAACCCATTTCATGATTATTTCATTAAGACCTTCAAAGGATGCATCCACAGAAAACGTACCATTTTTTAGGAATGATCACTTAGATAATTATAAAAAAATAAAAAATTACTAATTTAAATTTCAAAAAATAGGGATGCACTAGTGTTATATGTTTTCTACGTGCTTGCAAAGTTTTGTATCCCAAAAGCATCATTTAGGCCCTCAAAGGCTGCACCCACAAAAACATATACCTTATCATTTGCTTAAAAGAAAGTGATTGTTAGAAAAAATGAAAGTTGACATAGTTATAAAAAATTTCAATACATAAACCTTATATATTTGAAACGTAATTCAATTTCCTACATTTAATATTTTTGCGTCGAGAGGTGCTCTACAACCCAGTATGGGGAAGATATTGTAACATGATGTAACGTTAGTAACATTTGTAACATGTCAGCAAAAAAAATAGTGATAGTGAATATTATGGGAAAGATCTTGTAACATGATGTAAGGTTAGTAACGTTTCTAACATGTCAGCAAAAAAAAATAGTGATAGTGAATATTATGGGAGAGATCTTGTAACTAATGTAAAAATTAGTAAATATTTTGTTGTATAACTTGTGACTTAGCAGGGGCCAAGACATCCGGAAGCTTAGATAGATGAGCCTCTATCCCAGGGGTTACCTACCCTTCCAGCGTTGTCACAACATACCAATACAACAAGCCAATGAGAAACTCTATCCCAGCCTTTTTTGAACCTCTAACCTTCAAGAAGATATCACATTTTGTTCTTAACCATTAGGCCCACTGAAGTGCTCTTACATATTCAATAAAATTACTATATTACAAACTACACACAAAGGATACACAACTATAGAATTCACAGTATCCTTAATTTACTTGGAAACAAAATGAAAAGGATATAAAAACCCTAAATATAGTTTCTTTCTTTGTTGCTACAGCTATTTTCAGGTCTCTTTTGTATGAAGCTTGTGGCATGATTGTGAATCCGATACATGGATCCTTGGACTTCTGTGGTCAGGTAACTGGGCAGTGTGTCAGGCGGGAGGAGAGAGCATCCTGCGAGGATCGTTCCCTGCTGTTGCGCCGGATAGTTCTGGGACTCATGTCATGCCAATGGAAACCATGGGCTGCCACGAGCAGCTCAGATCAGTGAAGACCAAAGGAAAACTAAAGGGCCTGTCACATTCGAAAGCCAGAAGAAAAAACAAGAACGTGAACTCCTTAGCAATAATATGGATTCGATTTGCAAATCTGGCGAATGGGGAGATGTAACAAATACCTTACAAAATGCTGATGAGAAATACAAAGAGAAATGTTCAACATTTTTTTCAGGGCAGGAAGTCAATGAATTCATTGATGCCGATCAAGAACAGATGGAATATTTCCTTGATCTTTATAACGTCAAAACCAATCAAACAAAAGTTGAAGCTCCATGTAATGAGGTAGGGTTAGACCTCACCCCTGGCTCTCAGGAATATTTTCCACGTACTCCAGATAAATCATTACGTTTTGACATACATTGCAGTGATGCCTTCTGGGAACTTACTGCCATGATAACGTCGTTTTCGCCCGCCTGTGTATATAGACATGGCGGGTATACAACAATTGTAGCTATTGTATTGTGTAGTAGATTTAGTAAACTACTGGTAGTAAAATATTAAGTATTCTAAAAATCAACTGATAGTACGCTGTAGATATCAAATTTTGGATACTATACGAGTTAGATTTATGTACCTATATTTTGTATTTTGCTTCGGCTAATTTTACGTTTCCAGCAGCAGTTATTCGGGAGCGAGATTCAGATTCTCCAGATCGTTACCCAGCCCTAGATTATAGAGATGGAGATCCAGTTACGGACCTTCATGAGTTAAATCCATATACAGTAGCTTCTTCCCTTCGCTCAGTTCGGTAAGTAGATCCTCCAGCCCCATGTGACCCATAAGTGGCTAAAATAATGAAAACCAAGCCTAAGTGTGCAATCTCCATGAATCCAAATAGGGTCCAACAAATAAAGTTTGCAATGCTAGGAAAAAACCCAAACAATGTAATGAATTCTATTGATAAATCAGAAAAGCACCTTGAAAGTGATTAAGTAATACGTGTACTTACCCTGTTAATATATTTGAGGTTAAATGTCGGTCATAAAAAATAAATTTTTTAATTATTCTTTAAAATAAATATCGTTCACAAAAACAACCTAAATGGGGGAGATGTTGTAATGTTCCTACCTAACAAAACAATAAAAAATAAAAAATTTAATTATCAGCCAACAAAAAAGTCATAAAAAATACAACACAATATGGGGGAGATGTTGTAATGTTTCTACCTAACAAAATAATAAAAAATAATAAAAATTGAATTATCCCCCAAAAAATGTTGGTCTTGCACATGGTTTTAAAACCATGTGCAAGGCCTCCTAATCAACCCATTGTTTTATTGTACATGGTTTAGGAGGGCCTTGCAAATGGTTTTAAAACCATGTAGAACGCCTCCTAAACAACCCATGGTTTTATTGTATATGGTTTAGGAGGTCGTTGAAAATGGTTTTAAGACCTTGTGCAAGGCCTCCTAAACCACCCATGGTTTTAGGAGGGCCTTGCACATGGTTTTAAAACCATGTATGGGGGAGATGTTGTAATGTTCTTTCCTAATAAAATAAAAAATATTATATGTCGGCCATAAATAGTATTAATATTAATAATAAAAATATTATATGTCGACATTAAATAAAAAGATTTGATTTCTCTTGGCGCTTGATAGAGCCTAGTTTACTCAAATGAAGATATTTTATGTAAGTATCTAAAAAACAATTAAGTTAAAAGATATCTGATTTTTTAGTTTTCTACTACATCTAACCTGTCAAAAGAAATTCCCACGTGTCAAAAATAAACATCATTAAATTGCGCTCACCATTTCGCTTTCTTTTGTTTCCCTGAATTTGGCATTATCCCTATTTGTTTTGGTGTATTTGAAAGGACCACGACATTATTCCTATTTGTTTTGATGTATTTAAAAGGACCAAAATGTTAAAGTGGCAGTGCACATCTTTTTACTCATATGTTGTGGTTAGGTAACACATAAAAATAAGGAATGTTACATTTTATTTCGTTGGAATGATTATTAATTTTTTACATAATTAAGATAAATAACATGATTTAAGATAAAGAAACGTAAATTATTCTTGATCTAAATTATTGCATTCCATAAAAATTCAGTTTTATTTATTTATTTGTGTTGTCTTAGTGACTCATTTTGAATTTGTCTTAGTCACTGAAGTAGTAGTGCACATGTGTTTGCTCAAATGTTGTAGTTAAGTTTACGTATAAGAAAATAAGAAATGTAACATTTTATTTCCTTTAATAACTTTTGTTACATTAGGTTAAAAATATAAAGTGATTTAACATTTAAATATACATTTTTTTAATATTTTAAAATAATCCAAAAGTTTTTATAATAAGTTTATTGTCATTTTCTTAAAAAACATTTCCACACTTAATTATAACTCTATTATGAATATGGTAAAACCAAATTCGATTTTTTTTAAATGACTTTATTTACAAACAATTTTGTCAATGTCATTTTGAATCCTTTGGAAAAAATTTCCGTGAGAATGGTAGTAACGATTGCTAACATATTTTTAAATGTCCTTATTTGCAATGTATTTTATCGCTATCGTTTTAAAATCTTTGGAATTTTTTTGTCATTGCATTATAATTCATTAAAATTAAAAATAAAAAAAATAAAAAATAATAATAATAACACAGTGCAAAAAGTATGAAAACGAGAAGGAAAATAAAAAATGTATAGTTTAAAATTCATATTTTTAAAATGAAACGCCCCCTTAAACATGTTCTAACTATTGATTGCGACAATGTTAAGATAGATTAATTTCAACCTTTATCCATAATCTTATTTTCATAAGATGTGATTTCATTTTATATTAAAATCATTATATATCATGGCATGAAAAGTGTTAATACTAAAGGAAATTCCACCTTGCAATAAGAAAAACAACTCACCAAGTTGAAATATATATGATTATGTTAATATTATTTTTTTTAAGGTTGAATAATTTTTTTTAATACTTTTCCATCCACCATGGGTAATTATATAAAATAACAAATGGATAGATGTGAGGGAATTAAGGGAGTGTTGGTAATGTTGATAAATCATTTCGAAAGTAGGTTGAAGGGTTTTATGAAATTAATTTACAAATGTTGTGTTTGTTTCTAATTTAGATATTTATCATGACACATACTTTGAAATTGAATAGGATTAGGAAGCTTACTAAGTGAACTTTAAGAGATCATTCAAAGAATGTATGACTAAATTATTTATCTAGTAGTTGAAGTACAAGGAGAAGTGTAGGGTAGATGAGAGGGATCATAAAAATGTTTTTAGTATTATAATGACGATGCAATGGGTTTAATAAATAATTTAGGAACTATAATTTTTCTTTGTCATCAATTAAGGATCTCAAAGGAAATCGCATGACAACTTTGGTGGAAAATAGAACTCTTTAGGTTACGATTAATCACGGAAACATGATCTATGGACTCCAGAGGTTAATGAATAGAAAGGAACCTAAGATGTAAATGAAAGATATATATCCTACTTGCCTCAACAAAATAAGTATTATGCATAATTAAATAGGCGGTCTTTGTTCTTAGCGTTATAAAGAGATATGCATGACTAAGATGGTTTACAAGGATTATATGCTTAATTTATGATAGCCACAATAATCAAGACCTCAAAATAAAAATTAGGACTCTAATTGTATGTTCACTCTAACATTCCAAATTTTGTGGTGGCTTGTGACACTTTCCAAAGACCTAAAGGTTACACGGTTAAGTCACTAAGGGAATTTCAACCACATTCGATCCGAACCCATATATGGACATATATTTATATGTATTTTATAGATGGTATTCCCATAGCTAGTAATAAATAAGTGGACATGGAGATCATCAATTTTGTTTCCAAGTACTCTCATATTTGTTTCTTTTCACACCTTCTTAAATGATTATCAGTTTTTGAAGTCTTCATGGATCATATTTTTAATTTACATGGCATGTGAAGCTTCACTATATATGATTGAAACCCTATAATCACTAGATCCTTTTGGAAAGATATATTTAAACTCTAGGGTGTCCAATTTAGTCTCATTATTAAATATTATCCCCAAATTAATGGCTAAGAAGAAGTGGTCAACAAGTTCTTAGAAACCTATTTACAAGGCTTCGCTTTAGGAAAGAAGGACCAATGGGCACAATGAATTTCTCTTGAAGATTGGTTGTGTAATACAATTGACCATGGAGATTCCAAAATAGAACCATATGAAGAACTATATGTTAAAAAAAACTTCTCACTGGTTTCCTATTTCCAACATCCCCAAGGTCCATGTAATAGACAACACGCTACCCACTAAAGAAGCTATTCTCGATACACTTATGGAAAATTTGGATATGGATGAAAATATAATGAAACAATAGGTTGACCAACATCACGTAGATATAATTTTTTTGTAGAAGGGAATCTTGTTTCTCTTCACCTTAAACCTTATAAACAAACATCACTAAAAAATGAACTCCAAGATAAACTAGTACAAAATTTCCATGTACCATATAATACCATAAAACATATTGAATAGGTTTCTTACAAGCTCAATCTCACATATCACTCAAAGATTCACTTGGTTTTTAAAGTGTCTTTCGTCAATAAGATCATGGGATAAAATCTATAAAATTCCTTACATCCAAGGGACAACTGATATTATGGCCAAAAATTTATCAAAGAAACAAGTAAGGGTTTCTTTATTTCCTTTCAATACCTTACGAAGTATACTTGACTATGCTAAAGATCAAAATGATCTGAGGAAACAAAAAAGGTGTTTACTAGATCCCATGTGACTACGGACAGGTATACATTGGTGAAATTGGCCACTCTATCCAAGCTAGAGGCTAAATTCCATAGCAAAGACATTATTCATGGATGCACAAATAATTTCGCATTGGTCAACCTTTCTTGACCTCCAAACATGACATTCTCCTAAATATTGAAAATTCTATCATCAACATCCATCAGTACATAAGAAGACAAATGAGGGAAACCATAGAGATCGAGAAGCACCATTAGAACATCATTCATGATGACAGATGAAAACTAAGAAAATCATGAACACCTATTATCAACCATTAAAAAAAAAACCCTTAACTAATCAACCTAGAATAATTAATGGAGATATAAGAAGCCTAATATTTTCATTATTAATTAAAATCAATCCTTTAATAATAACTCTGCAATTAATCCCCTAAAACAAAATGCAATGGATTCGTACATCCATAAAAATATCCCTTCTAAATAACTTTAAAGACCTATTAATATTAAAAAAATCTTAGCAAAATTATAATTAAAAACTTTAAATCTTTAACCTTCATAAAGCTTTTAATAAATAAAAAAATAATAACTAAAAATCCAAATATTAATTAATAAAATTCATTATTTTTACACCTTATATATATATATAAAATTAAAGGTTTTAAAACCCTAATTTTTTTATATAAAAAACATATAATAACTTTCTCCAAAAATGTATAGTAATCAACTTAACATGCGTAATAATGAATAACTCTTTCCTAATGTCAGCGTAGCATTATTAAATTCTAAAATAAATTAGTATAGATTTATTTAAAAGAGAATCTACCTTAAATATCTCAAGATGTAAACATTTTTTTATAATGAAAATGTTGAGGAAATATGTAATCTAATGTTTATGTTTTTAGTTTATCTAATTAGATTGTTTTATATATATCCATTTCTAAATAATTTAAATTTAATTTAAGTTTGTATGTTATTTTTAATAATATTTTATTATTTTATATAAAGGACATGTATCCACCTCACCCACTGTAAACCATGATTTGTTTCCTTACGACCATGACCACAAATCCCATTAGCTTGACCTACAAATCATACGGAGAATTTCCCCCCAGTAGGGTTGTAGAAAGAATAAAGGTCATGCATCTTGGCAAATCCTACCACCCTGAACTTCATTAATAATGGTGTGTCGGAGTTGAATGGAGGACAAGTTAATGAGAGGATTGGTATCTTGTTATCATGTTACTGATGAGCCACATGTCCTGTTTTTAAATTACAATTGATTACAATTTACTAGGTGTTGAGATTAGGTGTAAATAGTACAATATGATACAAATATTTTCGATCTAAGAAGCATTTCTATCCATTTTATTTTCTTGTGAATTTAAGGCTTGAAGGGTTCAATAAAAATCATTTTTGTAGAAGGCTTGAAGGTTGCTAAATATTTGTGATACAATTCTTCCTTTACAAATGATCATAAAGAATGGAGTGAGAGAGCATGTATGAGATTATCATCGGGGAATCTCCCAATATTAAAAGAGTCTTTATTTTCAATTGTTTAGCAATCCTTATTTCCTACATTAATAATAGAGATTCGACTTGGTTGTTTCTTGTTTTTAGTAGACCTCATGCATAAGAAGTTATTTGATGTTCTTTAGGTTCAACGGGAATCCCTTGAACCTACAACCCATTATATTCTTTCTATCTAACATTGATAAGTATTTCATGTTCTTTGGTATCAATGAGAATCCATGCACTTACTACCCCTCCTCTTACATCTAGATTTAAAAAAAAATTATCATCTTCCTATATTATACAATATTGGAAAAAGCTTAACAAAATACAAGCTTTCAATTTCACATTACCAATTTCTATGACCCCATAGGCTTCAAATTCAATAAAATTACATATAGTTGACTAGTCTAATTATTTTTAGATAAATTATTTTCATTTAATAATTTTAAAAAAATATTGAAAAAATACATATTCATATAAAATTTACCTCGAAAGATAAATTCCAATTAAAATTATATATGCTCAAAATATAAATGATATGATGAGTTTACCAGTTTGTAAAAGCATTTAAGATTTCTTTCCTGAAATAATTTTGTCACATTTTAAAAATTAAAATAATTTTAAAACAATAAAACTTTCTAAAAGTTACTTATCCATATAAAAAAAAAAGTTGTTTTATCGCTATTGCTTTTTATTACCTGTTTTATTTCAAAGTGGATTTTTCAAATAATGGAGTTGGAGTGAATGGGTAACTACGGGTTACAGGGAAGGAATAAAGCAGTTGCCTCACTTTTGAAATTTGAACCGTTGGATTATTTTTATTTGAATTTTCAAATATGATGTTTGCTTTTTCAAATTAAGAGACTCTTGGATTATTTTTTTGTTATTTGATGAGGGTGGGATTCATCTATATTCACTTTGAATTGGATCCCTGAAAACTTTGTCCTCTACAAAGCCATAGCTGGAAAATGGCCACTTAATTTCTGATGGTGATGGTGGTGATGCTGTTGTAAGGAAATCCTTTTTCTTCGTTGTAACATCAAACGAGAAGTAAGGATTTCCTTTCTCTTAATTTTTCTTTCCATATTTTTGAATTAGCATTCTTGCAGCCATTCTGCCGTTTCCTTCTTAAAGATGCGGCGGCAAGGGAAATCAATAGAAGTGCGGCGGTCCGTGAAATCAAAAGAAAAGGACATTGATGGCGATGGTGATGCTGCTGCTACTATGCATTTATTTGTATGGGTTTTAACATGAAACTAGAGGTCAGGAAATCCTTTCTTTCAATTTCGATTTGCACAGTTTCTAATCAATTTCGATTTCCATAGTTTTTAATTAACATTATTCAGGCAAGTCTCTATTCTTCCATTTATTGTTTAAGATTTTTTAAGTCAATTCTGGGTTCAATTTTGGTTTCAGATTTTTCGAAATGAAATTTAGTCTCTACTCTTCCTTTTCTTAACATTTCTTTTTGGAGTCTTTAGATTCAATTATTTAATTTTGGGTTCGGTTCTGGTTTCACTATTTTTCTATCTTCTTGGTGGGAAACTGGTTTGAGAAATTTTAAGATTTTCTCAAATTAAAATCTATTGTAATTAGTTTGTGCTAGTCCTAAAATATCTTGTAAATAGTTTAATAGCATTTATATACACTATTAACCTGAGAAAATATCTCTAGTTCCTTTTTCTTTGATTTTCCCATTCTAAATGATGAAAATTAAAGTGTTTGTGCATAACTACAGGGAGAGGGAACTTTGGTTGTCAATGTTCAGTTGTATAATTCGGTATTACATTATTTTTGAAACTGAGAGATACCTAAAAACTAATGCTGAAAATCAAAGTGTTTATCCTGCTCGCGGTTTTGATCTTGATGCCGGATTCCACGCTTTTAGCTCATTGTATAAGCCCTCATCTTTGCTCTCATCATTGCTCAGCCTTGTATCATCTTGCCTTTGCAACTTGACATCTTTTACCTTGAGGAGACGTTTCCTGAGTGTCCTTATATTGCTTTCTTTCCTTGCATTATGCATAGGTTTGTTCCTTGCGCTTGGAACTAGTTTCACCTGCCTATGACACTAGTCTCCTCGCATTTAGAGCATTATTTTTGCTCTCCTTCGAGCTTGTTAAAAACAATAACGAGGTCACGAGTTAAATTTTCCGGACTCGTTAAAAAATCACGGGAAAGATATTGAGTTTCTTTAGGCCCAGGTCTGAATCCTCAAAATAAACTTGACTGCCAAGTAAACTTGTTCATTCAGGCTCGTTAAGAATATGTGAACGGGCATCTACATTGGTGGTAGGTTATCGCTTTCTTGAATGATGTGGAATAATATGAGAAAGAAACACTCTTTTTTCTTTAGAATTGAGAATAGTATTCTCAGTTATAGGTTTTTCACTTTTCCAGTCCCGAGCGACTAAAATTATGGAAAAGGAACACCCAGTATGAGTTTAGTTTTCTCTTTTTCGTGCTCTAGAACTAAACATGAAAAATATTCTAAGTGTACTTGATGTCTTTTTCATGCTCACTAAACCCTAAAGAACAAAGCATCGAGTTTACTGTTGTAAGCTTCATTTCTCGTAATCAATTGGATCTTTTTGAGTGATCTTTCCTTCCTTCACACTCGTAAAACTTAGGCTATATGATGCTTTTGAAGGAGTTTTGGGTAGGTTGTAATTTAACATTTTTCGGACCTTCCTGACTAAATATGAAAGAGGTATAGCTTACTTTTTCAGAAGCTAAGAGAGTTTTTGTGTGGTTTGTTTTATACTTTTCCAGTCTCAGGAGACTAAATTGGACAAAAAAGTTCCCCCCCTAGATTCTTCTTTGGATTTTTTAGACTCTCTAAACTATGAAAACACTGTCGATCATTCACTAATTTGGGCTCATAAAATCCACGAATAAGTGCTTTATCAAGCATTGTTTTATCTCTTCTTCGAGCTTGCCAAAAGTGAAGAAGGTCCCAAGTTTGCTTTCTTGGACTCGTTAAACATTTACAAGAAAGAGGGAAAGAGAAGTTCATTCACATGTTTTTTACATCATGGCAGGAAGTCTTGTTTCCTTGAACAAAACACCAATTTTGAGTCTATCAACAGCTGGGTCCTAGTATTTTGACCTTATCCTGATTCAAAGTTTCTTAGTCCTCTGTTTGGTCTCTTTTCCAATTTTATGGGGAATCTAGCAATGTCTCCTACATTGCATATTTGTGTTGTTTGGTCCTTTTTTGTCAAAATTTTCCTAAGTCACTTTTGTGTCATGCTCACTGTTCAAGGATTAAACCTTTTTCAGCCATTCTACAGTTTCCTTGACCTTTTGTGTCAACCATTTCCTGGTGTTAGTTCATTATATCATGTCTCTGGTGGTCCCCTTGAGATTTTGTTCGAGCCTTTCAATCTTGGATTCTTTGCTCTCTCCATACTCAATTGTTTCATTTATAATGTATTTCAGCTATCATCTTCCCCTCCAAACTCATCCATTATGGGGAATATTTTATAGCTCAAAATGACACATCTCTTCTTATGACCACTTTCCCATGATTTCATCGCATGTCGACAATTCCATGACGATGCTTCATGCAAGTCACTAAAAAAACACCTAACTTGGAGAATCCATATATTGAGTTTTGTAACTCCGTTTAACCTCATATTTGCACTATTTTTCTTTTAACAGAAACTATGAACATAAATATATAAAAGGGGGCTGCACACAGCCATGCGTTACAGAGATAGTAGTTTCATCAGAGAATATACATCAAAAAGGCTGTCAAAGAAAACCAGCCATGGGATTGTCCAAAATACCCTGCAAACTGACTGTTCAAAGATTTTAAAACTGCTGAAGGGGTAAACCCTTACGAACTGAAAACGGATAAGGAGGAAAAAAAACATTTAACATAACTTAAAGGAAACAGATTACTACATATTCCTATTGTTTCTCGTCTGGACTACTGACTCCTCTTCCATGGGGAGGGCCGCTTCAGCAACTTCGCCATTGATTTCGCCATTCACCCGGCTGGACTGGTGCATTTCAATGAATCTCTACAGATCCTCTTGAATTCTGTCCATTTTCCCATGCATTACCCGGAGGCTGCTCTCATTATCGTCAATGCGGGCGTCATTGTTGCTCACTTGCTGGGAGGTGTAGCTTACTGTGTCAGCCATCCTTTTTATCTCCTCACTCATTTCTTTGGTGTCCACAACGTTAATGGCTAGAAGCTCATAAAGCCGGAGGAGGTTCTTCTTAATGTCCATCCAATCGCCTCCGTGAGCCATACCTTTAACCCCAGGCGAGATGGATAGACCAGCAAACAAATTGATAGGCACGTTGACAGAGTTGCCTGTAATTCTTTGAAGATTCTTGAATGCAGAAAAGAGAGAATTGAGCACCTCTAACTCATAAGACAACGAGTGATTACCTGCCTAAAAGAGACCCGAAGATCCCACAACGCCCAGCACCCTGTTCTGCCCGGAGTCCAAAACCCAAACACTTTCTGAATCCCTTTGCTCAGCAACCCGAAATTCTAGCTGACTGAAACCTGCGCCAGAGGACAATACTGCCAAGACGAGCCAATCTTTCACCAACGAACGCGATAATGGGAGAACCTTCCAAGGGAGGCCCTGAAGCCACCCTTCACTAACGCCCAGAACCACCTGTCCCAGAATTCTTTGAATTTCAAAAATGCCAGAAGTTGCAGAGGAGGAGTTCCGGATCTACATTCTGAAACCGAGGATGGAGGAAGGACCGGGATAAACAAAAGCCCAAACGTGCGAGAGATGAATGCGAAGGCTCCAAAGGCTGGTAAGCATTAAGGCGGATGTGACCAGATGGAGGGAGGTTCGAGGAGGGATACACGCGGCGTTGGGAGGAGGATGGATGATTAATAGCGTGCAGCCGGCGAAGGACAGCAGCATCAGGGTGGCGTTAATGCTTGGGGTGAGGGGGTTCGGTGAGAGGGGAGGGTGAAGAGGGGATCCCAAACCCCAAGCGCACGACCTTCTCCACCTTAGGCTTAGGAGTGAGACCATAGTTTTAGGCAAAAAACAAAATTTTCTTCCCCTTAACATGAGGAGAATCCAGGTTTCAAAGAATAATGTGTGCCAAATGTATATTGCCTGAGTCATTAAGGAATATAGATGTGGGAGGGAGGATCCCCATCCTGTTTATAAACTCCTTGTGAAAGGGTTGCCCCGATGTTAGCCATAGCATCAGCAGCTTTATTGTTGATTCTAAGGATGTGCAAGGGCTGATAGGAGTGATGCCAAAGAGATTTGACTTTATTATACAGGCGTCGACATCTAACAGCTCCCGAGGGGTAACCATTAACTATTTTGGAAATGACATGTTTGGAGTCTCCAAAAATTAAGGCCTTGCGGTGTTTTTTGGCCTGAAGAAAATGCAGACCTTGGAGCAAGGCCAACCATTCTGCTTCGTTATTGGTCCTGATCCCTAACCCCCAAGCAAAGGAATGTTCAGTTTTTCCGTCGGGATCAAGAATGACCCCCCCCCATGCCTGCCACCCCTCATATTTGCACTATTATAAAGGTATTTTAGTTAGCTAAAAATTTCTAGAAGACACCAACGTCTGAAAATGCATAGATGTACCCTAAAAATGATCTTTTTGGATGTATAAAAAATTTTCCTTAAGGAAACCCACATATTGTATTGCGACTTGCTATATATAATACCTGCATATGCCCTAAATATGCGACTATTTACATTGCAACCTGAGTATACCTCCTGCATACGTGATTGTTGTCTCTGCAACCCACATATTCCTCCTGAAAATGTCAAAAAAGTACGTTTTTGAAATTCAGGTGGTTTGGGTAGTTATGAAACTGACTCATTTAGTTGTAACTACTTTGTCTTCAACCCTATCTCTTCACAAGCATATAAATAGAGGTAGGGAGGTCCATGAGGAGGGACTTGAACTTTTGCATTGTCATGCTGGATGAATTGGGACTCTCTTTGCTTGTGCATTTTTCCTAGTGATCATCCCCTTATGTTGTAGAGCTTAGAGATTGAGTTCCTTGGAGAAGAGAAGCAACATAACTAGATCAAGGTTTTGTGAGGTTCCCAACTTGAAGAGAAGGTATATTTGTACTATTTTTCGATATTAAAAAAGATGTGATGTCCTTCTTCTTCCAAAATTATTGTTCAATGTGTGATTGAATCTTTGTTTATGATCATATGATGATGTTAGTCATATCATTATTTCATATTTATTTTATTATCATTTATTTATATGTGGTCATATTTGTTTGAGGAAGGTATAATTCATTTTGCAGGTCTCTTGGAGCAAGAGGAGAAAGAGGAGCAAGAAGAGGATTGAAGGGATGCTTGGATCAACCTTTGCTTGTCAAGGTATGAACCATGTTAATCTCTGAAACCTGCTTATATATGCTTGTAGAACCATTTGCATCTCTCTTTTGAACCCCAGTACATTGATGGCCTCTTAAACCCTATCCATAGGAAAGTTTCCTCTACAACACTCCCTCCACCACTCTCTCTCTATCACTCACTCCTCCCCCTT
>LPNX010387191.1:20164-88272 GCA_001517045.1 Pseudotsuga menziesii
GCCCACAGTTGTCCAAGTTAGGATTCAGGGGGGGTGTTAGGATTATTAATCCTCCCTTGGTAAAATTTCTATTAGATTAATTATTGCCTAACTTAAGAAACTTAAAATTAATTAATTGGGTCCACTTGGCCCAATTGGGACACATGTACCAGTAATTGAAGTGTGGGGAACACTACTAGAGGTTAACTGTCACTTACTGCATGTGCATGCATCAGTTAGGGTGCCTCCTAGACCAATCCCTAAATTTTAGGAGCCACTCGTCCCGACACCAACCTACTTCAGTTAATTGGTGCTAGTACTAGTTAGTCTTAGTTATCCCCCAATTACATTTAGTTACTTCACAGTCAGTTAGGATAGCACTACTAATGCATGGATAATGCATGGTTGCATGGGGAGGAGCACTTTTACTACCTACCTCACTCTCAGTTGCACTGAGTTAACTAGTTGTCACTGGTTGTTGAGTTATTGGTCATCAGGGAGTTGTCTATTTGGACTCCGATATTGATTGGGAGACCTTGAGTTAGATATTCAGTTAGATACATTCTTATCCACTTGGAGGATTCGAATTCATTACTCATGCATTTGAATTCTACCTATGTAAACTATTGTAACACTGGATATTATTATGATGAATATACGTCTGTAAATTCCTAAGAAATACTTGTCCATTTCCTGTGTGGTTTGTCTTGTTATATTTCTATTTTCATTCTCCATTCAATTGCTACAACATTATCAAAACTCTCTGTTTGAATATCTAAATGGAATTCAAATTCTAACTACAACAATTTCACTTAAAGGGGTTTTTTTTGGCAAAATGGTAAGTGTTCACCTTGAGTAAAGAGGATCTTTGCTAAAGGCCAATACTCGGTAACCCTTTTTTAAGTAATGATTAGAATAATTAGTGTTTAATTTATTAATGTAGTTTCCAGTAATAGTAAACATTCACTATAATAGAAATAACTTGAAATAAATAACAAGTCAATCAATTTTACATTACACAATGCTAGAAGATGTTAGGGGAATTCAACACATGAAACAATTTGTTGTAAAATAAAGCATGAAAAAATAAATAAACAACAAACTAGTAAGAGACATTCACCATGATAACCAACACAATGTACACATCCATTTAGTTTAGTTTAGTTGTTATCTTCTTCGATGTTTGTGTTTAGTTTCCTTGCTCTTTATCTTGTTATTAAGTACAATAAGGAAAAGCATGTGCAACACTTTCCTAACAAGGTGGATATAGCTCTCAAGGCTAGATACAATGGTGAGGTTTATGAGTTTTTAGAAATAGTAATGAATGAGGTGAAAAGAGAGGAGATGAACAACATACAAAAAGGGGAGAAACCAATGCCTTTGGAAGATCAATATGGAAAATGGATTCTATAGCACCTTTCACTACAGAAAACTTGTAATTATCCAAAGGAAAGGAGGCTTCTTGGAAATCCCTTCCGTGTCCCACTTGAAGCTAGATCATTCTATTTTCTCCAGTTCCTCTTGTGAACCGGTAATGATAAAGAGGCTTCCTAGAAATCCGATATCTAGAACAAACTACACAAGAGGGTTAGATAAATTATCAAAGAAATATTAGTAACTAAATAAACAAAGGCTTATTAGCATTCCAATACTAATATAATTCTTAACCAAGTAAGGAGGCTTCTTAGCAAGCCTTGCTACTTGTTTACTTTAATAAAACAAATAAACAAAAAATTTACCTCATCTTTGTTGAAGAACTTGGAAAGTATGGAAAGAAAACTTAGAAATCCAAAAGACAATGTTATTGCTGTGCACAAGAAAACTTAGTTTCATAGTAGAAATCCTAGATATTACTAGTATAATATCTCCAAACCAATGAGTTACAATGAAATAAGCCTCTCCTTTTATAGGCTAAGGAGGGATAATAGGGTTTGGACCATGTCCATGAGTACAATAATGAGTGATGATTTCAATAAATGAACAAAATACAAATCGATGGTTGAGATCTGTGTTCCATGTGCAAGATACAACCTAAACCAAAACCATGAAGAAAGTCCCAAGGTGTTTCCTCTAAAAGGGTGAATCACTCTACACCATGTCAATAATAGTAAAATAATGCTAAATTCCATGTGCCTCCTCAAAACCACAAGCATAGATAAAACCGCATTCCAATACCAAGTGCTAGCCTCGTAAGACAAATTATGGGTCAAACTATATTCCATGAACCAACTCATTTAGCAAATTGATCCATGTGATAGGGGGTTGATCCATGTGGAGAAAAGTAGATCAAGGGTTGATATCTAATCATGAATTGAGATCAAGGTTAGATGATCCCAATGAGCCTCAACATGTTTGTCAAGGTGCCAAATCATCAAATAATTCCTTAACATGTGTGCTCAAGTGCCATACAAGAAAATTGACCTCAATAGTTGTAACACCTAGATCCTCATCAAAGGTATTAAAGTGTAACTCAACATCAAAACATAATATAAAATGCACTAAGATAGTCTCTAAGAATAATGTTTCCCTCAACTTAGGCAAATAAACTGAAAAACCATAGTAGCATGTTGTAATAGTCTGTCAACTTTCTTAAACATTCATGTAAAACCACCCAATGGTTGAAATCATTGAAATACCAAGTCGTTGGTCTATTTGAAAGCATGTCTAGATAGAAGATCCAAATAGGTGCCCGAAAATTCCAAGCAATTGTGCATTTGAAGGCTAGATCAAATCCATGCGCGATCATGAAATCGGGCATGCTACTCACAAATATTATCTGAATGACCCTTGTATAACCGACTAAATTCGAGGAGCTTTCTACCATGCAATACTGTAGGTTGATAGTAGGGAAAATAGGTATCCAAATCCATCAATATATTTGGAAAATATTAAGTGCATCAAATCCATGCACAATCATGAAAATTGGGACTATAGGATACTATGCAATGTAGCCACCACCTTATAGAGGTGATTGATCTATGCTAGTAGTGATCGAGATGATGGAATATACTTGAATAAATATCCAAATATGTGATGAAAATGCACAAATCCCATTTAGAATATAAAATATCATACTAGTCCCTTGGTGAATGGGACTAGCCACTATATAAAACTAAACATCAGGCATTGAAATCACTAATTGTGAAGAAGGCATGATGATATATCTATAACAGTGTTATGATGTTACATTGTAGTAAAACTTTGTCCTAGATGGGCCAACAATAGAGATGTACATATGTAGATTCAATGTACATGGCAATAATAATGCATTTAAGTGTTTGTTATGAGTCATCGTATAACTTAGTCATGGGAAACATGATAATATACCCCATAAGAATATTCAACAAGTTCATTGAATTAATGATTTAGGAACATATCATTACCATATTAACATCAAAGCATTTACAAGGACTAGTTTTTCTTTTGGATAGAGATGGGTGACATATCATTAGGATTAGGTTAACAGAATGACTCAAATAAGGAAATCAACATTCCTTTGTAGTTTGACCAACCATGCAAATAGTAGATACAAACAGTGCCTTATCAAAGGGAGTGTGTTATGAGATACCTTTCCCTTTGATCACAGCAGTGACATTTCCCTTTGTTTATTTTTATTTTCTTCTTGAATAGGATCAACAATTAGAATAATATCAACCCTAATTTTATACCTTTCTGATACCAGTGATGAAATAGACTTAACTCCACTACCAGCGATCATCCATAACACCGAATAAATTGTCATAGAAAAGAATTTTCATGCAAATAGGACTTACCCTGTTTCCAATCAAGCGTCCATGGCCCCAACAAGGATTACATATTCCTCCAATCATTTAAAACCATTTTATTTTTTCAATAGAATAGGGAATTTTTTTGGATCTCAGGTGAAGGAATTTCTCATTTTTAGATCTTCCTTATTATGATAGTCATGCTCGGGGAGCATAACCAGGAAACTTTTGCATTAGGACTCTTTATTTTTAGGTCTTATTCACTATTGAAAACTAACCATGGGAATCTACCTGAAAGTGTCATATATTTAGGAATTAATAAAACACAACAACTCAAGATACATAGGAGAGATAACAAGAAGCATAGATGGTGACATATCCATAAAGGGGGGGATCAAGATTCAATCAGGTCAACTTCAAACCATTGGGATGAAGATACAAAGAGGAATGGCATGGATCAAAAATGATTCCAAAGAAGGGGGAATAACCTTGAAAATCCAAGATTCATATTGACTCATGGTATGTAAGTAAAATTAGAACCCCTTCATCCTCATCAACCTATAACTAGTACAACTATCTATACTCATCAAAACAATCAAATACATCATACAATAGTAGTGAAGTACAGCATCAAATCAATATACCATCATCGATCTGATATGGTATAGCAATAGTCATAGTAGCATAGCAACATCATCTCATCACTCATATCATATGGAAGGTCCAAACAACAATAAAATGAGACCATAAGAATATGGTATATATCAACAAAAATAAGTACTAGTATGCCAATACAATATGTGGCATATCAAGGACTTGACATTATTATTGAAGACAATAGTGAAACCATCTCCTTACGTTTTCTTGTTGTTATATCTTTTCTCTATTATGAGTTTTTAGATCTAGTTTATGCATTAGATGTTTCCCTAGAGGGATTAAAACTCATTGGATTGTTTGGTATCTTTTCTCCTTGGATTATAATTAGGTTGTTAGGGGTATTTGGAAGTGAATTACTATACTTCTTCCTTTGTTGTTTGGTAATTTAGTATACAACAATCCCAGGGCAGAAAATTTAGGGTTAAGATTTGGAAAACCTTTAAGGAAGAAAGTGGAATTTCTATTTTTCATTGAAGTGTCAATTCCAAGAAGTTTCCAACATGGTATTAGAGTGGTTGTAGTTGATATCACTATTGAGTAAGGGAGAGTTTGTATTTTACCTAAATTTTACCTGGGGAAAGTACTTGACCTAGTTGAGGTCAATGGGTGAGAAACCCTAGGTTTCTTGGAGAAGTACTTGGACTCAAGAAAGGGGTTTGTCTTCTTCATTGATGATTTTTGCTTGAGACGAACACTTTTACCTATGATATATTTTGGTGGGGTTCTCTTGTGATGAGAGATGATGGAACTATTACATTTATGGTTGTTATGGATGTATTCTCAGTCGGTGTTATGCTTAGGATGCCTTGTCACTAGGTGGGTGATTTGTTCTAGTGGTTTCTAGTGATAGGTGGTAGACCTGTGCAATTATTTATTGGTATGGTTTTATTTCCATTGAGTGAAGTGACTCTCAAGGACCTGTGATAGGTGGGTGATTTATTCTAGAAGATGTCAATTTATTTTTCGTCTATGATAGGTGGAAGACATTTTCCATATTGTAGATTTTCCAAGATGGATATGGATTTGATCTCTTTCTTGTCTTCTAACACTAAGTCTATTGTTCAATGGTTTATGGACAATGGATATTTTGAGACATGTGATATATCATTGTTCAAAAAATTTCAAGAGAAAGAGGAGGGATGACTCTGAAGTTTGGTGATGATGCCACTTATGAAAGAGGAGTTGTATCCATTTCATTTTAGATGCATTCAGAGTGATATTCTTGAGTTGGATTTTTCTTTTTTTGTTCCTAGATTAAATAAACATATTATTTTAGTGTCTTGTTTGAAAAAATACTTGTATAGTTGATTTTCAAGGACAACGGTGCACCATCAAATATTATAGACTAGCTAGTCTGAGGACATTGGATAGAGGGGTGATACAATGTGGCCATTTCAAGTTACTTTTCTGTCCAATGACACTTGTACATTCTATGGGAGGCTAGATTAGTCTTCTAGTTTTGAAGAGGAACATCTAGAGCATGCAAAGTGGGATGCCATGTGAATAGGTTTTTAACCTATTATGGATCCAATGATTGATTCCAAGATTCAAGATGTGATTATATCTTATGATGGATATAACATTACTTCTGCAACTTACATGTTCTTGCACAATGGAGACTGTGGTGAGAAGAGATGTAATATTTGATGAGGATAAGAGATCTTTTAGTTCATATGATACTCCTTTAGTGATTGAGAAGAATTCAAAGGTTGTTGTTCCAATGACTAATTTAGAGATTTAAGATGTATCATGTTTAGAGGGAGCTGAGGTGAGATTGAATGTGAATACGCTCTCACCTACTCTAGATTGTAAGAGGTCAATATGGCTCACTCAAACATTACAACATGAATGGAAAGTGGTCATAGAGCTAGGTACAACTTCGATCCCAAATGATCTAATCACATGTCATGTTGATGAGAATACGAGATTGTTTAGCTCATATGATTCTCTTCCATTGATTGAGGAGAATGTGGAATGTGTTGTTCTAGAAACGAAGGCTCGAGAGAGTATAAGAGAGAGTATACCTCTTGGGAGCTAAGAAAGTCATACAACATTGGTTTCTTCCATCTATGAGACCTCTAGTTGTATAGAAGAGGAGAGATGTCATGATGATATTGGATTCATCCATGAGCCTTCTAGTTGTTCATTAGAGGAGAGGTGTGATTCCCTGGTGGAGGATATTATTGATATTGATTCAAGAGTTGCAACATATGAGAGTATTATAGAATATAGAGTCGGGGATTTTTTATTCTCAAGTTGATAGGTTGATGATGACCTTGCATAGTTTGCATAGTTTAATGACTATACCATGATATTTGTATTTTAGAATCAATTTTATCTTGTATGGAGATATGATTGTATTATTAGAATTTGAATGCCATTTAAATCTTCAAGCGGATAGTTCTAATGATGTTTGCAGCAAATAGATGGAGAATGAAGATACAAACTGAACAAAACAAAACACATAGGAACCAGACAAGTATTGCTAAGGAATTTACAATATCATTCACAATAATAATATCTGGTGTTACAATAGTTTACATAGGAAGAATTCAAATTCATGGGATATGAATTCGAATCCCCCAAGTGGATATGACTGTATCTAACTGAATCTCTAAGTCATGGTCTCTTAATCAATATCGGAGTCCAAAATCAAATCCCAGTTGTCCAACCAACTCAAACAAACAGTGACATCTAGTTAACTCAATGTAACTAAGTGTGGTAGGTGGGAAAACTCACCTACTCCACATGCATCCATGCATTATCCATGCAATACATGTGCTAGCTAACTATTTGTGAACTAACTAAAAAGTAACTAGGGGATAACTAAGACTAACTAGTACTAACTCCAACTAACTGAAGTAGGTTGGAGTCAGGACTCCCAGTAGCTCCTAAAATGTAGGGATTGGTCTAGGAGGCACCCAAATTAATGCACGCACATGCAGTGAGTGTCATTTAACCTATAGCAATGTTCCCCACACTCCAACAACTGGTACATGTGACCCCATTAGGTCAAGTTGACCCAATTGTACTAGTGGACCCTGTTGCAGCTGAAACTTTTTTTTCCCCAAATTTCTTAAATTTGGGACCCCTCCTCATGATTTTTGCTTTGATCGTTGAATCCTTTGAGTTGTTGGTCTGTGTTTAATTTTTAATGACTACAAAGATTAACTCTTGGCCAAGGTTCGGATTTTGATTTCATTGAAGTTTGTGGTGAGTTGTAACTTTTAAGGTTTGTTGTTGCTTATTGATCAAACCAGTTGTCTATGCTATGATTGTTGTTTCAGAAATATGACAAGTCACTGTCCATTGCCGAATGTTAAAGCTGGCTAAAGCACTTAGTTTTTCCAGTGGATCGGGAGCTTTTCTTGTTTTAATCGGAAGCTTTAGCCTTTTCCCGTGCGTCGTTGCGGCTCCCAAATTGTTTTTCCATCCAAAGTGTGAACAGCCCCGACTACCGATGCATTTTAACCTGAATCGGTCACGTACCCAAGTCGTTTATCCATCCGCCGTTGCGGCTGTGGAAGTCATTTGGCTCCCGAATCGTAAAGCCATCCGATTCCCGACTGAGGGTTCTTTCTCCTGCCCACGATTCACATCATTTTAGTGTTTGTCTTTCCGCCATTGCGGATGCCTGAACGGTTTTGGCGTCCAACATCATTATCACCCGACTTTCGATTGAAGCGTTTCCCACCTGCGTCGAGTATCTTTAGCCTTCTCTTGTCTGCCGTTGCGGCCAGGAAAGTCTTTCCACATCCGATGCCAAAGCTTGCCGACTACCGATTTATAACCTTCCCGCCCAAGGCTTAATAGAGACTCTGCCCGGATGCACCTGACTATTTTCTTGTGGATTGACTGTTCTGAGCAGATAATTTTAATGTTTAAAATCCCATTCCAACGAATGATGCACCGAAATTGTTTTGCAGGAGGAATTTGATGGATTGTTGAAGTGACCCAGAGTGAAGGCTTAGCTTGGTCAGATCAAAACCGACCGGGTCACAAGGAAGACAAAGCAGAGAAAAGGACAAAACAAGAAGACGACAGAGGTACAAACTAGGAAGACCTATCGGTTACTGATCGGGAGATGAAAGCTCACAAAAGATAATTGTGAAGACAAAATGGCCAGAAGAGGAAGCTGAAAGGTTTGGAGAGACTGGAAAGCCACGCGTTGGGGAATCCCTAACGATGGGGGGGGGTGTAGTTTAAATACTATAAAGATAGGACTGATAGGGGCTTTTTCCTTGAAAATTTGTAAACTCTTTTGCTTGTAAGAGGAACTATTTTGTTTTACAGTCAGAAAGTGCAACTTTTGCCGCTGGAGAGAGCGAAAGGTGGAATGTATCAATGTGACTCAATGAATAATGTTGAAGAGGAACTATTTCATTTTCAGCAGTGTTTCATTTACTGTGAGAGTATTTAACTTCCTGAACCTATGTTCTTGTTGAGTGTTCTTCAGTATTTTTTGGGATGTCTTCCACTGTGAGTAATAAATGTTGTTCATAAAATAATCGGCTATCTGGTTGTTTAAATATCCGTAATTGTTCATGCATCTCGAATGAAGTATCAGCTATCTGTAACTCTTCATAATGCATGTACATGATGTATTACTCACTTACAATGAATGATAACTCTGCTCCCTAGGGATAGTTAGGTAGTTATTTTGTTTTCATGTTGTATGTGTTTTAGGTGCTTGTGAACCTTAAGACGAGAGGTAAGAACCTGTGCATCACATTGTGAATGTTCCTTGCATCTTTAGCACCCTGCATTGTTGTTTAGGCACTTGCATATCATACATTAAGTCAAAAAATACAAAATTCACGGTGGACCGGGCCGCAACCGGTAAAGCCTTTGTTTTGTTACTTGACCTACGGTAGCCGGACCGCAAACTGGACGAATTCCCTATACCAAACAGTCAACGGGCTAGTTGGAAACATTGATTGGGGAGAATCCCTTACTGTTGTCGCCTGTGAATTTCGGGGCCCCAACAGTTTTGACGCTAGAAGGAGGGCCGCCAGTGTATGGCTGGCCGAGGAAACCCGTTTTCCCGAGAATATTCCACCGGTCACAGTTCTGAAAGCAGTAGGTTCCATAATCCAATTTCGGAAGAAAGAGAACATCTATATTCTGTTGACAACAAAATTGTTAATGATCTGAGAAGACACACCAGGGAATATGTAAAGAAGATTGGAGGATTGCCAATCATCCCTGAACTTCCTAGAAGAGAGTATAAAAAGAAGGATCGTCTTGAAGCGAAAGGCTCAGTGTTGGTTGGAGACTGGGAAGAGCTGGTAGAAACATCCTTGCGGGAAGTTGTGCTACCTTTGAATCAAGAAGGCCCAAAAACCCCTCACGGTTCCCCTGCTCACACTCCAGTTGGTTCACCTCCTCACTCTCCACCCAGACTCATGGCTGGCGTAAACGCAAACCAAGCACCTAACCCGCCAAATCCGCCACCTACATGGAGAGCCAAATCACCCTTAAACCTTACACCTCCTTTACATGACCTACCTCAATCCTTTGACAAGATGTTGCCCAAGTTTGATCCCAATGAGAAAATACTAGTAGATGATCACCTACAAAGCTTTTACTTGGTGATTGAGGGATTAAGGGCTGGGGAACATGAAGACGTGGTATGCAGACTGTTCCTGCATACCCTCAAAGGAGCCGCAGCATCATGGTACTTTGGATTGCCTGCTAACTCTATCCCTGATTGGAATACCTTCGAAAGAATGTTCAGAAGTAAGTATGCAACTCAGAAAACTCATGCAGCTCTCATGAAAGGGCTGTGTGCGTTGAAGAAAGAAAGAAAAGAAAAAGTGCACAGTTTCATGCAAAGGTTTACAGCATATCTAAAGAACTTCTCTGAAACAGATAAGCCTTCAGACAAAGTTCTTATTGAATACTATACTTCAGCTTTAGGCCCTGATTTGGCTATGTTTGCCAAAGGTAGGGCCAAGCCAACTCTGACAGAAACCTATGAAGAGGCAAAAATGGTGGAAGCTGAAAGAGAGAGCATTGAAGACTATCCAGAACAGTCTGGAGAGAAAGGTACAGGAAGAAAAACCTTATTGTTTACCAAGCCTAAGGAAGAAAAGTCTTCAGATTTGGAGAATATGGCCAAAATGATGCAGAAGCTTTCCAATAAAATCATAGATATGGAAAAAGAAAAGGAAGCACAAAAGTTTTATAAGCCATATTATAAGAAAAGAGAGGATAACCACCAGTCTCAACCTCCTCCTCACAATACTGCATCTATGAACTTAACAGAGGTAGGCTTGGATAATTTTTGCACATTCCACCAACAGCCACATTCTGAGAAGTATTGTCCACAGTGGATAAACTCAATGACGTTGGTCATGAATCAACTGTTAGACTCTAGATTGACAGAAGAAGGAAAGGAAAATTCTACCTCTACGTCTACTAAAGAACAGGAAGAGGAAACCATGGCTTTATGGAATTTTGTCTCACTATTTGATGCTGAAGAAGAAAAGACTCAGGGGTGTAAAGATGTTATGGAAACCAACGTAGCCACAAGGAGCCAAGGGACGGTTAAGGAAGACAATCTTATACTTCCAAAGATTAAGAGGCTGCAGAGAAATGTGAAGAAGAGATTTCAAGACAAATCTTTGGCTAATACAATTCCAGAATTCACTATTACCAACCAAAGTCCTAGACAGAGTGATACAACGGCTAAGCCAAATGAAGGTAAGGAGAATGTGGATAGGCCTCATCCCACAGAATAGCAGATGGATTATGACATTGTGGAGGATTTAAAGAAGATAAAGGCGAATGTCCCACTATTCGAGATGTGCAAAGTGTCGCAGCAAAAGGAAAGGCTGTTGAGATCCCTTGAAACATCAGATGAGAAGACGCCCACTAACAATCAACCAGAAGAAGAAGAAGAAATTGGAGAGAACAGCAGTGGAGGTAAGTCCAGGCACAAGCATCCACCTTTCCTCCTTACTTTCAAAATCTTTAACTACAATGTACATAATTGCTTGGTAGATTCAGGGGCACTGTTAATGTCATGCCAATATTTGTCTGCAAAAGAATCAATGGGCAGCCTAAGCCATCCCCATGGAGAGTAGTTCAGTTGGACAGGACAGATGTGAAGGTGATTGGTGAGATGGAAGATGTCCTAGTCCGTCTGGCTTCAAATGATAAAGTATGACAGGTCATTAATATCGTGGTGGCTGACATACCAGATGCGTACAGCCTTATCTTGAGCAGAGATTGGTCAGCCAAACTTAATGGATATTTTGCTTTTGATTGGTCACATCTGTGGTTTCCATACAAAGGAAGTCCGAATCAAATCAAGATTTTAAGAGAGCCTCACATGAAGTACAATGTTACCCGACTTGAAGAGAAGAATGAACCTGTTGATTCTGTCTTGGGAAACTATTTTATTGAGTTGGAACTAGGTAATTACCAAGCAGAAGAGGCCAGCAGCACATCTAATACCCAGCCTGATCTCCTTTGATTCTCACAGGATGATGAGATTGACTGTAAAATAGTAGACTTAGCAGTAGGAGTAGATTTATTTCCAGTAGCTAATGATTTTTGGACTTTATTTTTCGATGGCTCTAAGACATTAGAAGGGTCAGGGGCTGGCTGTGTCCTGATTGACCCACAGAAGAATAAACATTTCCTTTCATGTAGACTAGAGTTTGAGTGTACTAATAATACTGCTGAGTACGAAGCACTGGTGCAAGGACTAAAGAAGGCAATTGAATTAAAGGTAAGTAATCTAAAAGTCTTTGGGGATTCTAAAATTATTGTAAAACAAATTCGGAATTAGATACATTGTATCTCTCCTCACTTAAAGGCTTACCAGAATGAGGTATGGGATTTGCTGAAATATTTTAATGCATTTAACATTATTTCAATTCCAAGAATTAAAAATGAAGCTGCTGATCTGTTGGCTACATCAGCTGCTAGACTCGTACCCAATAATAATCGATGTTCTGTCGAACTACTTTTCAGGCCCTCTGTACCTGATATGATTACGAACCTACGAGTGTTTGATGATGACCAGCAGATCATAGAATGTTTAACAAATGATGAGGTGTTTAAAGGAGCGATCATAGACGATGAAGAGCATCAGGCTGAGATGAAATACGATAATTTCATTCCTAAAGGAGTCAAAACGTTGGAAAAAATGTTCGATTTAAATGAAAAATTCAGAATACCACCCAACGTGAAGACCCACAGCTCATCGCTACAGTTTGAGCTGATAAATTTGGGGACTGAAACGACCCCTAAGTTCGTGAATCTCGGCAAATGCTGTTCACCAACAGAAAGAGACAAATTCATCAGTCTATTTAAACAATATAGAGATGTTTTCGCGTGGACGTATGAAGATTTGAAAACGTATGACACCAGCATCATCAAGCATGTTGTTCCCATTAAAGCAGGCGTCAAGCCATATCAGCAACCTTTGAGGAAAATGCACCCAAAATTGGAACCGCTGATTCAAAGTGAAGTGACGAAGTTATTGGATGAAAGAATCATCTTCACAGTCAGACACTCTGAGTGGGTATCAAATCTGGTACCAGTAAGGAAAAATTCTGGGGAAATCAGACTCTGTGTGGATTTCAGGAACTTAAACTGTGCATCAGATAAAGATAACTATCCTGTGCCACCCATGGAGCAGCTGCTACAGATGATTTCAGGATCTGAACTGTTTTCATTATTGGATGGTTTCTCTGGCTACAATCAAGTATTAGTAGCCGAAGAAGACAGGTTAAAGACAATGTTTAGAACTAAATGGGGAACCTTTGCCTATAGAAGAATGCCTTTTGGGTTGATTAATGCTAGAGTGACATTTCAAAGGGCTATGGACATAGCTTTCCATGGATTGATTGGACGAAGTGCTGTAGTGTACCTTGACAACATTACAATATTCTCAAAGAGAAGAGAAGAGCACGCATTTCACTTAAGGCAAATTTTCGAACGTTGTCGTAAGTACGGCATTTCACTCAATCCTAAGAAGTGTGTATTCGCTGTCACGAAAGGAAAGTTGTTGGGCCACATAGTTTCAAAGCAAGGGATCTCCATTGATCCAGAAAGAATCAAGGCCATTGAACAAATCCCCTTGCCCCGTAATAAAAAAGGGATGCAATCCTTCATGGGAACCATAAATTTCGTACGAAGGTTTGTGCCTGATTTCGCCCAGACTGTTAAGCCGCTGCAGTAGATGGTCAAGCAGAATGCACAATTCAAGTGGGCCAAACTTGAGAAGAATTCTTTCATCAAAATTAAAACTGTTGTTGCACACGCACCCTCCTTGAAGAGTCCAGATTTCAATAAAGACTTTATTTTATATACTTTTGCATCCGATGATTCACTAGCAGCTATGCTCACCCAAAAGGAAGAAGGGGGGGATGAATTCCCAATCTCTTTTATGAGTACTGGTCTATAGGGAGCTGAATTAAACTACCCATCCATTGACAAGCAAGCTTACGCAGTATTTAAGGCAGTAAAGCAATTCAGGCCTTATATTTTGAAGAATCAAACCAAGGTAATAGTCCCCTACCCAGCTGTAAGATCCCTTCTCATTCAGAAAGAATTAGGAGAAAGAAGGGGTAACTGGGTCACAGCTCTTCAGGAGTACGACCTCGAATTCAAACCAGCTTCTATAGTAAAAGGTCAAGGGTTGTGCAAACTGATGACTAAAAGTGGGAACAATGAAGAACAAGCCTGGGAGGATGAGGCTGAGTTACATGTAATGGATGTATGTCCTTTATTTACAGCTCCCGAGTCTTGGTACAGAGACCTGGTGCATTATCTGCAATCAGGGCTGTTGCCGAAGCATTGGAATTCCAAACAAAGAAGAGCTCTGCGTCTTAAATTGACCTCCTATCAACTTGTTGAAGGAGCATTATTCAGAAAGAATTATGACAGGGTTCTCCTCAGATGCTTAGAAAAAGAAGATGCAAAGAAAGTAATGTCAGAATTGCATGACGGTCCTGCCGGGGGACATTATTCAGGAGACACAACAGCCCACAAAATCGTCAAAGCTGGTTACTATTGGCCTACACTCTTCAAGGATGCACATGCACATGTCAGGAAATGTGATATTTGCCAAAGGTGTGGTGGAAGATAGCCTAGAGCAGTAGCACTCCTAAATCCTGTGATGATCACGGAACCATTCGAGCAATGGGGGCTAGATATTATTGGAGAAATAAAACCAAATTCTTCTCTCCAACGCAAATACATTCTGACTGCAACTGATTATTTCACTCGCTGGGTCGAAGCTGTCCCGTTGTGCAAGATAAATGAAGATGAAGTCATCAGCTTTCTGCAAGATCATATCATGACCAGGTTTGGAGTTCCAATTTCGTTAGTTTTTGATAATGCTAAATACTTTTCGTCAATTAAATTAACTGCTTTTGCTCATGATAAAGGAATAAAATTGCATTATTTTGCTAACTACTATCCACAAGGGAATGGCCTGGCTGAATCCTCTAATAAAAATCTGATTAGAATACTAAAGAAGACTGTCATAGAAAACCAAAGGAGTTGTCACTCAGCCTTACCAAATGCCCTATGGGCTGATAGAGTCACCCCCAAGTCTGCAATAGGAGTGTCTCCTTATACCCTTGTCTATGGAAAAGAAGCCATTCTTCCTCCCAAAATCATGCTACCATCTTCCATACTAGCTCAAGAGTCTAGGGGGTCTGATGATGAATTTTTACAGATAAGAATATATAATCTCCTGAAAGCAGAAGAAGCTAGATCTAAAGCCAAAGAACGCTTCAAGCTACAACAAGAGTCAGTTAAGAGATGGTTTGACAAGCATAAAGCTGGGACAAAAGACTTTGAAGTAGGAGACTTAGTCCTCAAATGGGACCACCCCCATGATGAAAAAGGAAAGCATACCAAGTTCCAGCAGTTGTGGGTAGGCCCTTTCCAAATTGCAGCAAAGCTTGGCCCTTCTACTTACAAGTTACAGGATCTACAGGGGTGGGAAGAGAACTTGCCAGTAAATGGTTTGGTTCTCAAGCCTTATTTTTCTTAAGTCTGTTTGATTTCTTCTGTCTTGTATATAAATAACTTGTCTGACTATCTTTTGAGTCATGTTTTTTAGTTTGGTTTAGTTTAATTTTTATTGATTTCAATAAAGAGGACGAACCTGCGGTTGCATGGGGAACATCAGAATTTTTGGGAGTGATAAGCAATTTAGTGATCAGCATGTGGGTTGCTGTTTATATTAAAGATTTTCTTCCAGCTTAGTCATTTTCTCGAATAATTTTGTGCGCATTGAAGTCCTGCTTAATTCCTGTATAGTAAACCGGGTTCAGAGAGTCTGGAACACTATGTTGGGGCTCCATCCATGTCACACTTAAAATGTCTGGGGGATGACAGCTGAGAACCCATGGAAAGAAGCAAGGTGAACAGTATATTAAATATAAATGATCCCATGCCAAGAAACAAATGCCAGAAGGTAGATAAGAATCAAAGAAATCATATGAAAAGCATCATACATCAAGGCAGATGCTGAATCATAAGTACCAAATTGCCGAAAGATCCTCTCCATCCGTGAGCTTAAACTTGAAATACACCACTCACACAAAAGGAAACTATGGGATAGAGGATCCTGAATTAGAATTCAGTAAGAAAGACATGTAAGCAAACTCATATGAAAAGGGACAAAAGTCCAAAAGTACAAAACTAATAACATGGCATGGGAATGAGGAACAAATGAATATTTCTGTTTACCATATGCTACGATCTTGTGGTGTCCAAAGCTATTAGCCACCTGAAGGAAAAGGTAATAATGAAACTCATCCTCTGGCCTCAACATAGTTATCTTGACTTAACTATTCTGGTTTCCACTCTCCCTAATTGGACTTTCATCAATGATTAAGGGTACACACTTCGGTCATTTGAGAAATCCATATTGCTGGAAGAATTCAATATAATGCTTTTTCTGTTAAACAGTCTGTCACTCAAAGATTAATCGCCCAAAGATCTAGGTTCACCGGGTAATCGCCAGTTTTTGCAGCTGCAACTTTTTTTTCCCCAAATTTCTTAAATTTGGGACCCCTCCTCATGATTTTTGCTTTGATCGTTGAATCCTTTGAGTTGTTGGTCTGTGTTTAATTTTTAATGACTACAAAGATTAACTCTTGAACAAGGTTCGTATTTTGATTGCGTTGAAGTTTATGGTGAGTCGTAACTTTTAAGGTTTGTTGTTGCTTATTGATCAAACCAGTTGTCTATGCTGTGATTGTCGTTTCAGAAATATGACAGGTCGCTGTCCATTGCCGAATGTTAAAGCTGGCTAAAGCACTTAGTTTTTCCAGTGGATCGGGAACTTTTCTTGTTTTAATCGGAAGCTTTAGCATTTTCCCGTCCGCCGTTGCGGCTCCCAAACTGTTTTTCCATCCGAAGTGTGAACAGCCCTGACTGCCGATGCATTTTAACCTGAATCGGTCGCGTACCCGAGTCATTTATCCATCCATCGTTGTGGCTGTGGAAGTCATTTGGCTCCTGAATCGTAAAGCCGTCTGATTCCCGACTGAGGGTTCTTTCTCCCGCCCATGATTCATATCATTTTAGCGTTTGTCTTTCTGCCGTTACGAATGCCTGAATGGTTTTGGCGTCCAACGTCATTATCACCTGAATTTCAATTGAAGCGTTTGCCTCCTGCATCGAGTATCTTTAGCCTTCTCTTGTCCGTCGTTGCGGCCAGGAAATTCTTTCCACGTCTGATGCCAAAGCTTGCCGACTACCGATTTATAACCTTCCCGCCCAAGGCTTAATAGAGACTCTGCCCAGATGCACCTGGCTATTTTCTTGTGGATTGATCATTCCGAGCAGATAATTTTAATGTTTAAAATCCCATTCCAACGAATGATGCACCGAAATATTTTTGCAGGAGGAATTCGATGGACTATTGAAGCGACCCGGAGTGAAGGCTTAGCTTGGTCAGATCGAAACCGGCCGGGTCACAAGGAAGACAAAGCGGAGAAAAGGACAAAACAAGAAGATGACAAAGGTACAAACTAGGAAGACCTATCGGTTACTAATCGGGAGATGAACGCTCACAAAAGATAATTGTGAAGACAAAACGGCCAGAAGAGGAAGCTGAAAGGTTTGGAGAGACTGGAAAGCCACGCGTTGGGGAATCCCTAACGATGGGGGGGGGGGGGTAGTTTAAATACTGTAAAGATAGGACTGATAGGGGATTTTCCCCTAAAAATTTGTAAACTCTTTTGCTTGTAAGAGGAACTATTTCGTTTTACAGTCAGAAAGTGCAACTTTTGCCGCTGGAGAGAGTGAAAGGTGGAATGTATCAATGTGGCTCAATGAATAATGTTGAAGAGGAACTATTTCATTTTCAGTAGTGTTTCATTTACTTTGAGAGTATTTAACTTCCTGAACCTATGTTCTTGTTGAGTGTTCTTCAGTATTTTTTGGGATGTCTTCCACTGTGAGTAATAAATGTTGTTCATAAAATAATTGGCTATCTGGTTGTTTAAATATCTGTAATTGTTCATGCGTCTCGAATGAAGTATCAGCTATCTGTAACTCTTCATAATGCATGTACATGATGTATTACTCACTTACAATGAATGATAACTCTGCTCCCTAGGGATAGTTAGGTAGTTATTTTGTTTTCATGTTGTATGTGTTTTAGGTGCTTGTGAACCTTAAGACGAGAGGTAAGAACCTGCGCATCACATTGTGACTGTTCCTTGCATCTTTAGCACCCTTCATTTTTATTTAGGCACTTGCATATCATACATTAAGTCAAAAAATACAAAATTCACGGTGGACCCGGCCGCAACCGGTAAAGCCTTTGTTTTGTTACTTGACCTACGGTAGCCGGACCGCAAACCGGACGGATTCCCTATACCAAACAGTCAACGGGCGAGTTGGGAACGTTGATTGGGGAGAATCCCTTACTGTTGTCGCCTGCGAATTTTGGGGCCCCAACAGACCCAAATATTTAATTAAGGTTCCTAAGTTAGGAAATAATAAATCTAATAGACATTTGACCAAGGGAGGATTAATAATCCTAACACCCCCCCTAAATTCTAACTTGGAGAACTATGGGCCCTAGTAAAAATACCATAGTCACCCAAATACAATCTAAAAGATAATAAAAAATGTTGCTTAATACAACTGAGGAAACAAGGGAAAACCTCATGGGACCCCCCCCCCCCCCCCCAAAAAAAAAAAAAAGCAGGAAAATAACAATCTGCAAGCTATCTTTAGAAGAAAGAAGGTTCCTCCTTAGAAAAATAACTTGAGAAAAAACAATGCTACAAAATTGCAGCTTTATGCAGCAGCATGGTCCATCAGTGGACCTCTCAATGTACTTCTAAATTGATGACTCTATTTGTCTCTTCTGGATGGTGAAGGTAGGGAATGATCAAGTTTTTTCTTCTGTGGGCCATGTAGCTGATCATTCACCATCATCAAGTAGCACCAACCTGGAACTTTGCTGCAGCATACTGTAGAGAATGAATCTATGAGAGATAGTGCAGCATGCTCATTCTAATACTGGGACCTTGTTCTTCTTCTATCTTCTCGATCTACAACACCTCTTCCAGCTGCATCAATAAGATGTTGAGCCCATCTGGGTTTAGGCTTCTGAATAGGAATAGGTACTTGAAATGGATCTAGAATCTCTTGAGATTCAGTCTCAATAACAGGATCATGATGAATGTGATCTTCTTCATCTAAATATGAAACCTGTAGCACATCATCATCATCATCAAAAATAGGTGGATAAATAGTTATACCTTCATGTGCTGATGGAGGAGTATCATGCAGCTGATCTTCTTCGAAATAGACACTTATTTCAATGAAGCATCTTCTAGTTGCAACCTCCATCAGTTTGTAATCTTTTGCATCCTCTACATATCCCAGTAGAATGCATTCGCTACTTTGGGCTTGGAAGGCCTTCCTCTTGTCAAGTGGTATTCTGGCCCAAGCTTTGGAACCAAAAAATCTTAGATGAGATACATTGGTCTTATACCCATGCAGTGCTTCAAATGGAGTCACCCCAACCATTGACTTGTGGGGCACCCTATTCTTCAAATACAAATCATAGTTTACTGCTTCAACCCAAAGAGAAGGAGGTAGATGCTTGGCATGGAGAAGGAATGTTTCCATCTCTTTCAGTGATATGTTCTTCCTCTCAGCCACACCATTTTGTTGTGGTGTGTATGGAACTAAGTGTTCCATTCGAATCCCCTCTGATTCACAGAAACTCTGGAAATCTCCTTTGATGTACTCTCCTCCCTTATCGGATCTTATTGACTTGATATTCTCATTGAAACTATTCTCAACCATAGCTTTAAAAACTTTAAAAGTCTCAAAAACTTATGTTTTTTGTTTCATGAAGTAGATCCAACAGTACCGTCAACAATAATCAATAAAAGTGAGGAAGTACCTCCAACCATTAATGGAGTTTGTCGGCATAGATACTGCTACATCACTATGTATCAAATCAAGTGTATAGGCAGCTCTATGTGCCTTCCCAACATCATACTTATTTTTTTTATGCTTACCTACCAAGAAACCAGCAAATACTCCACCGAAAGTTTGGATGGAGGAAAACCTTCAACCATTTTATCATTATGGAGCTGCTTCAGATATTTGAAATTGAGATGGCCAAACCTCTCATGCCAAATCTTGCTGGTGTTGTTAGCATGAGACAATAAAGGTGTAGGAGGAGAAACATGTAAGAAATGTGAGAACTCATAAGCTTTGGTAAAGTTATTTGCAATACCTTTCGCTACAATATTTCCAGTGGCTTTTTCTGTAATATCAATTGATTCTGAATCAAATGTAACTCTCTTGGGAGATCCTGTATGATTCATCTGGTAAACAGACAACAGGTTAGAAGCAAGGGAGGGCACATATAAGACATTATTTAACTCACCATGCTTCTCTCTGACTGAGCCCCTTCGTTCTGCTGGAATCTGGGAATCATCTCCCATTGTGAATATTCAGCCCCTTTGTTAGTGAGAGGGTAGAGAAGGATTCTTTGGAAGTAACCATGTGATTGGAAGCTCCAGAATATATTATGTATGTTGAGGATGGAGAGATTGTTTCTTTCAAAGCATGACACCTCTCGGTATCTTCTGTATATGGTTATTCATCAGGCTTATTTTCTCTTGGGGAAGCAATGTTATGTTGCTTGAGAAGAGCTGAAATTTCATCAATTTCTTTCCTCATACAATGATCTTCAAGATGGTACCCCTTTTCACAATAGGAACATAAATTATTTTCAAACTTCTTCTTCTTAAAGCCGGAGGCCCCTTTGGAAGCTTGCTGATTTTGTTTAGGCTTCGAATCAGCTGCCTTTGGATCCTTCTTCTCTTATTTCCCCTTTACTTGCACTTTGGAAGAGTCAGAAGCTACGAGAGCTTGATCTTTGGATGTATTAATGACTCCCATTCTCATCAATTTTTATTGCTCCTTGATTAAGGATTCAGAAAAAGAATCTAAGGAAGGAACCTTCCAACTAGAAAATATTTCCTGCTTGGAATTAAATATGGAAACAAATACAGAATACTCAAGGCCTAGTTTTTTTAGTATGGAAAGGACATTATGCTCATCCTTCCACTCTATTCCACACTGTCTCCACTGGAGTACTAGAGACTTGAATTTACTAAAGAATTACTCAATAGTCTCTAAACTGCTGGGATGTAAAGATACCAACTCATTCTCCAAAATGTGTCCCCGAAGCTCATCTTGTTTGTTAAACAAGCTATCAATATTCTCCCAGGATCCTCTGGGAGTCCTCAAGCCTTCTAGGTGGAAGAGGAGATCTCTGGAAATATAAGTACATAAGTACCTGAATGCTTCATCACAATGGTTCAGAAACATGTTCTGCTCTACCAGCTGATGAGGCTCAGGCTCCCATCCATGTATGATCCTATGGTATCCATGCTTGTGCAAGGACAACTTCATATCAATCCTCCAATCAAGATAATTAGAAGTTGTGAGGATCCATGGTTCAGGAGTTTGAGAACTCATAATTGCTTCGGCTGGAAGACTACAAATACTTCACACAAGCTACATAGCACTTGTCAATTTCACTGCAATAACACACTAAAACATATGAACTGTTAGAATCACACTTTTCCTCCCTAGCATGACCATATTTTCAGGGTCCTTCACACCCTCTCCACTACTCTGAATAAATCTAGAGCTAGAAAATCATCATAGGGGACTTCTGTGGAAACCCAACTACTTCTGATGTTCGATGGGGAGAAACAAGCATGAAATCTTCCTAAGAAGGATCTGATACCATATGAGAATTTGAATGCCATTTAGATCTTCAAGAAGATAGTTATAATAATGTTTGTAGCAAATAGATGGAGAATGAAGATACAAACTGAATGAAACAAACCACACAGGAATCAGACAAGTATTGCTCAGGAATTTACAGTATCATTCACAATAACAATATCCGGTGTTACAATAGTTTACATAGGAAGAATTATAATGCATGGGATATGAATTCAAATCCCCCAAGTGGACATGACTATATCTAACTGAATCTCTATCTCATGGTCTCTCAATCAATATTGGAGTCCAAAATCAACTCCCAGATGTCCAACCAACTCAAAAAAACAGTGATAGCTAGTTAAATCAGTGCAATTGAGTGTGGTAGGTGGGAAAAGGCGCCTACTCCACATGCATCCATGCATTATCCATGCAAGACATGCGCCAGATAACTATTTGTGAACTAACTGAAAGTAACTGGGGGCTAAGTGAGACTAACTAGTACCAACTCCAACTAACTGAAGTAGGTTGGTGCCGGGACTCCCAGTGGCTCCTAAAATGTAGGGATTTGTCTAGGAGGCACCCAAACTGTGCATGCACATGCAGTAAGTGGTAGTTAACCTCTACCAATGTTCCCCACACTCCAGTGACTGGTACATGTGGCCCCATTATGTAAAGTGGACCCAATTGTACTATTGGACCCAAATATTTAATTAAGGTTCCTAAGTTAGGCAATAATTAATCTAATAGACATTTGACTAAGGGAGGATTAATAATCCTAACATGCATTTCTAAAATGTTTTGGAGGGTACAAGAGTCAAGACATGGTTTCCATTGTTGGACCATGATCTTGAATTGGAGTATGATGGAGGTTGGAAGGTTGCTTTTGTTCCAGGGATATGTTCCTTCATATTCATAAGTGGTCATTATTCATTGGAGGATCAAGACACTGTTATATCATGGTTGATGGTTTCGTTGTAGATGATAGTAGTTAATTCCATGACTGAAACCAATATTGATTTGTAGATGGTAGAATTAGTGGAGTTGTTGAGGAAGTCAACAGGTGTTGATGTAAACAATTTCCTTCTAAAGAGGGAGTGTTAGATTTTTGGGTTACTATGAAAGTGTTTACACCATGTTTGAGGATGCTTCATGAGATTTGAGGCACATAGCATAAGATCAACCATTGGATGGTCTAATATATATTGTAGAATGAGATATAGTTCATCATGGATATGCACAATTGAGATAGCTTCTTGGGTGGATGATTGACCTCAAGATGGTTTTAGCTCGGTGCATTTCCCTTATGAATTGGAGATCTCTTGCTTGGATCATGGATGCACTTAAATGTGGCCACATGTAGGAATCACTTAGTGGGAGAATTTCCTACAGGTGATATGGAGTATTTTGCATCCTAGAAGAGGACTTGGAGCTCTAGACAACATGGGTGTATTTCTTTTCTTACTTCGAGGCATGAAGTTGACTTGGGACTGCCTAAGTTGTAACAATGCTTCTTGTGGGTGACTAGACCTTAGATATTAACACATGGATTATGAGGAGACTAGAGCATGGGGAGCATGGTGGAGGAGCGTTAGACCTCGCTTAAGAAGAACCATAGCCTTTGGAGGTTTTATTGTGTATTAAATCACCTAGGAGCTTGACATGTATTTAGATGGAGTGGAGCGACTCACTTGCATGTGGATTATTTGTGTATTAGTAGGCTTGCTTTTAGGGCTAGGCCCACATGTGTTATAGTCTTGGCCTCCCTTTCCTCATATGAATAGAGGAAGGAGAGAATAATTTTAAACAACATATTCACACCATCCTTTGTATATTCCTCTTAGACCTTGTTGTCTTGGGCGATGCACTAGGGTTCATTAGGAAACCCTAGTGGGGCATATGAAGAATAATATTTTTTCCTCTCTCTTGGATTTATTCTTTGTACAATTGATCTCTTTCTTGAAGGAGATAGAATTTTGGGAGTCATCTTGAAGAATAGGGTTAGTGTCTATCCCTTAGAGGATTGAGGTTAGGGTTTGTTAAAATGCAAGGATGTATTTGGGAATAAGAAGATGGTGTATTTCCTTTAAGTATTTCTAGGGTGATCTTAGTTTGTGGAGCTTATTGATGGAACTATGGTTTTCATTGTTTCCATAATTTGAGGTTGGAGAGCCTGTTGGGTGTATGCTAGATCATCTAGATTTTGGGTATGTACTTGGAATTCATCATTTAGTCCTATATATGAGGTTTTCAACTATTCACATCTTGTCAATATTTTATATTTGATTTCAAAAAAAAATTCTTCTTGGGATGGTTATGTTCAACACTTATTTGTCTTGTTGATTTGACACACATAAGAAGGAAATTGTTAAGGGACTTAGCACAATTATTGAAGACAAAAATTCATCCATCTACTATTGTTTGTTTTTTGTTATATATATATATTTTTATGATGATTTTCCAAATCTGGTTTATGCCTTAGAAGTTTCCCTAGAAGGATGAAAACTCATCAGACTATTATGTACCTTTTCTCCATGAACTGTCATGAAGTATAGGGATGTTTGGAAGTGAACTACTGTACTTGTTCCATTTCTATTTCATACACCAATTTACAACAATCCTAGGAAGGAAAACTTTAGGGATAATATCCAATAAACCTAGGAAGAAGATGGAATTTATGTTTTTCATCCAGTGTAAATTCAGATAAATTTCCAACAAGCCTTCTCATTCATATTTCCCATCTATTCTTGCTTCATAGTGTCAAGATTGTTTTCCTTCATGACGACAACTTGGAGCTTCGGTAGATAAGCAAATAATCCATTTTCAATTTCCAAAAAATATAGCTTTGGCTATTAAATGCCTTGAAACCTAGGTTGTTAGAATCCATTTCTACTACAAATTTCCTCACAACCTCCACTAAAGTTGAACTAAATGTAATGTACCAACTAACTTCAATGCACCAAATTAAACCTCCTCAATTACAAACAACTACAAATATGCCACAAAAGTGAAAAACACCAACTTCCAAACACAGACTCTTCTCCATCACAATAATTCAAGATCTTGAGTTTCCTCAACATGACAACAAAGACAACAAAGGTGTCCCGTTGATGCCAAAAAAAACTATGATACCAATTGTTAATTTCAAAGTAAAGCTTAATGAGTTAATAATGAACACAAAATTAAAAGTAGAAAAAGATAACATGCAAAGGGATATCAAATATACATTAGAGGAAATTTGGGGTCTAAAATGGGCCTTATAAGAAAACGAGCCAACAATAAATCCTTGTGAGTTGGGATTCAAGAACCAATATAATTTAACTAAAATGAGTCAACCATAATGGTTGACTTAACATATTTTCCATTAAAAAAATTACTTTATTTGTTCGTATTTTCAACATATCTCCATGTTTTTTTACTCAAATTTCAAGTGGCAGGGCTTGTAGGATGCATAATTTGATTCCTCATCCAACGAGTACCCACACTGCATACTTTTGATGAACCCCACTACCACAAGAAATACCTGAAAAAATGTGATGATGATGTCATCATCACATTTTTTCAGGTATTTCTTGTTTTTTGGGAAGTGGCGTCTGTCAAAAGTATGCAGTGTGGGTACTCCTTGGTTGTAGAATTAAATTCCGCATCCAATGAGCTATACCGCTCAAAATTTGAGTAAAAATACAAGGAGATATGTTGAAAATATGAACAAATAAAGTAGTTTTTTTGTTTTTCCTCCAAAATTAAAAAATATTATTTTATTCTTTTAACTATTCTTTATTATTTTCCTTAAGAGACCCATTTTAGACCTCAAATTTCCTCTAATGTATACCCAAACATAATGGTCATGACAAGGTAAGAGAGGAATAATACAAAACACAAGAGCACAAAGTTTTAATCTTGTGTCACCTAAGTGACCACTAAATTGTTGAATAATCGCAAAGACTTGAAATGAATAACTACAACATACTAATGTGGACACACATTGATCTCTCGATGTTTTTTATTGTGTCCCTACAAGGGACTTATAACATTTGTTCATTTTCAAAGTTGGGTTGACCGTGTTTTATTTTTCTAACCTAAAGTGGAGCCTTCAAATTTATTTTTCTATATTAATACATTTACTATTTCGATATTTATTTCTATTTTGATTGGCTAGTGGAAGGGTGACGTCAGGGTTGGAGTGTGTGCCAGCTGTTATGGAAATGTACTAACATCGGGGAAGTTTTGAATGAGCTATTGTCTCATCTTTAAATGTGAATGATTGGTAGAAATGGAAGTTGGAAAGTTCGTCGTATTTTGATAGGGGGGAGTCTAAACAAGGGACAATTTTGACTTTCAGGCCAATTCTCTGCTGAAATCCGTTGAATTTAACCCACAAAATCTATAATTTCAGTTGTTTGTTGGGAGATTTTAAGCGCAGAAATGAAACCGAGTGACACAAAAACTGTTACACCAAAATATCATCACCATCATGTTATGAGATAGGTATTCCCTTGTCTTCTCCAATCCCTCAATTTTTTCCCTAGAGAAATGACAGGCAAAAATACACCTTTACAATTTTTCCTTGTTTTGAGCTAGTAACGCTCCTCTTCCATTGACAAAAAGCGTTACCCAAGTGGAGCTAGGGTAGCACTTCTTCTGATACATGAGAAAAGAGTGGGTCCATTGCTTCTATCCCTACTACAATAAGCTTTACCCCCTTAACACTGCCTGTTGTCTTCATTAGAGGAGCGGTGCTTGAGTTTTCAAGGCAAAAAGAGAAGCTTCGAGAGGCTTCTCGAAGATGACCTCTGTGGAGCCTCATCCCTATGGTTTAGGACCAGCTGGAGCTCGATATCCTCCCTTTTAGGATCTTACCTCCATCTCACCCATGAGATCCTCAACCATACCTATCCTCCCATTCCTTTAAATACTAGCTCACCCCCCATGGGCAAAGGGAGGAAGAATTGTGTTGCACACCCAAACTCTGTCAAAATCATTCTTGAGTCTATTGGAGGAAAGATGAAGTTAGATGAAAGGATCCATTGGATGGGACTCTCAACACCAAGGCATCAAGGTTTTAGTCTTTCCAATCATTGTTAATAAAGAATGTTTTCTCTTTCCCATATATGTTGTATCCTATGTATGTATTGCTTGACTCCTTGGTCACAAGCATAGATCTAGTTTCTATATCTTGTATGCTATCATTTTCTATTTTTGTCTTCTATTTTTGCAGGTAAACAGAGGGAAAATATTCAAGGATAGTGAATAAATCTGTTAATAGAAGGAGCATGGCATCCCATTCAAGTGTTTAAACAAATCTAGGGAGAGTATAACATTCCATGTTTGTGTTTTGTTCTAGATCTGAACCATTCAAACTAGGGATCCAACTCCTGTCCACGGGAGGTGCGTATTTCCGGCTAACAAAAGTGGTGACTCCACTAGGGACACTGCTTCGAATTCTGGATCATTGGTAAGTTGAAACCTCCACCTTCATTTTCAATTTGTAGATCTACTTTTTCAATTGATAGATCTGTAGATCTACTTTGAAATTTGATTGATTTGCCTCTCTCTACCTTTGGATATTTTTATTTTTGGTTCACTAGGTTTTCTCGTGATTGTTTGGGTTCATATTTCGGACTGTAACTTACTTTTCTGTTGTTATTTTATTTTTCAAATTGCCATCTCGAGCACCACTCTTGGGCTGTGTTATAAGTGCGGTTCTGGAGTTGTCACCTCCTTTTCCCTGTTAGAATAGAGCGGTGCCACCGCTATGTTTCTGTGTGAAAGAAGTGGTGCTGAATCTGGTAACGTTCTGGTGTCGAACTGTAGAAGAGGTGCCACCACTCTATTCCTGTTTGCAAGAAGCAGTGCTCAGGCTAGTAACGCAATGTTCAACACATGTAGAAGCAGTGCCAGGTATTCCTCTTAGCCTTGTTTGGTTTTTTTTATTCTTAGATGCTTGTATTAGTTTTGAGATGCATGCTTCAGGTAGTTACATTTCTTGTTTGAACTCTGCAATTTATTTTTGAATAGAAAACTCAATAAAAAATAAATTAAAAATTAAAAAAGGGGGCCAAATGTTTTTCTCAGAACCCCCAAAGACCCTCAGGATGGGGGGTGCCATGCACCCCTAGAGAGCGTGTATGAATCCATAGTTATTCTCAAGAATTATGATCGATGTTGGTCTTTTAAAGCTTCATAGTTGGCCTTGAATAGAACTTGGTTTTGTTATATCTCTGATCTATCTTCTTTAATGAAAGAAGGAAAGATTCATTTCAGTTTTCTTCTTTTATTATACATGATTTTTGTATGGTTTTTCCTTTTTTCAAAAATTGTGACAGAATCCATATAAAATTTATTGTAGAATGTTGCTATTAGTTCATTCTTACTTTAGTTGAAGAAATATGAACACTTTTGTATAAACGTTGTAATTACTTTTCGTGCTTCTTATTAGAGATATCACTTCTTTTCAGTTCAAAAGAGAAGCTTTTGTTTGTTTCAGTTAGGAACGGATCATATAAGCAGCTTGTTTCAATGTTGTATGGGATTTATTCTGTATTTCAAAGAAATTTAATCTCTCTCTCCCTTCCTTAAGTAGGGCATCTACAGAAATTGAAAGTGAAATTTTGCACAATCATACTGCATGGTTTTACTTTTATGTCCTCACCTCATGCATCCACCTAACCGTTCAAGATAAAATTAATCACTAGTTTAAGTTTAAAATTTGTAGCAAGGTGTGATAGGTTAGAGACGTGTTCGGCGTCTTTAAATGTAGGAGATGACGTTTATTGCATGCACTGCGTCCTAGATATTGTGTGGTTCTTCCACGTACCACTGGTATATCGAATAGCCTTTCATGTACCCTTGAGGTATATCGAAAGGTACTTCACGTACTCAGTTGTATATCGGAAGGCCCCTTTCGAACGGTTATGCATTATACAACACTACTACAGATTGGAGCTCCCACGTACCTTGCGTATATCAAGAGACACTTTTAGGAATCCTAAGACCATCTGATTTAACCCTTTGGCCATCTTGGCATCACACTAGTTGTAAATCCTTGATAGTCCTGTGAGGTTCCAGACCTTTGATCCACTTCTCTCACATATTTTGCTTGCTTCTTTAGTTTGAGTAGCGCTTGTTGTCTATATAGTTAGGATTTTTTAGAAAAGAGAGATAGTTTTGTTACATAGTTATGGCTTTGCCTTCCAGGAATACCAACCAAGAGACTCCTTTACCAAGCATGTCTTTTGTGTTCCCTCCATATGGGGATGTTGGTCCTCCTCTCATGGCTACGTTAAGCCTTCCTGGGTTGACTATCGAATTACCTGTTTGGTTATTCTCTAGTCCAGTTATCCCATCTACACCAATTTCTTCAGATCCTAATCCTTCATCATGAGAGCATCAACCTCATGTTGATCCCTCGCCTTCTTCACCGGATGTGTCTTCTCCCCTTTCTCCCTCTTCGCTTGTTGAAAGTTGTAGTACTAGTAGTCAGGTGGATATGAAAAAGAAGAAAAGGAATATTAAGAAGAAGAAGAAAAAACAAAAAACCAAGTCTCAACCAATTACTCCTTCCAGTGCAGAGAATGTTGATCTGCACACCCAAAAACTGCGTAAGCCCAAATTCCCTTGTAGGCTTTGCAAGGGTGATCATCTTCTGAAAGATTGTCATGGTCTAGTCCAGGTTTTAGAAGAACATTCTAAGGTTTCCTGACAACTGATGTCATCAGCCTCTGGTCATAATACTGATGATCCCCCATCAACCAGTGACTCTGTGGTTAAGAGTTGGAAGGGTAAAGTCAGAAATCCTTGCTTGCTTTGTAAGGGCATGCACTTTACTTACCTTTGTCCTCTCATAGATGAAGCTTCTAAGTTTTTGGAAGAAATTATTGTTCCTCAGCAACGGCTTCCAACCAGTTATCATAAGTTGTCACTTGACATCCCTTTAGTTGATAAAGTGGTCGATCCCACTCTTCCGTTGACGAGTGAAGCTGAAGTGGTCGATCCAGTTCCATCCTTGGTCGATCCCACTCTTCCTTTGAAGAGTGAATTTCAAGTGGTCGAGTCGATGTCATCTCTACCTGATCCCACTCTTTTATCCAAGAGTGCTAAGATTGAAGTATTCACTTTGACAAAATCTTCGTCTTGTTCTTCTCTTCTGGTAGAGAATGAACTAAAACCTGCTGAAGTTTTTATGCTTCATTCTGATTGTTCTCGACGAGAGGAAATTTTGTCTCTTTCAACAGAACCCTCTCCAAGTAGTGAGGTTATTTCCTTTGAATGGAGTAACCTAAAAGAGTCTCGTCTTCATTTGAGTGTTCCTTTCTAGATAGTTGTGAATGTTACTTCTAGGCGGATGCTTCGCACTATTGTTGATGAAGGGGCTTCTGTTAGCATTCTATCCTCAACTGCTTGGCAAGATTTAGGTTCTCCTTAGCTTGTGCCAACCACCAATCAGATACTGGATTTTAATCGAAGACCTACTGCACCTTTAGGGATCCTTCCTCATTTTCCTATTACATTAGGAGGGAAAAATGTCTGTATTGATGTTATGGTGGTGCAAGATCCTTTAGATTTCAATATTCTCCTTGGACATGATTATGTTTATGCCATGAAATCCGTAGTGTCCAGACTCTTTAGAGTTATGCATTTTCTCCATCATGGGAAAATTGTGACTATTGATCAGCTTTCCTTTGTTACACCTGACCATTGCATCACTCCTAGTAATCAAATTGCCTTGAATGTGCCTCATATTCTTGTGATTCCTTCCTCTTCTTCTAGTTAGCTTCTTACCATCCATTTCCCATCATAGGTAAAATGGGGGCCATGGCTCCAACCTCTGGACATCATATTGGAGTTAAGCCGCTAGCTTTTATGTAAAAGGGGGCAACCTACCAACCTCTAGATATCATGTTGGGTAGAATATTTCTTAGCATAGTTCCTTTATTCTGTGCCAAGCTCGTTAAAAAATGAAACAGACCCTTGTGAGCATGGTTCCCATTCTATGTCAAGCTATTTAAAAAATGAAACGGATGCCCTCAAGCAAAGTTTACCTTTTGGTTTCAACCTTGCATAAAAATGAAACCATTCCTGAGAATAGTTCGTTTTCTATGTCAATCTCGTTAAAAAATGAAATAGGCTTTCTCAAGCAAAGTTTACCTTTTGGTTTCAAGCTTGCATAAAAATGAAACCATGTTTCAAGCATAGTTATTTTCTGTTTCAATCTTGTGTCAAAATGAAATAGGTCATTTTGAGCATAGTTCTTCTTCTATGTCAAGCTCATTAAAAAATGAATCAGATACCCTGAGCATTCTTTCAACTGATCTTCGAGCTCGTTAAAAATAGTAAGATGGTGTTGAGCTTACATTTTATTTTTTGTACTCTAGTTAAAACATGAAAAGTGTTTTGAGCTTAGTTTATTACTTTTTCATGGTCTGGATTCAAACATGAAAAAGGTTAATGGAGTCTTCTTTAAGCTCTTTTCAGACTCTTAAAATGTGAAAATATTGCCAAGTGAAACTGTCTTCTTCACGCTCTTAAAAGGACCTGAAGAGTCGTCTTCCTGGTGATAGTTTACCATGTTTTTGGACTAGGGGGAACTACTTACGAAAAAGGTACACTCCAACCAATCATGACTGGAAGATTTCTCTAAGGTATTATTTTATACTTTTTCGAGCCTTGGGGACTAAATAATACGAAAAAGGATCCTTTTGGAGTCTTCTTTAGTTTGTTCGGACTCTCTAAACATGAACTACAATGAGTTTTCTTTCATTGGACTCGTTAAATTAAACATTGAAAGACCCTTTTTGGGAACGAACCCATCCTTTCTCAGGTTCGTAAAACATATGAGTTTGGACTCGTCCGAAGGACGAGAAATATCAAGTGTTTCTTACCCTCTTCCAGCTCATTAAAAATCAAAGAGGCACTCATTAATCATGATGGGAAAATTACAGGAAGGGAAATACATTTCATTTTTCAATAATGGCAGTTGTTAGTCACCTTTGAACATGGAACTTGTCTACATTTCATCCAGTCAATTGGGTATTCATCTTGTCTCTGAGTCGATCCACTTTCATGAGTCATGTCACTCCTTTGAGTCTTTCAAAGAATGTATTGTCCTTTGTCGCATTGTGTTTCGACTTGTCAAGTCAATGCTGCCAATTATTTGGTCATGCTACCTTATGTTCAAAAGGTAAATTGTCATGAGAGTTTACACCTGCAGTCAAAAAAACTTTTTGCGTCAGTTAATTTTGAGTCATTCCTATGGTTACTTCATAGTCAAAATTCCAGAACTTTGTTCCAAGTTTCATGTGGTCGATGTGGGATTCATCATGGCCCTCCTTCAACGAGACTATTTCTGTTGACATCAGCTCATCATCCAGGAATTAGTATTAGAAACAAAAAGATAGTACCTTGAGGTCTGTATGCATTAATGATAGATTCTCTCGCTCTCGACATAGGTTCACATCATTGACCTTTGATCGATAGACACGACTGAGTGTTCAACATCATATCATTTATTCACACTCACAAGATTGTACTAGGGCACCTTGGGAATCATTGACATCAATGGTGATCTTGCTCGCACTTGTTAACAGTTCTCATCATTGACCGGTAATCAAGTGGTTTCTACCATGTTCGGCATCAAATCATTTTAATCACATGGATAGAATCGTACTTTGTGTAAGAAGAGATGAACACCCTAGGTATCGGTTAAAAGTGCTCATTGCTTTCCACAGGTTGTGATGGAGTATTTTGGATGAGTCCTAGCATGGATCCACATTTGTATGTCTATGGCTATGCTCAGATTTGCGTCTACATGACATAGATCTACATTGTATGTCTGGTAGCTATGTCCAAATTTGAGTCTTCTTCACATGGATCTACGTTGTATTTTAGTAGCTATGACTTTTTTATATCTCACATGGATTTGCATTGTATTGGTCGACAACGATGTTGTGAGTCATTTGGGACATGTATCAAAATGTAATGCAGAAATTTGGTGATGTTTGAGAAGTTTTGACCTTTTGACCTTTGCCTCGATACTATACCTTCTTCTATCAAAGTATTATGCCTATCATTTCCCTCTAGCCATCATACTTTGTGGGGGCATATCTATTACACCGAAATCTCATCACCATCATGTTACGAGATAGGTATTCCCTTGTCTACTCCAATCCCTCAAAGTTTTACCTAGAGAAATGACAGGAAAAAATATCCACTTATAATTTTTCCTTGTTTTGAGTTGGTAACGCTCCTCTTCCATTGAAAAAAAGCAATACCCAAGTGGTGCTAAGGCAGCACCACTCCTGATACATGAGAAAAGAGCGGTTCCACTGCTTCTAGACCTACTACAAGAAGCGTTACCCCCTTAACACTGCTATTTTTCTTCATAGGAGGAGAGGTGCTCGAGTTTTCAAGGCAAAAAGAGAAGCTTCGAGAGGCTTTTCAAAGCTGACCTCCATGGATCCTCATCCCTATGGTTTAGGACCAGCTAGAGCTTGAGATCCTCCCTTTTAGGATCTTATCTCCACCTCACCCATGAGATCCTTAACCATACCTATCCTCCCATGCCTTTAAATACTGGCGCACCCCCCATGGGAAAAGGGAGGAAGAATTGTGTTGCACACCCAAACTCTATAAAAATCATTCTTGAGTCTATTGGAGGCAAGGTGAAGTTAGAGGCAAGGATCCATTGGATGGAACTCTCAACACCAAGGAATCAAGTTTGTAGTCTTTTCAATCATTGTTAATAAATAATGTTTTCTCTTTCCCATATATGTTGTATCATGTGTATGTATTTCTTGACTCCTTGGTCACAAGCTTAGATCTAGTTTCTATATCTTGTATGTTATCATTTTATATTATTGTCTTCTATTTTTGTAGGTAAACATAGGGAAAAGCTTCAAGGATAGTGAAGACATCTGTTAATAGAAGAAGCATGGAATCCCATTCAAGTGTTTAAACAGATCTAGGGAGAGTCTAGCATTTTGTGTTTGTGTTTTGTTTTAGATCTGAACCATTCAGACTAGGGAACCAGCTCCTGTCTGCAGGAGGTGCATATTTTTGGTTAAGAAAAACCCCCATCACCCACACTCCGTAAGATCTAGAAGTTTTTTTGCACGTTTTAAAAATTCCATGAAGATTTATGACAAAAAATGGGTAAAAAACAACCGGGAAAAGGGGGGAATTCGTCCCCTGTTTAGACAACTCATTTTCGTGGTAGTAAAAGGGGAGATAATTATGGCATGCTGCAAGGTTATTCAATGCAGTGGAAGAGGAGAGACTAGAATAAGAGTGCAATTAATTGCATGGTTAATTCTTGATTGTTCTAGTTGTTTCGTCATTTGCTTCACAAGTTTGTTTCGTTATATTTGTTTAATTGATGAAGCAAGAAAGAAATGTGGGTTTTCGATAGAGGTTTGAGGCTATCTAGTCATTATTTTCTTGGCCATTCATCTATTGTTGTATTCCTGATGGTTCATGTTTCTCTAGCAGTGTTGAGGATCTTCATTGCATAGTTTTGATTATAGTGTTATTCAAGCTCAAAGTTGGGTTTGGTTGTCTTAACGTCAGTTCATATTTGGTTTGATCATTTTTGCACTTAGAAATTTTTTTTTGATTTGGGGATCTTGACTCAGTGTTTTCTAGACTCTCCTTTTGTGAGTTTATTTGGTGGCGCTAGATTCTCTATTTGTGAGTTCCACGATAGGAAATCATCTTTTGTGGCCATAAACTTTTGCTTTGTGATTTTGAGGATGGGAAGTCGTCTTTGTGGCCATACAATTTTGTCGAGGTAAAATATCTTGTCTAGAATGTACGTTCCATTTTTTTTATTTGTCTAGTGGCCTTTTGATATTTATTCTGTGTTTTTTTTGCAGGTAGGGTTTTATGGTTGCGAAGGAATAAGACTAGCATTTGTTTTTGGTGTTGCAACTTGGACGGTTAAGTTTGTTTGGATCCATGAATGGTTAATTGTGCCTGTTATGTGTAAATATTTTACTTATTTTCCATTTCCAAATGACAAACTAGTTCCAGCTCATAACAACATGGCTTGGGCTTGAGACTATGGCTGATGGTATGGTCCCTCAACCCTTCGAAAGAAGATCCCTACATTGGAAATCTATCAAAACACATCAATCAAAGGGACACGCAAAAAAAATTCTTACTTAATTAAGTGTTTTTTGTTGGGTTAAGAGTCTTATATCTTGTCGATTCCGAAATAGCTTACAAATTGTGTTACAAATTGAATTATAGCCCCTTGAGTCTACAAAATATGTGGTTCTCCGGTGTTTTGATTTGGTAACCCATCATTGGTTTTAAATCCTTCCTTGATTTCGCTTCAGTTATGATCTAAGCGTAGAATATATTTTTTCAGGTTTCTATAATTCAATTATGGATCCTGGAGAACAAGCCCCTAAAGCTTTAAGACCTAGTTGTTTTATCTTTGGCTTAGAATGTAGGAAAAGTGTTAGTCTTGTGTTATGAATGAGATTATTACTCACGGTTATCAAGGGCCTGGTAAATACCCAGAAGAAAGAAAAAAAATGGAAATGGAAATTGTGGTCTAATTAGGTTTCTATAATTCAATTATGGATCCTGGAGAACAAGCCCCTAAAGCTTTAAGACCTAGTTTTTTTATCTTTGGCTTAGAATGTAGGAAAAGTGTTAGTCTTGTGTTATGAATGAGATTATTACTCATGGTTATCAAGGGCCTGGTAAATACCCAGAAGAAAGAAAGAAAAATGGAAATGGAAATTGTGGTCTACCTTTCTTGATTAATTGTTCTGATGTTTATGAATGGTTTACTTGTTTTCTTACTTGGTTTGTGTTGCTACTACAACTTCTTCCCCAAAAATTTTACATTTTATGGCCCCTCCTTCCATTTTTTGTTTTAAAAGCGTGCCTACTCTTGTTTCCCAACTCAATTAATCCCTCCCTGCATACTTAGTCTTTCCTAGAAGCTCGAGCAGAAGGTTTTTCCCTAAGCCTGAAGTGTGATTCTAGTAAAGAATACTTATGCGCGACCAAGAAACAAGCCTTACAAGAAAATCCTCTTTGATTTAAGATCAACAACTAAGAATAGCTCCGATCAAGATCCAACGACCAAGAAATGGCGGGAGTGGAAGTGCGAAATCGAAGAAGCCAAGTTTCACTTATTAAAAGGTTACAAACCCGATTTCCAACTTCTACATGGATCCAACGGTCCAGAAAGTTTTCGCACAAATCAACGACTTGGAAAGGTGGAAAAGAAAAGGTAGAGGTGAAAAGTTAAAGTTTGAACTTCGTGAAAATTGTACAATCCGACTTCTGATTTCCACAAAGAACGATTTAGAAAGAATCAAAAGGGCGGAAGAAAAAAGTTAAAATTTTGGTCGTAAGAAAGATAGAGTCCCATCTTCCACCTTCCGCAATCTGTAGATCGACAGCTAGGGATGAGTCCACAAAGAACCAATGGCCAAGAAAAGGCGGAAGCAGAAAAGCAGAAAAACAAAAAAACAGAAATGCGGAGGCCAAAAAGTAGAATTTTAACTTGATAAAATTGGTGAAGCCGATTTCCACTTTCCGGAAGGGCAAAAGAGGAAAGGAGCTATCAAGGTTGCATGATCTAATGGTTCAAATCAGCCTCGATCCAAATTTGAGATGATCAGAGCCGTCCAACCTCTATTTTGTTTTTTACTGTGAATCAATGGGGAAACTAAGAAGTCTTTCTCCCGAAACGTAAACTAAATATTTTTCTTGCTTAACAGGGCACTAATCATCATGTTTTTTTCTGCTTAAATAAATGACACATATCATTCAACTTACAATTGAAAGTATGGTGATTAGTTACAGTCGCCATTGACAAATTATTGTTGTTTCCATATCAGATATATCTCTCATGATGTTCTCTTTATGTATTACAAGTACTATGGTTCACCAAAATAGGATGGGAAATTGCGAGTTCGGGTAAAGGTTGCATTTTTCAACGATCGAGATTAATGGCAGATACAAACCTACGGTCCTGAAGAATTTCATTGTTTTAACTTGCCCAAATGAAATAATCTCTCAGATCTGTGGAATTGGTTAAAGGGGTACATATTTCAACGACCAAGATCAAGGGTGGAGTCAGATCGACAGTGGACGTGCATTTCGCTGATTCAACATGCTTGTGGAAAATAACTTTTGAAATCTACGGAATTGGTTAAATGGTTGCATAGATCAACGAATGAGATCTGCTCGGAATTAGATCTACGATGGAGAAAAAATCCACTTATTCAGCATGCACAGATTAATGAACTTTTGAGATCCATGAAATATGGTAGAGGCTTAAATTTTGAACGACGGAGATCTTGGCAGAAACTTATTCAATGACCCAGGTCTATTTGGAAATGAGAACATGAACGAATATTAGTAAGACGAAGGACCACGAAATTGGTTTAAAGATGCATGAAAAAGGAAAGGAGCGTGTGTTTCCATCAGGTAAAGACCTGTGTAATTTGTTTTATTTGTTTGTTTTGAAACCATTAGATTCATCCAGGTGGGCGAATAAGAAGCCCGAGAATCTCTTGGGTGATGGATAAAGTTAGTATAAATACGGGTGTAGAGAACCATAGTAAATACTTTTTCCTGGTGAAAGAATTATGGAATATTGTTGTAAAAGAGCTATCTCTTTGATAATAAGAAGGATCATTTTGTTGGAACAAAGGGTCAACGCAGAGATTTAATCAGAATGTGAGGAATGAATACTATAGATTTATTTCTTCTTACTTCTGTACATCATATAGTGAGATTGTTCTAACCTCCTGGAACTATTTCCTTGGTCATGAATGTCTGTTGTCTGTATAAATGTCTGTGTTGATAGGGTAATAAATCGTTTAATTATGTTAGATCTACCTCTGATATTCTTTCTGCTATAAATGCGATTATTGTGTTGGTACGGCTATCTATTAGACCTATAGGAGCATTTATAGTATATTACTCTGAAATCTAAATTTTCTCCCTACCCAAGGATAGAATAGTTTAGTTTTAGATCTATATTAGACCTGCATTTAGCTTAGGAACCTGCATATCATTCTTTAAAAAAAAATCTTATAAACAGTGGACGAGGTCATAACCAGTAAAATATTAAAGAACTTAATCTACGGTGGCCAAAACCATGAACCAGATGAATTCCCCATACAAAAAATTGTTTGATCTAATTGGTATCGTTCATCGGGGAGAATCCCTAATGCTTGGTACCTGGTAATTTTCCAGGAATCAATATAATTGGCCCTAGAAGGAGAGAACCATATCGTGCATGGTTGGTAGAGGAAATCCCTTTTTCAAAGTAGATTACATTGGAACAACATCAGAAAATACTTTCCCTAGATATATTTTTCTTGAATTACAAGAACAAGAACAAACAGGTTCTGGGGAAGAAGAATTAGAACGTTTGTATAATGTCCCATTTGAAGAAGTAGATCTGTTTAGGAGACATACACGATCCTATGTCAAGAAACTTATGGGGTTAAAATTTATTCCTGCATTACCTAGAAGGAAAACTTCCAAGAAAGTAGCCTATTACATTAAGGATTTAATTCTTATTGAAAATTTGGAAGAACTGGTAGATCTATCCATCCAATAAATTGTTCAGCCCCTAAATCAATTAGATCCAGAATCCCCAGTAATTCTAGTATTCATTCAGTCTCCACCACAGTCTCCAACTTGAATCATGGTTGTTGTTAATAAACCTGCATTGAGAGAAAGAATGCCACACAACCTGGATGCTCCATTGCATGACTTGCCTAAGAACCCAGAAAAGGTATTACCAAAATTTGATCCTAGAAAGGGTGTTTATGCTCAAGATCACTTACAAAAATTTTATCGGGATTTGAATGTCTTAAATGTTGACCTTGAAGATGTGGTTTGTAGACTTTTTCAATATACTTTTGAACCTAAAGCATCTCACTGGTAATTTAGTCTGCAAACTAATTCAATAGTAAATTGGGATGGTTTTGAAAATGCATTCTTATGGAAATTTGGTAACCATAAAACTGTAGCCACTCTCATGAAAGAATTAACATATATGAGAATGGAAAAGAAAGAAAAGGTCCAAGACTTTAATCAGAGATTCACCACTTTACTGAATAACTTTAGTGCTACAACAAAACCAGCTGAAGAGTCTCTAATAGAATAGTATACTACACCACTTGATCCACCAATAGCAATGTTTGTGAAAAGGGCCGGTAAAGTTACATTGGTAGAAAACTATGAAGAGGCTAAGAAAGTAGAGGCATATCTGGATAGTATAGAAAATTATTCTCCAGAACCTGAATTGAAACATACCACAAGAAAAAGGTATTTGTTGTTAACTAAGCCCAAAGAAGAACACTCTAATGAACTAGAAAGTGTGGTGAAAATGGTGCAGAAATTGTCAAACAAAATAGTAGACATGGAAAAGGATAAGGGAACTAGTTCGTATAGAAATCCATTCAACCCTTATTACAAAAAAAGGGAAGAGATTGGACAATCACAACCACATGTGCATAATTCTTTGGTTCTAAATTGAAACGAAGTAGGCATGGATCACTTCTTCTCTTTCCACCAAGAACCTCATCCCGAGAAAAGCTATACGCAATGGATCAATTCAATGACTCTAGTTATGAACCAATGGTTAGACACCTAGATGGAAAACTCTGAAGAAGAGAAAACCCAAACTAATGAGCCAGGGAAAAAAAACACTATGGTATTATGGTATTGGGCACCTACTTTGGGGCTTAGGGAAGATGAATCTTCTAAGGAAATTCAAGTGTCATCAGTAAATGTCACGAATAGAATTAAAGGCATGGTAGTGGATGAAATTTTTTCACTGTCTAAGTTAAAGAATTTTAAAGAAAACATGAATAAAATTCTTAGTACTACTCAAACAACACCTAATCCTAATCTAGTAAATATGAAAGAGGAAATCCCAGTAGTTAACAAACCAATGAAGACAACAATTAATAAACTTGTGGAAACTTTGGCAAATAAAACAAAGACTCCTAAAGAACAAGGAATGGGGTATGATCTCATAGAATACATTAAGAAAACAATGGCAAACATTTCTCTATTTGAACTGTGTAATTTGCCTCAGCAACGGAGGAAACTTCTAGAATATTTTGATCCACAACCTATCAATCTCCCAGAAGCCATAGAATCTGATGATGAAGTAAATGAAGCAAGCATTGGGGGGGATTCTAAATCTCAGACTTTACCTTTTCTGTTATCTTATGGTATTTTTAATCATAATGTACATAACTTTTTTGTAGATTTTGGGGCTTCATCAAATGTCATGTCACTTTCAGTATGTAAAAGGATTGATGGCCAACCCATACCATCCCCATCTCAGATAATTCAACTAGATAAATCTTTTCTTAAATTCACAAGGAAAATGAAAGATGTTTTGATTCGTTTGTCTACGGATTCCAAAGTTTGTCAGTTTTTAGATTTTATGGTAGTGGATATACCAGAAGCATATGGATTAATTTTAAGTACGGAATGGTCAACGAAACTAAATGGTTACTTTGCAACTGACTAGTCTCACATGTGGCTGCCATTCAACAATGTTCAAAACCAAATAAAAATACTAAAAGAACCACACATGAAATATAATGTAAGTCAGTTAGAAGGGAAGAATGAACCTGTGAACTTCTCGTCTCCAGTCTTGGGAAACTACTATTTGGAACTCGAACCAGGGAACTACCAAGCTAAAGAAGCCAGTTTTGAATCAGACACACAGACCGATCTCCTTTAATTCTCACGAGCAGATAATATTGATTGTAATATAGTAAACTTAGTGATTAACATAGGAGATGATACTAACCAGTTAGAGTTAAATGATGGATTTTGGTTTTTTTATTTTGATGGGTCTAAAACCCAAGAGGGATCAGGGGCAGTTTTCATCTTGATTGATCCATATAAGAATAAACACTTTCTATCTTCAAGACTAGAGTTCGAATGCACAAATAACACTGCTGAATATGAGGCTCAAGTCTTGGGCCTGAAGAAAGCTATTGAACCTAAGGGTAGAAATTTAAAAGTTTTTGGGGATTCTGAGATAGTAGTCAGAAAAGTAAGAAACACCATTCATTGCTTATCTCCACATCTTAATGGATACCAGTTGGAGGTATGTAATTTGGTTATGCAATTCAATGCTTTCCATATAAATGCAAAACCTAGATTGCAGAACGTTGCAGCTGATTTATTAGCTACTTATGCATCTAGATAAGTGCCAACTAATAACAAGTGTTCTATTGAATTGATTTTCAGGCCATCAGTACTTGACAATGTTACAAATATAAGGGTGTTCAACGATGATGAACAGATCATTGATATTTTGAAAAATGAATAATATTTTAAATAATCCATAATAGATGAAGAAGAACATTTGTCTAGTTTACAAGATGAAGATGCAATTCAGGGAAATTCCATGCCTAAAGTGGTAAGAACCCTCAAAGGGATGTTTGATTTGCAAAGTAAATTCTGGAAACCAGCCAATGTGAAGACAAACAGTTCATCAATGCAACATGAGCTGGTCAATCTGAGATTAGAAGCTAAACCTAAATATGTCAATTTGGGAAAATTTTGCTCTCCTGGGGAAATATGTAAGTTCATCAAGTTGTTTCAGCAACACAAAGACATCTTCGCCTGGATGTATGAATATTTGAAGACCTATGACACTTGCATCATCCAGCATGTGATTCCCATCAAAACAGGAGCAAAACTATTTCAACAACAACTTAGAAATATGCACCCGAAGTTAGAACCTATAATCTATAATGAAATAAAGAAGTTATTGGACGCAAAGCTCATTTTCAATGTTCGACATTCAAAATGAGTGGCCAATCTAGTCCTGGTGTGAAAAAAGTCAGGAGAGATAAGGCTGTGTGTTGACTGCAGGAACTTAAATAGAGAATCAAATAAAGATAACTATCTGGTTCCACCAATGGAACATAATTTAGAGATGGTTTCAAGCTCAAAAATGTTCTCCCTATTAGATGTATTTTCAGGGTATAATCAAGTGTTAGTGGCTTAGCAGGACCGATTAGAGATAACATTTCATACAAAGTGGGGAACAATCACTGTTAGATTTTCTTAAGATATGATTAGATTATCTAGGATCTTTATCTGAAATAATAACAAGTACACCAAAAATGCATAAGATATAAAAGATACATAAGACACAAAGGTTTTCATCGGGGAAACCATAAAGGAGAAAACCTCACAAACTTCTTCAGAATAGTAAGATGATAAAAAGCAGTAATAAGAACTATTCAGCAGCTATCTTTCTCTCCTCCTCTCTCTCTCTCTCTCTCTCTCTCTCTCTCTCTCTCTCTCTCTCTCTCTCTCATGCGCCTTAGAGAGTGTGTAAGGTGTGTATAAATGAGGGGGAGAGCGTTCCTATTTATACCCTTTCAAGTCATTGATCAAATAAAATACTTGATCCTACATGTCATCTCACATGGGGCCCACTTATCCTAGAGAGACCACAATTACATACTACATGATGTTACACTAGGGACTATTTCCCCGACTAATAATGGAGTTTATACATCAAGGTCTAGACACAATTTAGACATCCCATAAAGGGGTAGGACACATCCCCAATGGGGGTACAACAACATACAATGAGAATATACATCAAAATATCTTTCAAAGTTACAAATACATCAACACTCACTCTTAACTAGAAAGTTATTCTCTCTCTACACAGTCATCAACACATATGGTCAGGTCTTCATCACATCGTCATCATCAAGGAGTCACAGAGTCTTCATCATAGCTGCTACCATCATCTTCTTGTAATTTGATCATCATCCCATACTATCTGTCATCAGAAGTTTCTACAGTTCCAACCCTTTTTCATACTGGATGTAGGCCTAGCCTCCATGTAGTTCATCATCATCTCTGCGAGCAAGCCATCAAGTAGGTACATCCCACGAATTATTATATGCCTCTTGTAAAACCTACAGGATATCCTAGGACTGATTATATGCCACTGTAAAACCTGAAGGAGCATCCCAATACTGATTACATGCCTTGCAACACCCGTGTACCCTACTATTACCTCATCATCTTCAGATCATCTCATTGTCACATAGAGAAAAAACCAGATACACATAAAACATCACTTACATCAACGACCATGGGAGACCCAACTTTCCAGCATGTCGAAAAGGCTCCAACACTTACATCAATGACCATGGGAGGCCCAGCCTGCCACCATGTCAAAAAGGCTCAACACTTACATCAATGACCATGGGATGCCCAGCCTGCCACCATGTTGAAAAGGATCTCAGCACTTACATCAATGACCATGGGAGGCCCAACCTGCCACCATGTCGAAAAGGCTCAGCACTTACATCAATGACCATGGGAGGCCCAGCCTGCCACCATGTTGGAAAGGCTCATGTGTATCTGCATCTTTCGGACTCATGAATTCCCCTTGGAAGGAACCTCAATCTGAAGTACACCAAGCTTATCTTTGAAGTATTCAAACTTCACTCTAGCCATTTCTAGCATAGAATCACATCATTTTTTATTACGTCCAAGGACAACCTACGAGCTTTGCTAGGACTGATTACATTCGAGGAGAACCTATAGGACTAATTACGTCTAAGCAACCTACAAGCTTTGCCATGATTTTATGCTTAAACAACATGTCTCACCGGCTATGCTAGAACTCATCACTCCCTCTTTTGAGAGATCTCGATATGGATTGCATACTGGAACTTCCCTACTCCTCTCTACATCATACAAAAAATGCAAGTCTGATCAATCAAATTAAATAGTAGTTTTCAAAAGAAACATACTACCTCGCAAATAACCGAGCAAGTGGCAACATATTTTTCCTTGACTGTACTCAGCGCCATGCAGGACTGCATCCTGCCAAAATAGTAGCCCATACTGGATCTCAAACTGAAGAACCAACACAAGGTGCTCTTCTTCTCAGTGGTGCTACCAATTTGAATCAACATAACCATGCAGGTTATTCTTTTGATTCGTATCATACTTGAGCCCATACTCAACTGTACCCTTTAGGTACCTCACTGCATTCTTTGCAACCAGGTGAGCATGTCTCGGATCCGTCAGGAACTAGCTCAGGTTGTTCACAGCAAAGCCTATGTCTGGTCTTGTATTCGTCAAGCACATCAATGAAAAAATCATCTGATGATACATCGTGGCATCAATCGTCTCTAATGAAGCATCAGATAGTATCTTCAAGTTTGATGCCATAGGTGTGGTTATCACCTTGCGGTCCAGTATTCTGAATTTCTTTAGAATCTCCACTGCATACTTTCCTTAACCAAGGAAAATCTCATTTGCATTATTCCACACCTCCATGCCTAAGAAGTAGGGCATTATCCCTAGGTCTTTCATCTTGAAATCTGTATCAAGTCTCCTTCTTGCATCTTTAAAGAGATCCTCTTTTCCTTTTAGGAATAGGTCATCGACATATAACAGGAGCATCACTAGTATTTTTCCTTCAACCTTGAAGTAAAGGTTAGAATTCACTTTAATATTAGTAAATCCTAGAGCCATCGGTAAGCTTTCCATCCTATCATACCATGTCTAACCTAAGGATCTTCTGCAGTCACTCGCTCTTAAGTGGAGCATCATTCTCCCTCTGCCTTTCGTACTCTATTTATTGAAACATTCTACAATGGAGTGACAAGTAGCTTCCTCTACTACTAATATTCTATGTATCCATATAGGGTCACTCAATACCAAGATCCTCTATATTTAACTTTGTTGAAAAGTTCTTCTTGCACCCATCTATGAGCTTTTCATCGTCTATAGGATTTCATCTTCAATCTTGCAAGAAAGGTTAAGATCTTCATCACTCTAGGTGATCTTCAAGCTCCTTATGTAACTGCATGTTCTATCCCATGGGTGCCTTCTAATCTTGTGCAGGGCCTTCTTTAATTTTCACACATGAGTCAACCTATCATGTGTCTCAACTCACAGTGGCTTCTATACGTATACTTGACTCGTCACAGGTGCAAATGTCTCTTCATAGTATGTGCCTTCTTTCTGTGAGAAGCCTCATGCTACAAATCTTGCCTTGTATCCCACGATGTTGCCATCTACTACATGTTGGATCTTGTAGATCCATATGGAAGACACTACAGAATTCCCTTCAGGTCTCTACACCGCATCCTAGACATCATTCTTCTTGAACTGGTACTCTTTGAACATAGTCTCTTTCCCTTTCTTCTTGGCTACTTCTTCATAGCTGGAAGGATCTGCATCAATGATGTCGCTCAAATGTGTCACATAACTAGAGTGTGTTTGAGGCATCTTGCTTTCTTTGGAAGTCTCATCATACTATCCTTCATCTTGGATTATTTCTTGTGCTCGATGTGGTCTTCATCTCAATAGGTGGATCTACCGTTCTCTTTATATTCTTCTGGAGCTCTTTCTTTCTCCATGGTGTCTTTGACCTGGGAAGCTCGAGGTTCCTCTTTTGAACTATTGTTACTTGTTCTTTAGAATTATATATAAGTCAAGTTTGGTTGCATGATTAGAAACATATCATAATTTCCAAAACATATTAATAGTGACAAATACATGTCACATAGCCATGCGACTATTTTAGCCAATGCTACAACATTCATCCATATCATGTATACATACAGTAATTTCTAGATGCATTTTACCCCAATGTTATTAAGAGTGTGTACTAATCCTAATATGCCAGCAAAGAGGTTTTAATCTATATAAGTAGTAATGGAATGTTGTACAACATCATTGAATTCTTACCCGTCATGTGAAATTCAGTAGTATAAACGCAAATACTCAAACATGCATAACACATCAACTGAATATAAACAAATGCATAACCAACAATATCATGAAATGACGACTGAATATTTATATTTATTTGTTTCATGGGTAGATTCCTTCTTGATCCTTTAGATTTATCATCTTCTTCATTCATAAAAACATCATTTCTTATCCAAATGCTAAGATGGATAAGAGGTTCTTCAATAATTAAGTCCTTCATATTCCTCATCACTTAAGGGATCTTCTTTGAATCGTGAGATCTTGATCTTCAGTTGCTCCCATCTTTTCTTCTCTTATTATGAGTTGACCTTCTTATTGTGTGCACTCTTCCCATATTCTGCTGAAGGTAATCACTTCCTTCTAGCACACATTCCTCGAATGAATGAATCCCATGATCTTGGGATGCCATTAAAGGTAGTTATATCAATCTCTTATTCTTCTTTGATTGCTTCGCCATAGCATCGAGCACTTCCTTTTGGTGCCTTCAAGGATGACACATGAGGGATGAGATGATTTTTAATATAATATGCAATGATTCTCTTGGCTCTATCCTTAACCTCATCTCCCTCTGGATCTTAGAACTTCCTTACTAAAATATTGATCCAAGTCAGTTTCTTCAAGGATCACAGAGGACCTATACTTCCATAGTTGGAAGTTGTCAGCTTCACCAAGATTGTGATCAAGTTGGGTGTGATTAGTCATTTTGAAATGAGAACCTCAAATGTAAATAGCAAAAATTTAGATCTTACCAATTTGAGGTTCCCGTAGCTACACAGTGCTATCTTTCAGAGAGACTCTGATACCATGTTAGATTTTCTTAAGATCTAATTAGATTATCTAGGATATTTATCTGAAATAATAACAAGTACAAAAAAATGCATAATATATAAAATATACACAAGACACAAAGATTTTCATCTAGGAAACCATAAAGGAGAAAACCCCACAAACTTCTTCAGAATAGTAATGATCAAAAGCAGTAATAAGAAATGTTCAACAACTTTCTCTCCTTCTCTGGCTCTCTCTCTCTCTCTCATGCACCTTAGAGAGTGTGTAAGGTGTGTATAAATGAGGGAGTGCGCCTCCCTATTTATACCCTCTCAAGTCACTGACAAAATATAAGACTTAAGCCTACATGTCATCTCACATGGGGCCCACTTCTCCTAGAGAGACCTCAATTACATATTACATGATGTTACACTGGGGACTATTTTCCCAACTTACAACGGAGGTTGTACCTCAAGGTCTAGACACAATTTAGACATCTCGTAAAGGGGTAACACACATCCCCAATGGGGGTACAACAACATACAATGATAATATAGATCGGAATATCTTCCGAAGTTACAAATACATCAACATTCGCTTATAGAAGAATGCCTTTTGGCCCCATGAACGTCGGAGCCACATTTCAGAGGGCCATGGACATTGCATTCAGAGGTTTAAGTGGTCACTGTGTAGTCGTGTACTTGGATGATGTAACAGTTTTCTCCAAGAGAAGAGAAGACCATGCTTTTCACTTGAAACATATTTTTTACCGATGTAGAAGATATGGTATATCTCTAAACCCAAAGAAAAGCATATTTCCAATTCTTGAAGGGAAATTGTTAGGACACATCATCTCAAAGAAGGGAATCTCAATAGATCAAGAGAGAGTTGAGGCTATAATTCAGATTCCCATGCCCCATAATAAGAAATCTATGCAATCATATATGGGCACAATAAATTTTGTTCGGAGGTTTGTCCCTGGTTTTGCTCAAATTGTGAAACCTCTGCAGCAAATGGTGAAGCAAAGTGTACAGTTCAAGTGGAATGACATTAAGAAAGTTTCCTTTAAATATATCAAAACAGAAATAGCTCAGGCACCTTCTTTGAAGAGTCCAGACCTTGAAAATGACTTTATTCTATATACCTTTGCTTCAAACAACTCTCTTGTAGTAGTGCTTACGCAGAAAGGGGAATTGGGAGACGAATACCCAATATCATTCATAAGTACTAGGTTACTAGGGGCTGAATTGAATCACCTAGCCATGGAAAAGCAAGTATATGAAGTCTTCAAGGAAGCAAAACAGTTTAGACCCTTTCAATAATAGAACAAAATTTGTACTTCATCACCCAACTGTTAGGTCTCTTTTTGTGCAAAAGGAACTGGGTGAGCGAAGAGGAAATTGGGTGACTTCCCTGCAGGAGTATGAACTAGAATTCAAACCAGTTGTCATCATCAAAGGTCAAGGGTTGTGCAAGTTGATAGAAAACAATCAAACTAATAAATATCCTGATTGGGAGAATGAAGCTGGAGTGAACTTGATTGATGTATGTCCTATCTTCACTTCTCCCGAATCTTGGTACAGAGATATCGTGTATTGTCTTCAACAAGGATATCTTCCTGAGCATTAGGGCTCCAAGCAGACAAGGGAACTTCGGTTGAATTCAGCCCCATATCAAATAATGGATGGAGTGCTTTTAAAAAAAAATTATGATGGATTTTTGCTCAGATGTCTGGAGAGAGAGGATGCCTCCAAAATAGTTTATGAATTACATGACAGACCAGCAGAAGGACATTATTTTGGGGATACCACAACTCACAAGATACTTAGAGTTGGATATTACTGGCCAAATTTATTTAAATATGTCCATGCCTATGCAAGAAAGTGTGATGTATTTCAGAGGAGTGGTGGAAAATCGGCAAAAGAGGCAGGACCGTTACAACCTGTTACTATTTCAGATCCATTTGAATAGTAAGGCATAGATGTTATTGGGGAAATCAATCCGAATTCTTCATTACAACATCGATGTATCATTATGGCTACCGATTATTTCACGCGATGGGTGGAAGTGATTCCATTGCGCAAAGTGACCGAAGATGTTGTCATTGACTTCCTGCAAGAGAACATTATGACGAGATTTGGAGTTCCAATTTCTCTTGTTTTTGATAATGCGTCTTATTTCTCATCTATTAAAATAACTAAGTTTGCTTATGAAAAGGGAATTAAGTTGTATTACTCAGCTAATTATTATCCTTAGAGAAATGGTTTAGCGAAATCAAAAAATCAGAACCTTATCCAAATTTTGAAGAAAATCGTTATTGAAAATCAGAGAAATTGACACTCAGCCCTTCCAAATGCACTATGGGAAAATAGGGTCACTAATTCCTTAGGAGTGTCTCCCTATACTCTAGTATATGGAAAAGAAGATTTATTCCCCCCAAACATTATGCTCTCGTCTTTGTAGTTAGATCAAGCCTCAAGGGGTTCCAATAACGAAGTTTTACAAGCACGAATTGACACTTTGTTAAAAATGGAGGAACTACGGCAAAAGGATAAAGATAATTTCAACCAACATCAAGGTATCATCAAAAGATGGTTTGACAAGAGAAAATATGGTACAAGAAACTTTGATGTAGGAGACCAAGTTTTGAAAGGGGATGATCCTCATGTAGAAAAGGGAAAACACACAAAGTTCCAACATTTATGGATTGGCCCTTACCTAGTTACTAAAAAATTAGGCCCAACATCTTACAAATTGCAATATTTACAAGGACAAGAAGAAAGTATTCCTATAAATGGCCTTTGTCTCAAACATTGCTTTACTTAGAGTCCTAGGAACCCTTTGTACATAAATAAACTTGTTGCTTTTTATTTTGTTTACCAGTTGTTTATTTTCTTATTTGTTTCACCTTATTTCATAGCCTTAGTTTTTTGCTTTTAATAAGCCAACTCAATTTTTGGTGCTTGGAAGTATAGGCATCTGATTAAACTCAAAAATATTTGGATGTCAGGAATTGATTATGGGAAAGAGAAGATGATAAAGTTCGATCATAGTGATATTCTTTAACTGTTGACAGATGATGGAAAGGGAAGCTAGTCTTCAAGTTCACATTTGAATAATTATAACCTCTGTGAAATAACCAAGACTCATGAGGTCTAGAGTAGTATCTTAGGTTTCATCCATTCTCACATTAATACCTATCTCAGGAAGCATATCATGATGGACTCATGGAAAGGGAGAAGGTCTACTAGATGTATGGTATTCAAAATCATCCCATTGCTACAAATCAAAAATGCCAAAAGGATTAGATTGAAAAGTCATTTTTCTGATATATTCAGTCTTCAATTAAAGAAATGATGCTGAAGGAATAAATCGTCAAAACAAAAGGGTTGTCAAAACAATAAAGATCAGCACGGTTCTTCTCTGTCCGTGAGCCTGATAAGAAAAAAATATTTTACCCACACAAAAGGACATTGTGGATGGAAGAACCTGTACCAAATTCTGAAAGTAAAAGGAAGACTCAGAAGAATTTTTCAGTCATAAAGAAATCATCAAAATAATGCTTATAGCATGGGAATGATGAACAAACGAATACATCTGTCTTACTCTATTACAATCATGTGGAGTATTATCTGATGGAAACTTAAAGATAGGGGGTAAAATGAACTTCATACTTTGACCCTAGGAGAGTTATCAAGACACTTAACTCTTGGTTACCCTACTCCCAAAGACATAATATAAAATGCGATGCTTGAAAAGTTGCATCCCTGGATAAATCTAGTTTTAAAGAGTCTTGGGAAATGCTTGTAAGTAATCATTGAACATTCACAATGCAGTACCATATGGAAATCTTGTTGTTCAAAGAAGGTTTTTTTAGAGATCTGTGTTCACCAGCTAGTCGCCAATTGTTGCTATTGCAACTGCTTCCCCAAAAATTTTACATTTTAGGGCCCCTCCTTCCATTTTTTTTTAAAAGCACGCCTACTCTTGTTTCCCAACTCAGTTAATCCCTCCCTGCATAGTTAGTCTTTCCTAGAAGCTCGAGTAGAAGGTTTTTCCCTAAGCCCGAAGTGTGATTCTGGTGAAGAATACTTAGGCGCGACCAAGAAATAAGCCTTACAAGAAAATCCTCTTTGATTTAAGATCAACGACTAAGAATTACTCCGATCAAGATCCAACGACCAAGAAATGGCGAGGGAGGAAGTGTGGCATCCAAGAAGCCAAGTTTCTTTTATTAAAAGGTTACAAACCCGATTTACGACTTCTACATAGATCCAACGATCCAGAAGGTTTCCACGAAAATCAATGGCTCGAAAAGGTGGAAATAAAGGTGGAGGCAAAAAGTTAAAGTTTGAACTTCGTGAAAATTGGACAATCCGACTTTCGATTTCCACTTGCCGCAAAAAGTGGAAGCAGAAAGTTAAGGTTTGAACCTCATGAAAGATTGACTTTTTGTTTTCCAATTTCTTCTTTCCGAAAGGTGGAAGCGGAAGGGAGGAAGCAAAAGATGCAAGTTTCTCTTATGAAAAGGTTACAAGCCCAATTTCCATTTTCCACACAAATCCAACGGTTTAGAAATCTCCTGCATAGATTAGCGGCTCAGAAAGAATCGGAAGGGCAAAAGCAAAAAAGCGGAGGCAAAAAGTTAAATTTTTGGTCGTTAAAAAGTTAGAGTCCCGTCTTCTACCTTCCGTGACCCATAGATTGACGGCTAGGGATGAGTTTCCAAAGATCCAACGGCTAGCAAAAGGCGGAAGCGGAAGGGCGGAAAAGTAGAAATGGGGAGACAAAAAAGTAGAATTTTAACTTGATAAAATTGGCGAACCCAATTTCCACTTTCTGGAAGGGTGGAAGCGAAAAGGAGCTGTCAAGGTTGCATGATCTAACGGTTCAAATCAAACCTGGTCCATCTTTGAGATGATCGGAGTCGTCCAACCTCTGTTTTGTTTTTTACTATGAATCAGTGGGGAAACAGAGAAATCTTTCTCCCGAAACTTAAACTAAATATTTTGCTTGCTTAACAGGGCGCTAATAATCATGTTTTTGTTCTGTTTAAATAAACGACATATCATTAAACTTAGAATGGAAAGTACGGTGAATAGTTACAGTCACCATTGACAAATTATTGTTGTTTCCAGATCAGATATATCTCTCATGATCTTCTCTTTATGTATTACAAGTACTATGTTTCACCAAATTAGTATGGGCGATTGCAAGATCAAGTAAAGGTTGTAGTTTTCAATAGCTGAGATTCATGGCAGATACAGATCTACGGTCTTGAAGAATTCCATTGTTGTAACTTGCGCGAATGAAAAAAATCTCTCAGATCTGCGGAATTGGTTAAAGGGCTACATCTTTCAATGGCCAAGATCAAAGGTGGACTTAGATCGACGGTGGAGATGCATTTCGCTGATTCAACATGCTCATGGAAAATAACTTTTGAAATATGTGGAATTGGTTAAAGGGTTGCATAGATCAACGACTGAGATCTACTCAGAATTAGATCTACGTCAGAGAAAAATTTCGTTGATTTAGCATGCACATATTAATGAACTTTGGATATCCGTGGAATATGGTAGAGGCTTAAAGTTTGAACTGCGGAGAACTTGGTAGAAACTTGTTCAATGACCCAGGTTGATTTGGCAATGAGAACATGAATGAAGATTAGTAAGATGAAGGACCGCGGAATTGGTTTAGAGATGCAGGAAAAAGGAAAGGAGCGTGTATTTCCATCAGGGCAAGACTTGTGTAATATGTTTTATTTGTTTGTTTTGAAACCATTAGATTCAGCCAAGGGGGAAAATAAGAAGCCTAGGAATATCTTGGGTGATGGATAGAGTTAGTATAAATAGGGGTGCAGAGCACCATAGTAAACACTTTTTCCTGGTGAAAGAATTATGGACTATTGTTGTAAAAGAGCTACCTCTTTGCTAATAAGAAGGATCATTTTCCTGGAAGAAAGGGCCTGCACAAAGATTTAATCGGAATGTGTGGAATTCATACTATAGAACTATTTCTTCTTGCTTGTGTACATCATACAGTGATATTGTTCTAACCTCATGGAACTATTTCCTTGGTCATGAATGTCTGTTGTCTGTATAAATGTATGTGTTGACAGGTTAATAAATGATTTAATTATATTAGAGCTACCTCTAGTATTCTTTCTTCTGTGAATGTGATTATTGTGTTGGTATGGCTATCTTTTAGTCCTTCATGAGAATTTACAGTATATTACTCTGAACTTTAAATATGCTCCCTTTCTGGGATAGAATAGTTTAGTTTTAGATCTAGATTAGACCCGCATTTAACTTCGGCACCTGCATATCATTCTTTAAAAAAAAATATTATAAACGGTAACCAGTAAAAGATTAAAGAACTTAATCTACAGTAACTGGAACCATGAACCGAACGGATTCCCCACACCAAACGGTGTCTGATCTAATTGGGATCATTCACCAAGGAGAATCCCTACTGCTTGGTACCTGATATTTTTCCAGGCATCAACATTTTGTTAGTGTGGCAAGAGCCCTGAACAACTTGATTGGTATCTATTGCTTTGCATGTCTTCAATTTTCAAAGAGTTTCTTACTGTTTTATAATGTCAATATATTAGTTCCATTGTTCTAATTTATGTAGATAAACCGTTATGAGGGATGTTTTGTTTTTTTTGGTTTAAAATGGGCTTGGTTTTTCCAATATTAAGTAAGGGTTTGCATTGAAAATAATGCCAGGGTTAGCATTTTCTTATAATATACCATAGCGATGTTTTCCCTACCACAGAAAAAGATGAGAGCAAGGTCTAAACCCTCATACTAAACCAAAAATAGTATAGATAAAATTATTGTTAAAAATATTGGTCACACCATACAATATGGTCATAATGGTTTAAAAATCAAGACCACGTGAATGACTCAAATAATATAAATTTTGGTTTAAAAATTTCATGGCCTTATCGGCCTCAAATGGGATGGTAAAATCATAACTAGTTAATGTATGAGCTAAATGGAATATATAGTTTCATTGATCAATATAGGGTTATAAACCCAGGTTCAAAACTCATAGTAAAATATTACATGAAACTCCAAATCTTTTGTTTAATCGTCTCAACCTGAAGGTCCAAACAAGAAGAGGCACCAAATTCCCTAACTTAAGAGAAAAACCTAGAAGAAGGCTCATATTTGCACAATAGATTTGATTGAAGCAAAGGAAAAAACCTACGAGCAACAATTTGAAGAGTCCAAGCCATGAGTGCACCATAGGAGTTAGCATCCTTAGAAAACTCTACAATACAAATAAGAAGATTAGAGTTTGAAGCCCTAATTATTCGTATAAATAACTTGAAAGTAGAGGAGTAGGTTTAAAGATTTACATTAAGAAACGTAGTTGTTGGGAAGCAATTGTGACCAGGTCCCAAAACCAATATTTAGTTAGAAGTGTAAGAATAAGACTACACAAAACAAATAAAATCTAAACAATGTGTAAACTTAGGAAATGTAAGGAAAAATCTAGTGAATAAGGTATCTTAAAAAAAACCTTAGCCTAGCCCATGTTAATGAAATATGATAAATGTAAAATTATTATGTGCCATCACAAAGGAACCAACCAAGTTAACAATGTCATCTCAACGCATTTGAAAAAGGTATTATTAAAAATCAAGGAATAGTGTTTAAATGCATAAGTAGTAACAAGACTTTACGTGTGCTTGAATTGGAAATACCAAAACCCATAATGTCGAACATCCATACATATCAAACGTTATGAAGAACTAGAGTTAAAATATGAGGAGAGTAAACAAAGAGAAATTTGAGGGTCGTTTCCTCTGTTGAAGCTTTTATGAAATTGTTGTAATTGAGCATTTGTCCTTTGTCAATTGCTTGCTTCCATTATAGGGGATAATGTGTCAAAGCTCATAAACCATCCCTTAGAGTGAGGTCGACATGATGTTGATAGAAGAAAAGTTTCCTAGAAACAAGAAAGTGCTTGGGATTTAGGGAGGCAGCTAACTAATTTTTTCATTTCTTGAGTCTTGTTTTTCCCTTATTTAATTTACTTCTAAATCTACTTTTGAAGTTTTTGTTACCTAATTTTAGATGACTTTGCAGCATTGAAATCCATTGTATTTGGTGGTGTCTGATAATTTTTCATTGGTATTGCTTGTGAGCTCTCACCATCTTTGATCCATCGTATTAAGTGTTTTGTGATTGTACTGTAGGTAGCTGTTGTTAGTTTATGGTAGTTGTTGATTGTTTTCTGATAGTTTCTCTTTCATCTCAATATTGAGATCTATTTCTCTTTCCGTTGTAACCCAAGGGACTATAGATGTTATTGGAATATGATATTCTTTTGAATATTGTTTGGCATTGACATTGTTTCTAGTTATGTCGGTAACAAAGGATTGATTCATGTAATGACATTTGCTCTCTTTGGTATTAACATTTATCTATTTAGGTGTCATGTGTTGTAAGGTTGTTTATCCTATCTCAAAGCTTTGACCAGATGTACAGTAATAGCTTCTGATAAATAATTGATTTAATGACCTTTCCTTTGCTTCGTTTTTAGCAATTTGGTTTATGCCTTTTCATTTTATACACTTTTCTTTGCAATGTGTTATTATTTGGCATGTGCTCTATGTCGATGTCCTAGATGCAACAAAATCCTTGTTCAAGTAGACATACTTCAGTTTCATGAACACCTACTGCCTATTTAAAACCTACAATATCAATGTCTTCTTGTTACTAGCCACGGAGACTTCACTTAGTGAACCTCTCACATAGCATGTGCGATCGTGGGATATTAAAGAATACCCATAATTTCGAGAGATATTGACCCAGACTCTTTTTGTTGAAACCCCCTCCCAATACTTAAAACCTCTTCCCCACCCCTTTTTATACCTCAATCCTTATAAACCACCCTACCCACCCCCACCTTAAACCCCTCATCCCCTCAATACCTGCAATATATTGGTTCGATTTTTGATAATTTTAAAACCCACAATATGAACTAATGTGATAGGATATTGGTCAATAAGTGAAGCCCCCGTATTACTAGAAAATGATACAAAGCCTGCATTTGTTTCTGAAATATCAATGTTCTTTATTTTGCACAAATTAGTGTTATGTAATATAGTTATTTGTTGTTAAAACATTACAAATCATGCCCCTTAGACCAATATCTCTAGCAAGATGCCAATGTCAAAAAAAAAAAATAGCATGTATGCCATTTAGTGCATTAAGTTGAAAATATGAAATGGCTATTAATTGATAATTTTTCTTGACAAGACAACTAACAAGTGTAGTGTGTTCATATACTAAAATGCATTTTTCATGAATTGTTTGAAAACCCTTTTCATTGTCGGTCTCCAATCTTTTACAAATGAGTCATGTCAGTTGATCTTGATGTATGTCCACTGATCTTATATGTTTGGGTGTTGAATCCATTTACAAGATTGGATGGATTATAGTATTAGAAAGTTGTCTTATTCCACTCATACCCACCAACGTTGGAAAAAATGATTAAAAAATGATTTTATCTCTAAGAAGGGATGGAAAAACTTGGAAGTTGTTTCCTTCATTTGGTGTTTGCAAAACTTCCCCCTTGCAAGGGAGTGGCCATTCATACTATGGGTATATGCAATAACATTGTTTGAAATTAACCAAACTCTTATAGTTATGCTGCATTTGATTGTTAGAAGTGTTACCTGTTAGTATGCACTTTTCATGTTTTTAACAGTGTCTAGTGATTATAGCTAGTTTCTTGATTTTGACAGCATTTGTTTCCATTGTAGAAAATCCTTTTGGCATGATCTTGTTACAAGAAAAATGTAGCTAGGTGTGTGTTTCTTCCCTTTGTGCTACAGTCCTAGCTCCACAATGTTCTTTATAGGCCATCCATCTGTCTTTAGAGTTTTTAGCAAATCATCAAAAATTTTGTTATGTTGATGTCAGAGGCCTCTAACTCTCATACAAAATCTCTCTTATAACTCTCCTTATTAATTAAAAGGTGCCCTAAGCCACATGAAAGCCTTCTATATTATGAGATAAATTGAAAATTAAGTAAAAAAATAGCATTGCATTGTTACATTTTTAATTAAAAAAAAACATTACATTATTGCATTGCCTTATTTTATTTATTCCTTCTCTCTTTTTATAGAAAATGTCAATTTTATTTCAACTTTTTATAAATGAGATCAATTAAAAGGTTATGATAATATTTTTAAAATATGATGAACTGGCTACTTATTAAGCAATATTTAATTTTATTAGAGCAAATTTGAGGTCTAAAATGGGCCTCCAAAAAATAAAAAATAATAATAACAGTCATAAATTTTGAAGGAAAAGAAACATTTTTTTTGGTATCGTGCTCAATGAAAATTGAGAAATACATTTAAAAAAAGGTGTGACTTTGAAGTAAGAGTTTTTTTTTATGTATTTCTAGTTTTCTATGGGGTGGGGTCCATCGAAAGTTTGAAATGTGGGTACTTGTTGGATGTCGAATTGAATTCCACATCCACAAGTGCTCTCACTTGAAATTTGAGTAAAAGAATAGGGAGATAAGTTGACTATATGAATTTGACAAATATGTCAAGTAAACCATTATGGTTGATTTATTTTCTTGAAATTCTATTGGTTCTCGAAAACTAATATATCAATAGATTGTTTTCTTATAAAGCTCATTTTAGACCCCAAATTTGCTCTAATGTTAGTAATGTTGAAATTGCTTATAAAAAATATCAATCTTATATTAACTTCCATAAAATAGGAAAAATTACTGTAAGAATAAGGTATATGACTTATATTGCTACCATTGTTTTTGCAATCCTTTTTTAGGACACTTTGTTGGTATGGGTACAACTCAAAATGTTATGCCCCTCTTCCTTACCCTTGTTGTCCCAAATTACTTTATCTTGGTTTCTTCTCAAAAGTTAATTTATATATGTTGAAGAATAACATAATTATCTTTTCAATTTTGTGAGAAGCTAATAATTCTGTGTAAAGAAAGTTTGTTTGTAGACTATCAACTTCTTCACCAAATAAGATAACAATAGATCATCTAGAATTTCTACTCAAAGACAACTACGCATACCAAGCAAAGTTGTACTTAATGTTCAAAACTTTGTTTATAACTTGGTATGGCACAAACATTTATGTATCAAGGATATAGTCATGTTGTGATGGTTAGACCTTATTAGGAAATATTCTAAAAACAATTTATAAGAAACATAGGATCATGTGATCTGTTAATGTCCATCCCCATGGTTATTTTTTATGATTATTATTGTCTATGTTGCACGGGGAACTGTCCCCCCAAATTTTCTGGCGTTTCCTGCGTTCCCGCATTCCAGGGACTTTGGAAATCCTCGGAAATGTCCCCAATTCATCAAGGACTCTGTTAGGGAATTTGGGACTTATGAGTTGTACCCTAAACGTACTCGTCAAAATTGGGGACTTCTCAAGAACATCCCTCACCCAATTGAGGACTCCGAAACGTCCCTCAACTTACACAATTAAAATTTAAAAAAAAAACAAAAACAAAAATAAAAAAATTAATTAAAAACCTAACCTAAACCTCCCCCTATTCCTCTAACCCACATCCCCCTCCCATTCTCTCTACTCTATCATACGTTCCTAACCTAAACTCTGTTACACCTACTAAGTCATACTTAGTTGGTATATCAAGTGATTCGGGTGATAAGAGCAAACACCATTGCTCATATTTCAGAATTCAGAAGTCATTCAGGCTTCTTCTGGAAATTTTTTGTTAATTTTTTTAAAGACATGTTCATACCCCCTTGGGGAAATTGTAAAAAAAATCCTAGCATTTAATTTTTTATAAAAGGCTCGGCTTCCCAGACTTAAGCATCAAGCCAGCTATCCCAGAGTGTTTTTTTCCTTGGTTATTATTGGTTGTTGAACAAATGACTAATAATTTCTTATTTTTTCATCCACACCTCCAAAGTTGGGGTAGTCGTCTTGGTGTTTCGGCCTTAGGAGGTTATTAGAGCCTCTGTGTCAATGTTTTTTAACATGCTAGGAATTGAAATGGATTCGTATGGACATGTGCTAGGTCGCCATAGAGTTTCGTAAGTTTCCGAGAAAAATAGTTTTCCTGTTTTTTAAGCCATTTTTAATGGTTTAATTAAATATTTTCAAAATGTAGTAAAAGTCAAATGTGGAGTCTGTTTCTGACGCAAGGACATTGGTTTTCACACCCAGAGCATTTACTTTACCCCAAGAACCACTTTCCACATCCATCGGACAGTCGGAGCACCTCGTGGAGCATTATTCAACAAAAAATGCGTCATAATGACATTTTGGCACTACGGTCAAAGTCCAAGTTTGAAAAAAAGGTAAAAAATTAAAAAAATATTGAATGGGGTGACATGGCATGGGTCCCCTAGGTTGGTGGTGGATTTTGGTGGGTAGCTTGGTGTATTGGCAAAGTGATTATGAGTTAACAAAGGGAGGTGGTAATCACCTCTACAGTTCAACTTAGTCTTTTTTTACTTCAACTTAGTTCAAGTTTAGATCATTTTGAGCGTATCTTTAGTGTTGGTAGCCCCTCAGGGGCTTGGATCTGGCTATAAATAAAGCACAACCTTCTCCATTCCAATTTAGTTAGCGTTGGATGAAGCGTTGTTGCCATTGTAATAATGCTATATTTTTTCATTGTGAATAAAGAAAGGCTTTGGAGGCTAGATAGTGTAAGGCATTCGGTTGGATAAATATTGTTGTTCATGCTTGAGGTAACCTGTATTTGGTGCATTTTTTTTTTCTTGATTTGTGAATCTAACCTTGTCAGGATTGCTCCCAATCGAAAGGAAAGAGTCTTTAAATAAGTTTTTTATAGATTATATTGTTCATATGTATATAAATATCAAGATCTCGCATTTTCAATAAGTTTATGATCATGTTGCTCTAGTCTTTTATATGTATATCATTGGATCTAACAAATCTCTTAGCAAGTTTTATTTGTGCTAGTTACAGGTTTCCGTGGAGAAGGTTTTGAACAAGTTTGTTCCTCATCATCTTCACCTTTTCATTCTACATAGTCCAATTGCTTCCACCGGAAGCTATTCGGTTGATCTTCACAGCTACAAGCTTTCCCTCTTCTCTTTCTCCTTTTAAAATTTAAAATCTATTTGGTTACTTGGTCCATAGCTTTAATTTTTTAGATCTATCATCTTAGAGTGAAACTTAACATAGATCTATCTTCTTAAAGCTCATAGGCTAGATCTGAAAGTTTCATACAAAAGATCCATCTTTTGTTAAATAAATCTAGTTAAATCTACTTTCCTTTGCATGTAAATTTGAAGCATATTCTTAACTTGTCATTTATTAGTATTTTGCCTAAACTTTTAAAGTTGAATCTTTCATTTAAGTGCATATCGCAATGGCTGCCCAAAAAACAAGCCAAGATCCCAATGAAAGCTTGCTTTCCTTGGTCACTTTTTATCATTTTTTTAACTTATATTTTTTCAGGATTTTTTTTAGATGTTCAAAAACACTCTTAAAGTATTTTTGAGTATATTTTGGGTTTAATAGCTTGTTTTTTTTTAGTAGGTCCATCCGAAAAGAAGAGGAGGTGTTGTCCAAAAAGCGTTTTTTGGGCCATCCAGAGACGCCTAGGGGCTTCTCCATCTTTTGTGTTAACTTTTGGACCATTTTGTAAACCCTTGGGTTTGTCCTATATAAGAACTAAGTGGCACTTACTATCAAGTTGTAATCAAGTTTAATACAAAACAATTTCAAGTTGGCTCTTTCGAGTCCACTCCCCATCCCCCAAGGGGGGATTTTCCTTATTTGTTTTTTTGCTTTAGTATTAGTTTCATTCATCCATATACAAGTAGTGTACTTTGTGTTATATTAAAAAATTGTTTTGCAAAGTAGTGTATCTTTCAATTTTGCAAAGTAGTGTATCTTTCAGTTTTGCAAAGTAAATTTACTACTTACCCCACGATTTCTCGAGTAACCCGAAAGGGGAAAGAGATTTGTGGTAGGATAATTAGATAGCCTTGTTTTTTTTTCTGCACTTTAATTCTAACTTCAAAAGCCAAAAACATTAATAAAATCAACCCCTCCTTGCTTTCCCTGTTGCGTTCACTTGAACCGAAAGAGATTCTTGGAGGTCACTTTTCTTCTTTTTTAAACAACAAAACGATCTTTAAAATGCTTAAAACTTTTAGACTTCGTTGTGTATGCTCTACACCGTTGCGGTTCATCCGATCATCCAGTTGCATCAAAAGCAATGTGGACGATTAGCTTAATTAATTCTCACTTTTCAATCAACCTCCCTAGGCGAAAATCCAATGCCTCGATTTGATCCGTTGCGGTGGCAAAATCCACAAAGGAAGCGAGAACAACTGGGTAGTGTCCTCGAGACACCGATAGGATACATCCTTGTCGGTGTAGTGTTGAACATGTCTCTGACACTCCAACCAGCCCACATATTCTTTGCGGGGAGTTGCATCGGATAAGGGTTTTGGACATACTCCTCGTACCTTTGGATATATTTGGAGTTCCCTTCCCCCTAAGTTAATTCACTCATTTTCCACATTAACTTAAAACTTACCAAGAGATAATTGCAAAAGCATCTACTTCGGCATCTTTCAACACGCGCATTTTTACAACTCCATTTTTAATTTGGCACTCATCTTTATTATTTCTATCTACATTATTTATGAGTTGAGTAATTTTATAATTCCTTGTGCTATTTATGTTGTCATAATCAATTTATCTTTAAAATCTCTTGTTTTCCATTATTGATTAAAAAGTCCTAAAAAACTTACTCATCAAAATTCATCACCACTAAAGCCTAATCATCCTTAGCAACTCTTTTATGGTCTACCCCCCTTGGCTTCATTAGGAGTTTTCCTAAATGGAGGTGTCAAGAACAGGGTGATAGTCTTGACTCGATAATTTCCCCCAATGACACACCGAGTGGCTTGAATATTTCTTCCAAGTCCCCCCAGGTGTTTGACAAGCGACAACATTTTATGGCGTCGTTGTCGGGGATAAATCTTTTTATTCCCGATTATGACTTAGCTTTTCTTTTTGTTTCAAAAAGATAAAAAAGATAAAATTTTTGATAGGTCTAGTCTTTAAAATTTAAAATTAAAACTCAATCCATCTGGCGACTCCACTCTCTAATATCCCTCCAAGGTATTCTACTCGAAGGAGTATTTGATCTCATCCCTGAGCCTGGAAGATATTATAGAAGGATATTGAATATATAGACTTCTCATAGAATCTTTGAAGATTTAGGGTCTCAATCCCTCTTAGATATCCATCACTTATTTGTAGAGAATCATATCCATCAATCTCAAGAAACAACTGATTTCTTCAAACCCCTTGACCTTTCTTAGATAGCAAGTTCTCCTCATGCCATTCTGAATGATGCTATCAAGAAGCTTCCTACATTTCAAGGAAACAATGCCATCTCAGTCAAATGCCACCAAAATTTTTCCAAGCATTTGGTTAGTTATTGCATGGAAGCTTCCCATGACCATCACGACGTCAAAATAAATCTCTTTGCTTTATCCTTAGAAGAAGAGGCTAGAGAATGGTACCTTGACTTAGCTGATAATTCATGTAAAACACTTAATGAATTCCTGGAAGGTTTCAAGAAGAAATCGGGAGAGAAAAAGGAACCAAGACATCATCTTGTTGCTCTCCATAACATTAAAAAGGTGGAAAATGAAACTATGGAAGAATTTAACAAGAAATTTAGAAACCTTGTTTCGGACCTCCATAAAGATATTAAGCCTGGTGATTTTGCTACCCTCATCTATTATATTGAAGCATTCACTAGAGATTTGAGGTATCGGTTAATACATAAAGAACCTATTGATTTAAAGCAAGAACATGAATTAGCTGAAAAAATTAAAAAGGAATATGCAATCATCTGGTAAGTACAACTTACCTGGATTCACTAGAGGAAATTCCTCCTATAAAGAGTGTAAGGGAAAATACGTTGAATCAGAGGATAAGGAAGCATCTAAATATCCGATGAAAGAAATGGTCAAAATGATGAAAACCTTGGTAACTAATCAAAATCAACAAATGGCCAATCATGATGCACAACTAAATCATATTTAGAATAGGTTGGTTATGAGGGAGAGAAATCATGTTTCTCATGCACCAAGGAACTTTCAACTAAATCCTAATCAGCCTTAGTAGCTCTTTTAGGGTCTACCCGCTTGGCTTCGTAAGGAGTTTGCCTAAATGGAGGAGTCAAGAACAAGGTGTCAGCCTCGACTCGAGACTTTCCCCCAAGGACACGTCGAGTGGCTTGAATATTTCTGCCATGTCCCTTCCAAGTGTGTGAAAGGAGGCAACACACTCCAAATCACTACACCTGCATAAATTTATGGTCTACCATCACTCCAACACTCTAGCACCTACATAGTCCTCTACTCTATGGTTCTACCCATCAACCTGCGTGCCACTACTTGCTAAGTCAGCTCCCATCTATAGTCCCATGCACGACTCCCCTATCTATGAATCCCCTATCTATGGTTCCCCTTTTTGCAATCTCATGTGCACCTCTCTCAGCTTGAAGATCACAGTTCGCAACCCCCTCTCAAATCTTTGGCTCTCGGCACATGCTCAAAGTTTGAGTTCATGGCTCAACACATGCTCACACGCACAATGAGTTTGCCCCCTTTCATCCACAACACGTTACAGAGCACAGGTATTTCATATTTGATATCTTACATTTTATTTTTATTTTTATTTTTTTGTGTAAACATCTCAACACATGCTATTATAGTTTAAAAATATATAATTTAGTATTTACAAATGTCAAATTACAAATATAAATTTATTTTTTATTTAAATTTCGGAATGATTCATCATTCATGTCTACAATGCTGTAATTTCTTGTTACTGTTTTTACTTTCAATGTGGTTCACACGCCGGCTTGACCGACGGGCTACATCCACGGAATAATTTCTGGCGGACCCACCCGAAGGGGCCTCACACTCGTGGCCACTGCGTGCCTAACCCCAAGAGAGTCAATGAGAATGGATCCCGGGACCTCACATGCTGGGAGGCCTAACTACGAGTACTCGACCGATTGAGCTAACTCTTGGGGCTAACTTTCAAGTTTTAAGTTATTGTTTAATAGTTAACTTAGAAGTTAGAACTATTAAAAGTTTTCATTTTTAGATCTTAGGCATGTATCTTGAGTCTTTACTATTTCTTTTTAACAATGGGCAATGATGATTGGACAATACTTTATATTTCCTTTTGTAATTTGAATTTTATAATTAGTTCTACTTTTTATTTTAATGCTATATATATATATATATATATATATATATAATTGTCGTCCCCAACCTGTCGTCCCCTGAAAAATTGGGGGTACGCACTATGTGCTAGCCGTCCTGAAAATTCGTCCCAGTGTCCCCTGCGTACCCCATCCCTGAGGCCAGTGCAACATAGATTATTGTATATATTCATTCAACAGTTTTGGAAACAAATAGCCACTGGTTTTTCCCCTTGTCTTTTCCTTCTTCTACAGTTAGAGAAAATGTAGAATCATATAGCTCATTAATTGCATTTTCCTGGTTTGTCAAAGGATTTGAGTTGTGTAAAACTCTGTGCCAAATCTACATTGTTAGGATATAGACTTGAGCAATAGCAAGAGAACATATATCAGATGCTACTCATTCTTGACATGCTTGAACAATAGTCTATGTTAAATGAAACAATTTACAGATTGTCTATTGTTGTGTGCTGAAATTTAGACCATGACAAACATTGGTGTGCTTGCACCACTCTTCAACATAGACTGAACATAGATTGATGTGCTTAGCAGAGGGATGCTTCAAGACAAAAAGAATATGGTTTTCACTTTAGCCCTGCAAAGATTCTGTCTTGGATGCAATTGAGAGTTCTCCTACTTAATCTAAGTTCAATTTCATGAATGTCAAATGTTGGCAAAACGTACCGCCTTTTTAAAATCTGCAGTATTTAGGTAGAGTTGCAGATACTTGAATATAATTCAGTCGTTGTATGATGTTTTCTAGATATTGGTCAAACGTATAGTCCAATTTGAATGTTCTATGGAATTCAATTTCCTTTTGTGTTATTTATCCTCTAATAAACAATAGAGAAAAAAGTGAAAAAAAATAGAGAATATGTTTTAGAGTACTCATATATATATATATATATATATATATATATATATATGTATGTATGTATGTATGTATGTATGTATGTATGTATGTATGTATGTATGTATGTATGTATGTATGTATGTATGTATGTATGTATGTATGCAAAGATAGTGCGTTTTCCATATTAAGAAGCCTATATGAGCAATGAAACAGAACGGTTCTTTCGAATATTGTTCCAAGTGTTCGGGACCTTTCCAAAGAATCCTATGTTCTTAGCAAGATATTCAACTACCACTATGCATGTAATTAGCTTCCCTTTCGTCTAAGGAACAAAAGGGTAGAGTTCAAAATGGAAGAGCTAACTGCAAAACAAACTATTAGCAACACAAATAAAAAAATACAAATAATCTAAAAATCTAAACAAAAACAACGGGAATGTTATACCTTCTTATTTACTTGAAAGGGGGGCACCGTGCCCTGATTCAGAATGTTACCGCTTCTCCACCAGTTTGGGTAGTATGGAGGTTGACACAACACACAAAATGGGGAGCAATTGGGTCAAATGGAATGTTTGGTGACTTGAGGTGAGTAGTTTGAGAGTGATGGTTTCTCAAAGTACTCATACAAGTATAATAACAGCGAAAGGAATATGTCATGTTGTGATGGGGATCTCCACCCTTTATTTATAATTTTTCTGTCTGGAAAACAAGATTACAAATGAAATAACCCATCTTTAGGTATAGTTAGTTTGTTCCATTTGTTTAACTCGTGTCTTTTAAAAATAGTCTCTAGTGCAAAGATCATTTTCCACGTTTTTTTTTCTCCATTCTATAACCAGATGAAGAATAGAATCGTGCAATTTGTTAATTGCATTTTCCCATTCAAGTGTAGTCTCTATATCATAAAGACTTAGAAATAGTTTTCAACGACATGTACTGAGTGTCTATTTGATATCGCCCATTATTGGTTTCTTCTTACAATTGCCTATGTGCAAACAAGCATTTTGCAAATTGTTTAATATTATTTGGTAGAAGTATGTTTGTATTTGAACAGAATATCAAATGCCCAAATTTATTTGGTAACTTGATTTTGTTGGTATACTTATTGGTGTCAATATAGTCTACCTTAAAACCAGATAACAGATCGAGGAAAAACAAACAATTGTTGACTAATGGTCTATTTAAGAAAGTGAATGCACTATTTTATCTTTGTGTCGTTCATGTCATTTTAATCCTCTAGACTGACTAAGGCGAAATCCCTCTTGTATGGATTCAAGTGGGCATATATAGAAAACATGCTTTGGTTTCATATTGCAATATGTGAGCAATTTGCCAGTGAGGTTTTAGAAACTTGTTATTTTACTTTGTTGATATTGTTACTACCTTCTTGAAGCTAGTAGCAACATTCCTTGCAATGGACATAGCATGACTTGTAAAGATAATTGGTATCTTATGGTTATTTAAACTAAGAATTCTTTTTCTTTCAGTTACCTGTAGTGTAATGAATGGTTTGTACTCTTGTTTCCAAATACTTTAGCAGTTCAATTATATCTTGCTAGATGATAAAACCCCTTAAACGATAACTTTGATACCCATAATCTAGTGTTTGATATTTTTTCCTAGCATATACACATTTGAAAATAAAATCCCTTAAAATATTTTCTACTTATTTTAATGCCTTTGTTTTGCAATAATGTGTAGATATTTTCATTCCAAAAAAAAAAGTTAATAGGCAATTGTATTTTGCTTCATTCTTGGAGCCATTGTTGAGATAGTTTCTATTTGGAACAAGATGTGTCTTCTTCAATTCCATCTATTGTTGTCTACTAATTCCAATAATTCTAACAAATGTAGGAGGTGGGTTTGCATCTGCTTTGGACTTGGGACATTTTTCTACTTGATCCCTTTGTAAAGTTATTAACCGGATAGAAAAAACCAGCTAAGCTTTGGCTGACCTACAAAAGTATGGTGCAATAGAGGATATTGTAGTCTATGGCAAGAAGAATGAAGAAATCAATAATGCTTTAGGAAATTTTGATCTGTTTCGCTAACATAGTTTCCACTATGAACTGGGAGACTGTTTATTCGATGCATTGGTAGTTTAGCTACATTTACATTATACACCACTAGAAATAAGAGAAGGAATCATAAATCACTTTCTCCATAGTTTAGATTGAAAAGACCTAATTGCTATATCATCATTGCGAACAAAGTTGAACATTGAATTCTTATCATATTTACATAGTGTAATTGATTTCAGTACTTAGTGTTATAGATGATTTTACAACACTTGGTAGATCACACTTTTATGGCCTTCCATGTCCCTTTGCAAACTCTTTGGATCCCCCTTGCTCGAATTATACTTTGATGATCCAAGAAATCCCTTAAAAAACACTTGTTTATTGTCATACGCAGGTTTTAGCTTAAAATCCGCATGTACATGTTGCTCCACTGTAGCCCGTGTACATCGAGAAATGTGCACAAAAAGAAAAATATTTGGAGTTTCCCTCAATGAGTCCCGAATAACTTGACTCTTGGACTTCCATATGCCTGGAAACGCTCTGACTCGACCCTTCATTGCATGTTGAAGGGCTATATATTGAGACTCTTGGGTGCATTGGAGGAGAACATTGGAGAGAAAGGAAACTATAGTTCATTGTTGCCTCATTTTCTTATGCTCGAGTATGCATCCCTTTGTCATTTTCAACATACATTGCAACTCTTCCCAAGCTTGTCATTGCTTTGTAAGCTTTCCATTGAGATGGGGTATTGAAGTGGTGGAGGCCCAGGTGGAGGACTCGGTTTCTCCATTTCGACGAGGTGTCGACAGAGTTTGTCACTATTATCTTTGGTCATTATTAACAAAAATATCCATTTCTCGTTTATTACATGTGTATGAGTATGAATATTTTGATTCGTGGATGTAGTTGTATTTGATTATACATGTTGGATTTATATATGCTAGAGTAGGCCTAACACTTTAACATCTATCATGCTTTCCTTTTTGGTTGTTGTTGAGGGTGAATTGTAGGTACAAGCATGTTGGAAAAGCTCAACGGGGATCTACTACAACCATCCGGAATAAGGTATGTTCCGTGTCCCTTACTGTTAGCAGCATTTGTTTCTCTTTCATATTGAAATGGATTGATTTTTGGTGCCATTTAGTCTGTTGTGATCTACCCCAAGCTATAGAAAGTTTCTCTCTGTAACAATTAGAATGAATGTCGTTATCTCCTTCATAGACACATGAGCATATTGGGAATGGGTTGTGGGGTGATGTGTTTTACATCAAATGGTTCTCTAAATGGTTGAAAGAGCCTGTAGTTGTTTGGTCGGTAGCAAAGAAAAAAAAAATTGAACTTTAATGCTAGGGATGTTGAATATTGCCAGAACCTTCTCTCACTACTACATTTCAACCAAAAATCCGACGGCCGTCATGTCAGATTTTCGACACTTTTCTGTCGCATGTACGACACTTTGATTTTTTTTTAAGCGTTGGAAACTTGTCGTCGGTTAGCCGACACTTAAATAACCATCGCTTAAGCGACACCTATTTAACCGTCGCTTAAATGTAAAGTGTCGCTTAAGCGACACAATATTTTCGACGGTAGAATTTTTTTTTTTTAAAAATAGCCTTCATAACCGTCGCTTAAGCGACGAATATCAACGTAAGGCGTCGGATATGTGACACCTACAACCGTCGGATAAGCGACGGAGATCCAAAAAAGGCTTCGAAAAAGCGACGGAGATCCAGAAAAGGCGTCGGAAAAGCGACAGAGGAAACCGTCGCTTAAGCGACGCCTGTGGAAATTTTTTTTTTTTTAAATATCTCGA
>LPNX010387276.1:3684-57290 GCA_001517045.1 Pseudotsuga menziesii
CTGCTAAGAAGAAAATGTCCAATCGGCGCCTCGGTCATTCGTTCACGTTGTCCTTTCCGGCGCGATGCTCTGCTTCAGCGATTCATGAGATGATCTCTGCATACAAACTTGGTGCATTATCCATTGAATTCAGACATTAGGCATCCACAATTTTAAAATTATAATGATATATTCACAACGAGCTAGCCTAGTTCATCCGGGGGAGGAACTGCGGAGGCTCGGAACAGCAACGAAAAGGTAAAACGGCAGTCGGGCAGTTCTTAGATCGGATGAGACAAGGTTCTTACACCGGATGGGAGAAGGCTCCAGGAGCTGCAACGGTGGAGGAGTGCCAGAAGAGGGGAAGCGGAAACACATCCGCCGTAGGTAATCGGGCAGTGGAGGATTAGGTGGGTCGGACGACAGATTACTCCGCCACCCGCAACGACGGAGGAGTGCCAGAAGAGGGGGAGCGGAAACACGTCCGCCATAGGTAATCGGGCGGTGGAGGATTAGGTGGATCGGACGACAGATTACTCCGCCACCCGCAACGGCGGACGGAACGCAGGCTACAAAAAAGGCGACGGAGGCTAAAAAAGGCGGAGTTCGGGTGTCGGGTGAAACTCATGTCGGGGCCCGACTTTATCTCCCCAGCCGAAACGTCGGGTGACCCGGAACTCTGGGCAAGCGAAACACAACCCGAATCGGGCGTCGGAGAGAAATGGATCGGATGGAAACTTTGGTCTAAGAGCCGCAACGGCGAGTGATATAAAACTCCACTTCTTCCAAAAGAGGCCCGATCCAAAGGGAAAAAATAACAACGCTAAGGCTCAAATGAGGCCAAAAAACCAAAAATCGCTAAGGTAAACCTTCACACTCTTAAAAGTGTTAAAACCGATCTCGCGACTCACATTGAACTGAACGCAACCAGCCAACACCACGGACGCTCAACTTTAAGGCAAAGATACTCAAAGACGCCAAAATTTCAACCTTAGATTCAAGTAAATCAAGATAAGGAGGGATCCCAGAATTTAAGTGAAAAACTGAAGTCGGGGAAAAGGTTGCGGCAGCAACAGAACCCATCCAGCTTATCCAAGGAAACACTAGGGGGAGTATCATAAATGAATTTCTACCACTGAGGAGACCAGAAAATCATCCTCAAAAATCCATGTACCAAATAAGAGGCTTATAAAATCCCATACTCAAAACAAATCATAAGGTTTATGAGTATGCAACTCAAACATTAAATGCTCTTAAAAGAGATGAAACATACCTCCCCCAATAATAACTCCTTCATAAAGTTCTATGAAGGAGAGAAGGCTCGAGGCCATGGAGATTTCTTCCTTTGATAAACAATCTGCACTCTTATTGTGTTCCCTGTAGACATGCTGAAAGTCAAGAGAAATAAAGGAGGCTTTCAATTCTATGATTATGTCACGCCAATAATCCATATAGAGTGTTGTAAGTGTTGCCATGCCATTTGCCCAATTTATGATAATAGAAGAATCTCCACACACATGTAAAGAAGGAAGGCCAATAACAACCATAAAGTACATGAAAGCCCAAAGAGCGAGCAACTTTTCCCTTGTATTGGTACTAGACCCACACCCCATTTTGATAAGAAAAGAATGGGTCTAATTTATCACAAGTGTGATGCCTGCACCTCCAATATTCATGGTTCTATCCCCATCGAAAAAAATCAAAAGGGTACTTAATGTTCGGAGCTGAACCAACAACCCTAGGTTTCCTTTGTAGACAAGCCACCGGAAAAGATATAACCTAATCCAATATCCTATTGCAGAGAGGGACAATATCCAGAGGTCTATCGTCAAATATACAATAGTTGCAAGATAACCATATGTTCCAAATAAAAAATAGAGGCAGATAGAGGCAGTCCTGATCCTACTAAAACCAACTCTCTAAGTTTTCCAAGAGAGTGGGATTTGTCCATTGGAGAAGCAATTCGTAATTCCTATAGATCAAGTCTATCACAGCCCGAGAAAATGGGCATGATACAAATATATGATTTACAGATTCCTCATTTGCATTACATAAGCAACATCTGTTAGGACCAGACCAACCCTTCTTAGACAAATGTTTCCAAGTATTTATACGGTTCTCCGAGAAAATTCATATGAAACACTTAAGTTTTATCAAAATATGACAAGACCATAGCTGTATATAAATCCTATTTGTAGATTTCAGAAATATAGAAGAGACAATAAGATCATATGCCTTATTGGTCATGACCTCTCCATTTATTTTATTGTGCATCCAAAGCAAAGAGCCGTGTTCATCATTAAGTATGATACCCCCATGAGCCAACCCTTTGATGTAAAGGGTCCATTTAGAATTCCATATACCACCCAAGTACAAATATTCTACAGTTAACCAATAGGAATGAGCATAAGTCCCTTCTCCTAAGTTTCGAGCATGGTTGAGAGTGTTGAGAAGTTGACTAAGCAGTTTAAGCAGTCGATTGGGATATTACTGATAGGCTGGGGATTTTGTAAGTGAAGGCACATGAGTTAAGTAAATGGAATGATGTATAGAATGGATAGGAGGAAGCCACCATAATCATTTAGATATTCATGCAGCTCTTTTGAAAGAAAGTAGGTCGATTTCTGCCCATAAATCGGGTCAATACCCAATATTATCCTTTTTCCATCACCATATTTCCATCCCATCTTACTGCTAATCCAAGAGAGAGACCAAATGAAACCATTCCAGAAGTAAGAGGTGCCCTGTACAGTGTACCTCTGCCTACACAACCAATCTCCAATAGACCAATTTTTAAGGTATTTAGCACAAATAACATTATTCCACATACCCAATCCTTTCATTACCAGCCACAGACTTTTAAGTCTGATAGAAATACTAAACCATTCCAGTTTTTTGATGTTTCATCCCCCATAGTCATAGGGTCTTGAGATAGTAAGCCAATCGGCTAGGTGCATCCTATGCTTGTGGTCCGTGCTTCCTCAGAGAAAAGAAAATATACATTAACAAAGTCAATTCAATATTTGTTTGGGAATTCTAGCCAAAGCAAATTAGTAAACTGGAATACCCGACAATACAGAACGGATAAGAATCAATCTGCCCCCCAATGATAGGAATCTGTAAGACCAATGGCTTACTCTTTTTCTCAAAATTTTAAGAGGGTGATTCCCATAGGTTCAATTTTTTTCCTGTTATTTAGGAAGCCATACTAATCAGCAGCGATAGGCTTATCCAAAAAAGGTTTAATACATTTAGCAACATTTTAGAAATAAGTTTGTAAATCAAGTTGCACAAAGAGATAGGGCGGTAGTCCGCAAAGGTTTGAGGCTTTTCACATTTTTGGATGAGTGTCAAGAATGTGGAGTTTATAGAATTTAAAACCTTTCCCTCTGTTCTTGATTGTTCCACAACCCTCAATAAGTCCATACCCACCATCTCAAAGAAACATATGAATAATTCCTTGGGCCATCCGCCAGGCCTGAGGCTCTTATCCCTTTTGAAACCTTTTAAATCCTCCTCAACTTCAAATAAAGAAACCTCTAAAAGAAAAATATTTGCATCCTCTGGAAAATATAGGATGGAAAAATATTTATCACCTTTAATTGACCCGCTATACTAGCACTTCCATCATCTTTAAACAATGTTGAGAAATGTTTTTCCTCCAAAGATTTGAGTTGTGTCTCCTCATCAACCAACACGCCTTCTTCATTCTTTAAGGCCCATGTGGCATTCAAATTTATTCTTATGGATGCATAACTATGGAAAAATTGTGCATTGGCATCCCCTTGATTAATCCAGTTAGCCCTGCTCTTCAATTTCCAAGTTAGAACTTCATGATCCAAATACGTCTCCTTACGGTTCTTCAACATAGCTAATCACAGGGATTCATCCTCTGAAAGTATTCTCATGGGGCATGATGAAAAGAGAAAAAGAATATCCCTCTCTACTTCAGCAAGTTCTTTCCCCTTCTTACAAGCGTGCTCCTTTTCCCAACCTTTCACCACAACTTTAAGTCTTTTGAGTTTGTAGACTAGAAGATACATATCATCGATAGTAGGTAGGGGGGATCAGATAACCAAGAAGTGCCAACAATATGAGAGAAGTTATCCTATAGCAACCATGCTCGATTGAATTTAAAAGGGTAGTTGTTCACAAAGGAATAATCATCCCATTCTAGGCAGACCGAAAAGTGATTTGAGATTTCAGAGGGATGAGATCAGGCTCTGTATTTATGAAAGAGAGGTAGAAGATGATCTAAGGCTATGAATCTATCCAATATTTTGGTGATTCCTTCAGTCCCAACATGGTTGTTTCTCCAAGTTGGACCCGAAAAAGTAGGGGTAAGATCCACCATCTTGGTTCTAGCCAAAATTTGAGAGAAAAAAGGAGCCAGAGCGTCAATGCGAGCTTTATCTCCCTAGGTTTCAACATCATAGAGTGTAAAATTTAGGTCCCCTGCAATAAGCAAATTTGGAAGTTCAAAAATACCCCCCACTACAACATTATTCCAAAAAAACTCCCTATTCAAATAAGGACTATAGAAATTAAGAACATAGAGCTCAAAGTTAATACCTCAGAATCTGACCTTGAACAGAATACCAACACAAGAGACAATGGCTTTGCATCAAACTACCATAGGGTTCATCCTGTTAAAAGACCTTCCGAGAGTCCCGAAGAATCAATGGCATATAATTCCCAACCATATTTTATTTTAGCAAAGAAAGGAGAGCTTGATAATGATCACACATCATCTCTTGAAAAAAGATCATAGCCGGATTAATATCCAAGAGTAAAGACCGGAGGGATTTTTGTTTGGTAAGCCCTCCAAACCCGCAGATGTTCATAGAGAGAAGTTTCATGAGGAACCCAGACCAATGGGTGATGCTACTCTAAGCACCCGAGAGGTAAATGGACAAAGTAAAGATGAGGAAGCCCTAGTTGCATCCTTAATCCTATCAAATAGTTATGTATAAGGTTCAGAAACCCCTGCTTCCCCTGAAGACTTGGTAGATTTAGTTTTTCTGGATCTTCGAATGGTAAATTCTCAAACCTAATCAAATCCAAGGGAAGGGTGGAAGGAGAGAGGGGAGTTTTGTCTGAAAAAATGGAGAGAGTACTCAGGAGAGATGGATCAATAAAGGAAGGATAATTGCATGGGATTTCAGGAGGGTTAATATAGGTACCAAGCATAGTGGTAACCCCTGAAAGAGGAGGAAAATCCTCCAGGGAGAAATAAGGGGCAGCGCCATGGGACAAAGGAGGAGACAAAGTCAGATGTTCTAAAGTAATGGGGCCCAAAAAAGAAGGAGAAGCACTGCCAACCGAGGTTTAGGGTCCAGACACGGATGAACAACACTTACATAGGTCAAAGGTCTAGAGCTACAAGGGAGTTAAGCTTGAGGACAAATAATACCCTCCGAGGTCGACCTGCCCAATACCGACAGAGTACCAGAAACAACTCGTGTACCCTCAGTATTATTGAAGTGAGACACTCTAGTAATGCTAGCTATATTTCAACATCTTCAATAAAGAGTAATTCTCCTTTCGTTAAATATTCACAAGTAGAAGGAGAAAACGAGCCTTGAATACCTTCACGTGATAGAGAAGAGGGGTCCTCAGTAGACGTGTCTACACCAGGAGGAGAGTGAGAAGATTGAACCATCTTACCTTTACCTCCCGACCGATGCATGCCATGAAGAAGAGAGGGACAAGAGCGCCTGAGGTAGACAGTCTCATGGGAGAAGTTGCAGTGAAAGGGGACATTTAAATAGTTGAGTCTTTGACAAATAATCAAATCATTGCAGATTATATCTATCTCCATCGACAAACCACTAGAGACGTCAAGTTCAACCAAGACTCGAGCCATACACTTGTCAAATTTGTGCTAAAAAATAATCCTCCACAGCCACAAAATGACCCAAGGAGTTGGTGATACCCATCAGGATATATTTGCTCCAGAGCGAAAAAGGGAGTGCTAGAAGGACCCAAAAGTGTTGTTTAACCACATGCTCCCAAAGAGGATTGAAGATGGTATGCCAATGGCTCAAAACCAGGGATCCTTTTTGAATGGTCCAAAGAGATACAAGGATTAAAGATGCATCCTAACCATCCGGAAAAACAAATACCATCCATCTGTTTGCTAAAAGGCTGATAGTCGAAACGTAGTCAAGTAACAAATTCCAATGAAGTGTATCCCATTCAAACCATTTTATTTTGTTCATGTTACAGTATTCCAACCTTCCAATGAGGTCTCTCCAACACATAGCATCAACTTTATCCATGTACACATCCCTTCCCAGAACATAGATACGCTTCGCCGAGAGGGCCCTTATAGCTTTAGCCTTCCTTTGAGAGTGAAAAGAGGAAGGGTCGCATCTTTGCAACAATCCGGGCACCCCTTTCAAAGAGGTGGGCACAATTAACGGGTCAATACCTATGACATAAAGACTGGAAAGGAGAATCTAGAAAACCAATCCCGGAAAGGGGTAATGTGACTAACCCAAAGGATAAAACCAAATCAATCGCGTAAGGGGCAATGACGAAAAAACCCTAATATATAAAACCCGCTTGAACCAAAACCCTTATAACAACATCAAGGGTAATACCCAACAAACCAGTCATGAGAGGGGAAGGTAAAGGTAAAACCCTAAAATAAAGTAATGCCAACAAGAACCAACAAACGCCCCGATGATGGTCAGATACCCAAGAAAAAGAAAATGAGAAGTTTGTTGACAATGTCCACTTACCAAAAATAAAAGTAAAAAAGAAAACCGCACCCATGAGTGTAGAATATAACCGACCCTTAGAGAGTTCCCAGAAGCACAGTACTAAAAACCTGACAACAATCATATAGTAGACAAAGTCTAGAAGTACTTCAATGTTCAACCGACAGAAACCCTGAAAAGGCACCTAATTAGGTCAACCTTAAATCCCTAGAACCCTGAAATAACTGCGTCCCTCAGACCAAAAATCAAGAAACGCCTGGCATAATAAATTACAACAGCAGCTTAATCCCCAGAATAGCCACCAACAAAGAAAACTATGAAAAAGACAACAACTGAGAAGAATATAAAAACAACAGATTCCCACTTTTTTAAAACATTGTTGGTCCATATAAAACAATAGAAGAAGCAAGCATAAAAGAGACTTCCCCAGTGCCCTAACATACAGAAGATGTAAAAGTTACCATCATTCAGGGAAACCCTGAGCAATGGAGACATGACCATGGAGACACAACCTTTCGACACCCTGCAACATACCAAATCCGAAAAATGTGTGTGGGGAATAAGGGACTACGAAGCAATACAAGACCTTTAAGTCCATTAAAAGGTTATTATTAAATTATTCCTTAAATTTTTGTTTAAGTTATAAGGCATTATCGATAAGAACTATAAATAGGAGACAACAATGAAGATCCTCAGAAATTTCACTATGCTAGAATAAAAGAAGGTTTGGTCTTTTCAAATAAATAAGTTAGTTGATATAGTTTTGAGGACAAAGTTTTCTTAAAGATGGTGTTAATGTTATGAATATAAAATATAGTATAATTAATATTAGCTTAGAATATTATTATTATGAAAAACATGCATTGTTTAAAGAGACAACTTTATGAAGAATCATCAAGTTGAGGCCTATATATAAAAGCATCCATTATTGTATGGTCGTCTTGTATATATATATTTTATTATTAAACATTTAATTATATGCTTAGGCTACGTTACAACCTGACTAGTGAATTGTTGGGTATGCATAATGTAAATATCTCTATATGGACCATGTGATTAACTTGTCATGATAACTCGAAATATATATAAATGTAATGATAGAAAAATAACAAAATGGTCCAAGATGGTTGTGTAAAGAGCACTAGAGGGGCTATGATTTTGCTAGAGGGGAAGAGGAAAAGGGTCCTATGAGAGATTAAATTCTCTATTGCCAAGTGTCAACCTTATAATTCATCCATTTGCTTCCATGTTCCTTGAATTAACAAACTACTTCAAGTTTGACTATTAAATGAAACCATTGAATGCATGTGTGAGGTTGGTGGTGAAAGTCTTTGCATGTAGTTATAGAAGCATGGGATGCATATACTTCTATGACTATTGTAAGAGTCATTTCATCTATTGTCAGAATCTACGTCATCTGTCTTTTACACCGTCCTCGCATCTCCTTTGTAGTCTACCAACTATTCTCATGTATATTTTTATCATAGATTTTACAGTAGGTAGATTTTTCCTTTTGTTGTTCATTACATTGACATTACCATTACCAAATTGTGCAGTAACTAGAAATTAGAATTGGGAAGGAGAATTGTAAAATTTAGTGAAAGAGAGTGGTTTAGGTGATCATAGAGGTTGGGAAAGATAGGAACCTGGATCCATTACATTTCATTGCTCGTGAATGCTTGAGAAGCCATGATTATCATAGTTTTCATTAGAATCTGCAATTGAGATTTGAATTTTGTAATTTGCATACATAGTACAAAACACCTCATAAGTTTGCATGATCCTTGGATTGATAATTAAAGTGAAGTTAAGGAATTCAATATATCTTGTTGTAATTCTTTGGCCCACCAGTGCTCACTTACAAGGCTTACTAAAATATATGCAAACTTCTCAAACTTCCATCCCCGATTCCCATTTCCCATAAAGAAACATAAATGTCAATATGGAGCCCATTTGTACAATTATGATAATGGTATGAGGTGTCCAACCCATATATATAATTTACTTAGTAGTGAATTTAGAAAAATTGAGACTCTATGAGGATTTCATTTTAGACAATAAAATTGGCAGGCAAGTCTTACCTACCATAGATGACTTAGCACTAGAAACTTAGACAAATATGAAAAACATACAGTTTTGTAAAAGAAGTTTAGAACAACTAGACATGGGAAACATGACCTTCAGCAAGTTATGTTGGAGGGACAACTTCTAGACAAAATCAAATGATACTCTAGGTAGAAGGAAAAGGAAAAATTTCCTCACCTCCTTTAGTAAAATATTTTGGGGACCAAAAGCCTCCCTAAATGGGAATGCATGATATGGAATGGATCATTATATAATTTCTCATCTATTTTTTTTACATTTTGGGTGGAAAACTTGGAACTATTGGCTTGTAGGGACCAATTTAGGGGCAGGTCTCACATTTATGATTTGGTGTTCATAAAAATTTGGATCCTATTTGAGGAATCAAATGAAAGTTTTGAGAGTAAAAAAAATCATGACTAAAGTTCTCAAACTCTCAACATTATTCTACACATCAACAAATTTATAATGATGTAAATATCACCTCAAGCGAAGCTTGTATGAAGAAGTTATGTTCCCAGAAATTGACCTATCTTGTTCACCACAATGAAACCAAGTGGATGTCATGTCAACATGCATTACTCACACATGTGGACTTTCAAGAATATTCCAAAGAGTCCAAGATCTTAACCCTAGATGGGAGTTGAGGCATACAAAAACCCTAACCCTAACCCTAGATGATGATTAAGCAATGTTGAATATTGGGTCACCAGGAAAGGAAGGGGTTCCATTCTTACTATATTGTTTATTGTTCCATAATTGAGCAGATCATTTGAGAGTGGGATTTTGGAGCATTACAAAGGATGTAGAAGATCTAATAGCAACGATATAGGGCATAATGTACATGGAAACTCCATAGTGAGTGCACTTTCTTTGTATTTGCATTTCATAATTGAGACGAAAAGAGCAAGGTATAAGCCTCACCTTCTAACTTTGTTATTCCTGTATTGAGTTTTCCCATGGTACATGGTGTATTTGTTATGTGGATAGTGTGTTATTTGCCTAGCTTCTCTCATTTCAGTTTTAGTTTATTTTTGTGCATTGAGGTAGCAATATTAAATCCAAAACCGAAAGTAAAACACTATATAATAAGAGATTACAAAATATTGTAAGGTGTATTGTGACAAACTATTCTAGTGAAATATCCATAATAGTTTACATAGTTTACATATCAATCCCCCTCAATCACTGACTTGGCCATCAAATTTGATTGCACAAAGTAGTTGGAGCACTTGGACTTCCTAGTGATGTCATCCATGTGTCACCTACAATTTTTTCTTTCTCAATCAATGATTGGTGTTTTCCCTATGTGTTTCCTTTCAATACATTTAATGCATGATGGGGCCTAAGGTTATAGGCCACATGAAGGTGGCTAGATAATATTTTGTGACTTTCATTTTGTTTGGGTGGTAAGTATGATGAGATATGTTGGGAATTATTTTAAATTCTAAGCGTTAAGTTCATTTACACGCCATCATTGAAGTTGAAAAAAGTAGGAGGGGCTCTTAACTTATATGACAAGTTTTAATAGAGAAGATTGGCTTTATCTCATGAAGAAATGAGGATCACACTTGGCTTTCAAGGAAAAAAGAACTTGGAGATAGAGAGAAGAGAAAAAAGAAGCAAGAAGTGGAGGAACAGAGAAAGGAACAAATTATCTCTGTGAAGTAAAGCTACACACAAAGGAGAACAAAGAAGGAGAGAGGAAGAAGAGGATAAAACATTTTTCATATGTGGTTAGGTAGAACTATCATTAATAGAAGCTATTGTGTAGAATAATGTGGTTGTTCCAATAGAGATTAAGAAGAGAATATATAAGTAAAGAGGTAAATAAGAAGAGGAAGAGTAGGGAAGAGGGGAAGAATTAGAGAAGCAAAGACGGTTGTGCAACAAAAATTCCAGCATAAAAAATAAGGGTAAATAAATTATATTTTCTTTTATTTTTCCCTATTTCTAAACCACTAGTAGGCTTGGTTGATACTAAGACCAACATGCACCTCCCATTTTAACCATTGAAGAAAAGGATATGAGGTCTTGTGATTTTTTTTATAGTAGCTAAAGCCCACTGAGCCATACACATGTAATTTTAGAAATATATTGTTAATATATGTAGTTGGTTGTGCAATTTAAGTTTTCCACTCTTGTGCATGTGTCTCTAAAACCTATATGTGCTTCTTATATTTGTTGTGCCCTCTTTGTGCAGATTGTTAGCCCAATGTGGCTATTGTTTGCATGCCATCCTGGGCTAAAATAGTTTTGATTAAGGAATCACTTGTTCAAGGTTTGTACATGGGTAAGTTCATGAAATTGCACTCTCCAATCCGTAAGTTGCCATAGACAACATGTGAAGTAGAGTACATAAAACATGTGCCTCACAACATGCACCAAAACCAATCCCTCTAAAATGCATACACCAACAAATTTGAAGACGTTCGAGACCCAAAAAGAGGTACTTCCAACCAAATAAGGACCAAATGCAAGACATCAAGCCCAATACCAACTAAATTACTTGGAATATGTCCCAAATCTAGAACCCTATTTGTTAAAGTAGGTCAAACTCGTGACCAAAGTCCAAAGATAAAAGGGGAGGATGAAATGGGTGCTGTATCAATATAGTGCTAGATGCCAAGTGGATAGAGTATAATATCACATATAGACTATGACAAGGTAACTCAAGGTTAAGGACAAGACTCCTACACAAGTGAGTCATTTCTATGACTGATAGAAGATCCCTAATGACATATGTAGACATATTGTGTATGGTGAATGTATGACTAATACCCCACACATTGAAACCTTGATCGAGAATGTGTATGGTAGGTACATGGTGCAAATCCATACATTATAGTTGCCATGACATGTATTTGTGTTTGAATTGATGACATCATAGTGCCATGCAATGATTTGTGTGACTAGTCAACTTTATGTGTGATACGATCTCTCTTTTTCATGATGGTTATGGCATATGGAAAAACTTGATAAGTGCATGTGCCATGGTTTGATTGGTCCATGCGAGAGTTGGGAAAAATGCCATAAAGTTAGGGAGAACTTCAAAGATGGAAATTGATGACCTTAGGGTTTTGACATGATGGCTTTGACCCAGTGGTTGAGCTATCACTTGGAGAATCACATATTGTTTGCAATCACATGATTGGGCCATCAGAAAAGAGTGCAACAAAGGGACTAAAGTTGGAGTAGTGAATGTTGACACAAAAGTTAACCTGCGTTATACTTATATGTACATAAATGAAGTTTATATTGCTCCATTGGGCCACTTGGGAAAGTTGAGTGGTAACACTTGGGGTGGAACAATGAGGGTAGAACCCATAGATTTGCCTCAAGAAAGACCCATACTTAGAAAAATTTGATTTCAGGCCCAAATCTTAACATGTAGGCTTAAAGAAATGTTACAATTGATTCAACAAGTGGATCCCTTCAATGCAATCAAGCAAACACATTATGTAAATACAAAATTCAAGCAATTATGAGACATTTAAAGATGTTTGAGCCGAGAGGCTCTCTACAGCCCAGTATGGGGGAGATCTTGTAACGTTAAGTAATGTTATTTTTATTAATAAAAAAATAAATTTTTTAATTATAAAACAAAATAAATGTCGGCCAGAAAAACAACCTAATATGGGGGAGATGTTGTAATCTTCCTACCTAACAAAACAATAAAAAAGTAAAAATTTAATTATCCCCAAAAAAAATGTGGATCATAAAAAAAACACAATATGGGGGAGATGTTGTAATGTTCCTACCGAACAAAAAATAAATAAAAAAATGAATTATTTGCAAAAGAATGTTGGCCTTTTAAACAACCCATGGTTTTATTGTATATGGTTTAGGAGGACCGGGCACATGGTTTTAAAACCATGTGCAAGGCCTCCTAAAAAAACCCATGGTTTTATTCTACATGGTTTAGGAGGGCCTTGCAAATGGTTTTAAGACCATGTGCAAGGCCTCCTAAACAATCCGTGGTTTTAGGAGGGCCTTGCATATGGTTTTAAAACCATTTATGGGGAGATGTTGTAATGTTCGTTCCTAGCAAAATAAAAAATAATATTAAATATTATATGTTGGCATTAAATAATATTAAATATTAATAATAAATATATTATATGTTGACCTTAAATAAAAAGATGTGTCTCTTGGTTTGAATGAAATCAATGGTATATATAGGACACACCAAAGTTGATAGCTCATTGAGTGTAATACCTAATAAGAGGTTTGCACCTAGAGAGATTTGATCCCTCTCGGTGCTTGATAGAGCCTAGGATTTGGATCTATGGTGGTGTTATACTTTTAACTGGTAATCTTAAAGAGATATGTGACAAGAAGGTGTTGAGGCCTAGAAAATCGCAGGTGGCAGCAGCAAGGGATTTTCCCCAATCAACGTTCCCAATTAGCCCGTGACTGCTTGGTGTAGGGAATCCATCCGGTTTGCGGTTCGACTACCGTAGGTCAGGTAACAAAAATAAAGGTTTTACCGGTTGCGGCCCGATCCACCGTGTATATTTTTTGTATTTTGACTTAAAGTATGATATGCAAGTGCCTACCTAACATGCGAAGTAATAAAGAATGCAAGGAGTATTCACAATGTGATGTGCAGGTTCTTACCTCTCGTCTTAAACTCCCAAGCATCTAAATCACATATATTGCAAGAAAATAAATACTAACTAGGCTATCTCTAGAGAGCTAGATATTAATTCATGAGTAATGCAATACTGTCCACGTGTTATGGAAAATCATAGATAGCTGTTCTTATAACCAAAACATATAAACATGAATAAAAATATACATGATAAGATAGCTCATCAACAGTTAAAAAATCTCATTACTCATAGTGGAAAACATCACAGAATATACTAGAGAACGTTTAGGCAAGAACATAGGTTCACAAAGTTAGAACGCTCTCACAGTTAATGAAACACAGTTGAAAACGAAATAGTTCCCATTCAACATCTCTCATTTAATCACATTGAAACATTCCACATATCACCTTCTCCAACAAGCAAAATTTGCAATTGCTGGTTGTAAAATGAAATAGTTCCTCTTACAAACAATAGTTCACAAGTTTTTCCAGGGAAAAAGCCCCTATAAACTCTAACTGTCTTAAATTTAAACCAAATCAGCCAACCATTTGGGCTGCCCCCAATCGTGTGACCTTTGGTCTCCCTGAAACCGTCGAAGATCATCATTTTGTATTTTCCGTGAGCACTCATGGTCCACTTCATGTGTTATGTTTTCCGATTTTAACTTACAAAATGGGATATACTCGGTAACTGACGGATCTTTCCAAACCTGGGCTTTTGTCATCATCCATTCTGCTTTGTCTTTTATTCTCCCTCCTTGAGGTCTAGTTGATTTTAGTATGGGCTTAACACGGTCTAGCCAAACTTTCTGCTACTTCTTCTCCAGCTATGCCTTTTCGCAGTAATCATTTGTAAAAGTTTCTTGAATCCATCTGCAATTAATCAACATTTATCAGTCATTGGAACTGCATTTTCAATAACATCAAATTACATCAACCAAAACGATTAATCATCAAGAGAGGCCATGTACTGCATTACTGTTATGAGAACCTTAACAAGTGCTGGCACCACTATCTCATCCACACACGGGTTTGAAAAACTCACCAACGATGGAAAGAGAAAACTCATCGGCGGCGTAAAACACTAAACATCGGCCGAGTAGTCTCATTTACAACCGCATAAGCAGGTCTTAACAGGCGATGGGCACTGCGAGACCGTTAATCCTATCGGAGTCGGAAGGGCTATGACCTAAATTTTGGGTGGACCAGCTTCCAGTCGGCAATCGGAAAGACATCGACGTCGGAATATAAGTGCGTTACACAGCCACAAGGGTGGAAGAAGAAAGGCTACGACCTCCGATCCAACACAAAGTGACGAAGATCCGATAAAGCATCGGCGTGCGAAGTAGTGGTATGTCGGACATTTAGTTTGTTTGAAATCCACAAGGGCGAAAGATAGATAGACTAACTCCTCCGATAATGTGAACAAGCCAAAAACATGACGCGACAACAAAAAAGTTAAGGTCATCGTTTGATTTCCGCAACGGAGGCTCCCTAAAGAAACATGTTGCCGATAAGTTGTTTAAACAACTTCCAAAACCGTGGTTAGCATGGGAACTAAGTTCTTGAGAAGAAAACGCAGCTCGAAGGGTAACAAAACAAACTCTAAACTCCGCGACCCACAATAGCTTCAAACATAAGCAATTTTTTACAACAGGAAGAGAGTTAACCTCAAAAATAGTCCAAGATTAAAGCACGACAAAAGAGTTCATGGATCCAAATGATTTAAGGCGACATTAAAAATCATAAGGGGGTCCAAAATTTGAAAAAATTGGGGAAAACAGTTGCAGCTGCAACAATTGGCGACTACCTAGTGAACCTAGATCTCTGGACGATTATTCCTTGAGTGACAGACTGTTTAACAATAAACGAACCTATTGAATTCTTTCAGCTATCTGGATTTCTCAAATGGCAAATGTATGTACCTTTAATCATTGATGATAGTCCGATTTGGGAGAGTGGAAACCAGGATTTTCAAGTCAAGATAACTCTTTTGAGGCCGAAAGATGAATTTCATTGTTACCTCTGTCTTCAGGTAGCTGCCAGCTTGGACACCATAGGATTGTAGCATATGGTAAACATAAATATTCAATTATTCCTCATTCCCATGCCATTCTAGCACTTTTCATGCTTTTGGAGTTTTGTCCTTTCATATGAGTCCTCCTGCATGCCTTTCTTTCTGAATTTTATTTCAGGCTCCTCTATCCCAAGTGTCCTTTTGTGTGAGAGGTGTATTCACATTTCAGCTCATGGACGAAGAGGAACTTTCGGCGATTTAGTACTTATATGGTTCAACATTTGTTTTGATATATAATGCTTTCATAGGAGTTTTTGATTCTTATCTGCCTTTTGGCATTCATCTCTTGGCATGGGATCATTTGTATCTAATATATTGTTTACCTTGCTTCTTTCCATGGGCCCTTTTCTGTCACTCCCTAGGACATTTTAAATGTGACATGGATGGAGCCTCGAAATAGTATTCCAGACCCTTTGATTCTGGTTTATTTCAAAAGGGTTAAGCAGGACTTCAATGCGTACATAGCTATTCGAGAAAACTGCTAAAATGGAAGAAGTTCTTTTAGATAAACAGCAATACACAGTCTTATACCCAAGAACTTTAGTCATTCCAAAATTTTGATGTTCCCCATGCAACCGTGGGTTTGCCTCCTTTATTGAAATCGGTAGAATTTAAACTAAAACAAGACTGAACTTCACGACTCAAAGAAGACGGCCATGCCATATTATTTATATACAAGATAGAAGAACACAAACAAAACTCAGGAAAAATAGGGTTTGAGAACTAAGCCATTTACTGGTAAGTTCTCTTCCCACCCTTGTAAATATTGCAACCTATAAGTTGAAGGGCCAAGCTTTTCCGCAATCTGGAAAGGACCTACCCACAACTGCTGGAATTTCATGTGTTTTCCTTTCTCATCATGGCAGTGGTCCCACTTGAGAACCAAATATCCCACTTCAAAATCTTTTGTTCCTTCCTTGTGTTTATCAAACCATCTTTTTATTACCTCCTGTTGTTGCTTAAAGCGCTCTCTGGCTTTGGATCGAGACTCTTCTTCCTTCAGGAGATTATATAGCCTCATTTGCAAGACTTCATTATCCGATCCTCTAGATTCTTGAGCTATTATGGAAGAGGGTAGCAAGATATTGGGGGGAAGAATGGCCTCTTTACCATACACAGGGTATACGGAGATACTCCTATTGAAGACTTGGGGGTGACTCTATCATCCCAAAGGGCATTTGGTAGCGCTGAGTGCCAACTCCTCTAGTTTTCTATCACAGTCTTCTTTAAAATCCTAATCAGATTCTTCTTAGTAGATTCAGCCAAGCCATTTCCCTGTGGATAGTAATTGGCAAGTAATGCAACTTTATTCCTTTCTCGTGAGAAAAATCAGTTAATCTAATCGATGTAAAGTAATTAGCATTATCAAAGACAAAAGAAATTAGAACTCCAAACCTGGTCATAATATGGTCTTGCAGGAAGTTTATGACCACGTCCTCATTTATTTTGCGCAGCGGGATGGCTTCGACCCAGCGAGTGAAGTAATCGGTTGCAGTCAGAATATAATTGTGTTGTAGGGAAGAATTTGGCTTTATCTCCCCAATAATATCCAACCCCCATTGCTCGAATGGCTCCATGATCATCACAGGCTTCAATGGTCCAACTGCTTTAGATTGTCTTCCACTACACCTTTGACAAATGTCGCACTTCCTGACATGGGCGTGTGCATCTTTGAAAAGCGTGGGCCAATAGTATCCGGCTCTGAGAATTTTGTGAGTAGTATCTCTTGAAAAATGTCCCCCAGCAGGCTCGTCATGCAAACTGTCATTACCTTCTTTGCATCTTCTTTTTCTAAGCATCTAAGAAGAACTCTGTCGTAATTTTTTCTGAATAATATTCCTTCAATAATTTGATAGGAGGCTGATTTAAGACACAGCGCTCTTCTTTACTTAGAATTCCAATGTTCTGGCAACGATCCTGTCTGAAGGTAATGCACAAGATCTCGATACCAAGATTCAGGGGCTATGAACAGAGGACATACATCCATCAAATGTAATTCAGCCTCATCTTCCCAGGCATGTTCTTCATTGTTTCCATTTTCGGTCATTAGTTTGCACAACCCTTGCCCTTTAACTATAGAATTTGGCTTGAACTCGAGGTCATACTCCTGAAGAGCTATTACCCAATTACCCCTTCTTTCTCCTAACTCCTTCTGTACAAAAAGAGACCTCACAGCTGGGTATGGGATGATTACCTTGGTTCGGTTTTTTAGTATGTAGGGATTGAATTGTTTCACTGCTTTAAACACTGCGTAAGCTTGTTTATCAATAGCCGGGTAATTTAATTCAGCCCCTTATAGATCAGTTCTCATGAAAGATATGGGGAATTAATCTCCCCCATCTTCCTTCTAAGTAAGCACAGCTGCTAGCAAATCATCAAATGCAAAAGTGTACAGAATAAAATCTTTATCGAAATCTGGGCTTTTGAGGGAGGGTGCGTGCGCAACAGCAGTTTTAATCTTGCTGAATGCATTCTTCTCAACCTCAGTCCACTTGAATTGTACACTTTGCTTCACCATTTACTGCAGAGGTTTGACAATTTGAGCGAAATCTGGCACAAACCTTCGCACGAAGTTTATTGTCCCCATAAATGATTGCATGCCCTTTTCATTATGGGGCAAGGGGATCCGTTCAATGGCTTTGATCCTTTCTGGGTCTATGGAGATTCCCTTCTTTGAAACTACGTGACCCAGCAACTTACCCTCCGTAACAGCGAACACACACTTCTTGGGGTTGAGTGAGATACCATATTTCCGACAGTGTTCAAAAATCTGCTTTAGATGAAATGCGTGTTCTTCTCTCCTCTTTGAGAATATCGTAATGTCATCGAGGTACACTACAACACTATGACCAATCAAACCGTGGAAAGCTATGTCCATAGCCCTCTGGAACGTAGCTCTAGCATTTATAAGCCCAAAGGGCATTCTTCGGTAAGCGAAATTTCCCCACCTGGTCCTGAGTGTTGTTTTCAATCTGTCTTCTTCAGCTACCAATACCTGATTGTGGCCTGAGAATCCGTCTAATAAAGAAAATAGTTCAGAACCTGAGACCATTTGTAGTAGTTACTCCATGGGTGGAACAGGATAATTGTCTTTATCCGAAGCATGATTCAAGTTTCTGAAATCTACACATAGCCTGATTTCTCTAGATTTCTTCCTAACTGGTACCAGATTTGAGACCCATTCTGAGTGTCTAACCTTAAAAATGATTCTAGCATCCAATAATTTCTTAACTTCACTCTGGATCAGAGGTTCCAATTTTGGGTGCATTTTCCTTAAAGGTTGTTGATAAGGTTTGACTCCAGATTTGATGGGGACGACATGTTGGATGATACTGGTGTCATACGTCTTCAGATCTTCATATGTCCAGGCGAAAACATCTTTATATTGATTAAAAATACCGATGAACTTATTTCTTTCCACTGGTGAACAACATTTGCAAGATTCACATATTTAGGCTTTGTCTCAGTCCCTAAATTTATCAATTCGAACTGTAGATATGAGATGTGAGTCTTCACATTGGCTGGTCTTCTAAATTTTTCATTTAAATCAAACATCCATTCTAAGGTTCTGACTCCTTTAGGGATGAAATTATCAAATTTCAGCTCGGCCTGATGTTCTTCATCATCAATAATCGCCCCTTTAAATACCTTGTCATTCATTAAGCATTCTATAATCTGTTGATCATCGTCGAACACTCATAGGTTGGTAATCATATCTGGGACTGAGGGCCTGAAAAGCAATTCAACGGAGCACCGATTATTAGTAGGCACAAGCTTAGCAGCTAATGTGGCCAACAAGTCAGCTGCTGCATTTTTAAGTCTTGTAATTGATATAATATTAAATGCGTTAAAACATTTGAGTAAATCCCATACCTCATTTTGATAAGCTTTTAAGTGAGGAGAAATACAATGTATTTGATTCCGAATCTGTTTTACAATTATTTCAGAATCTCCAAAAACTTTCAGATTATTTGCCTTTAATTTGATTGCTTTCCTTAAGCCTTGGACCAACGCTTCATATTCAGCTGTGTTATTTGTACGTTCAAACTCTAACCTACATGAAAGAAAATGTTTGTTCTTCTCGGGGTCTATCAGGACACAGCCGGCCCCTGACCCTTCTAACGTTTTAGATCCGTAAAAAAAAAGTGTCTAGAAATTGCTAACTATTGTACAGGAATCTACTTCTACCGCTAAGTTTACTATTTTACAGTCGATTTTCATCAGCCTATGAAAACCAAAGGAGATCAGGCTAAGCGTCTGATGTATCCCTGGCTTCTTCTGCTTGGTAATTTCCCGGTTCTAACTCAATAAAGTAATTTCCCAACACAGAATCCACTGGTTCGTTTTTTTCCTCAAACTGAGTAACGTTGTATTTCATATGGGGCTCCCTCAAAATTTTGATTTGATTCGGGCTCCCTTTATACAGCAGCCACAGATGTAACCAGTCTAAGGCAAAATATCCGTTTAGCTTTGCTGACCAGTCTCTGCTCAAAACAAGCCCATAAGCGTCTGGTATGTCAGCCACCACGATATCAATAACTTGACACACCTTATCATTCGAAGATAAGCGGACTAGAACATCCTCCATCTCACCAATTACCTTCACATTCGTTCTATCCAACTAAACAACCCTCCAAGTGGATGGTTTAGGCTGCCCATTTATCTTTTTGCAGACTGACAGCGGCATAACGTTAACCGATGCCCCTAAGTCTACCAAGCAATTATGTACATTGTGGTTAAAAATTTCAAAAGTGAGGAGAAACGGTGGATTCTTTCTTTTAGACTTAACTCCTACGCTTGCTTCTCCGATTTTCTCCTCCTTGGGTTGATTGTCGGTGGGCAGCCCCTCCTTTGATGCTTCAAGTGCATTCCAAAGTTTTTCTTTCTGTTGCGGCACCTTACACATTTCAAATAACGAGATATTCACCCTTACCTTCTTTATATCTTCCACAATGTCGTATTCCATCTTATGTTCGGTGGGAATTTGGTTTACCATAATCTATTTTCCTTTCATTGGGCTTGGTGAACACGTTAGTCTGTCTAGGATCTTGGTTGGTGATGGTAAATTCCTCAACTTCATTAGTTGAGGAGTTATTCTGAAATTTCTTAACATTCCTTTGAAGCCTTTTTATCTTTGGGAGCATTAAACTGTTTTCTTTAGCCTACCCTTGGCTTCTTGTTGTTGCATTCGTTTCCATGACGTCCTCGTATCCCAAATTCCTTTCTTCCTTGGCACCAAATAATGAAACACAATCCCATAGAACCATGGTCTCATCCTCTTGTTATTTCGTTGGTGTATTACCGTCTTTCCTTTCTTCATCTTCATCTTCTGTTAATTTAGAATCCAACAGCTGATTCATAACCAACGTCATTGAGTTTATCCATTGAGGACAATTCTTTTCAGAGTGGGGTTGTTGGTGGAAAGTGCAAAAATTGTCCATTCCTACCTCTGTTAAATTCATAGATGCCGAATTGTGCGAAGGAGGTTGGGATTGATTGTTATCCTCCCGTTTCTTGTAATAAGGCTTGTAGAACTTTTGAGCTTCCTTTTTCTTTTCCAAGTCTATGATTCTGTTAGAAAGCTTCTGCATCATTTTTTCCATACTTTCAAAATCTGGTGATTGCCCCTCCTTAGGCTTAGTAAACAACAAAGTTTTCCTTCCCACATTTTTTTCTCCTGATCGTTCGGGATAATCTTTGATACTTTCCCTTTCAACCTCTACTTTCTTCGCCTCCTCATAAGTTTCCGCCAGAGTAGGCTTGGCCTTCATTTTGGCAAACATGGCCAACTCGGGTCCTAAAGTCGAGGTATAGTATTCAATCAGGAATTTGTCCGAAGGTTTGTCAGCTTTAGAAAAATTCTTAAGATATGCTGCAAATCTTTGGGTAAAACTATGCACCTTCTCCTTTCTTTCTTTCTTTAAGGCGCATAGTCCTTTCATGAGAGCTGCATGAGTTTTTTGAGTCGCATACTTACTTTTAAAAATCCTTTCAAAGGTGTCCCAATTGGGGATAGAGTTTGCAAGAAAATCAAAGTACCAAGATGCTGCAACTCCTTTAAAGGTGTGTGGGAAAAGTCTGCAAACTACATCCTCATACTCCCCAGCCCTTAACCCTTCTATTGCCAAATAGAAAGTTTGCAGGTGGTCGTCTACTAGTATCTTCTCATTTGGGTCGAATTTGGGCAACATCTTTTCAAAAGATTGAGGTAAATCATGCAACAGAGGTGTTAGGTTTAAAGGTGATCTGGCTTTCCAGGCAGGTGGTGGGTTCGGTGGGTTGGGTGGTTGATTTGCGTTTACGCCTACCATGAGTCTGGGTGGAGAGTGAGGGGGTGAGTGAATACGATTGTGAATAGGAGAACTGTGAGGAGTATTCGAGCCTACTTGATTCAAAGGAAGTACAACTTCCTGTAAGGCTGTTTCTACAAGTTCTTCCCAATCCCCAACCAACACTGAGTCTTCCAATATAGGACAATCTTTCCTTTTATATTCTCTTCTGGGCAATTCAGGGATGATCAACAATCCTCCAATCTTCTTCACATATGCCCTAGTGTGTCTTTTCAGATTATTAACAACTTCGTTGTCGACAGAATACAAATGTTCTCTACCTCCTTCGTCCGGAATTGGATTATGAAACACACTGCTTTCTGAACTGTTATCGATGGAATAGTCTCAGGAAAACGGGTTTCCTCGGCCAGCCATGCACTGGCGGCCCTCCTTCTAGCACCCGAAACTGTTGAGGCCTGGAAAATCGCAGGCGGCAACAGCAAGGGATTCTCCCTAGTCAACGTTCCCAATTAGCCTGTGACTGTTTGGTGTAGGGAATCCGTCCGTTTTGCGGTCCGGCTACTGTAGGTCAGGTAACAAAAATAAAGGTTTTACCGGTTGCGGCCCGATCCACCGTGTATATTTTTTGTATTTTGACTTAAAGTATGATATGCAAGTGCCTACCTAACATGCGAAGTAATAAAGAATGCAAGGAGTATTCACAATGTGATGCGCAGGTTCTTACCTCTCGTCTTAAACTCCCAAGCATCTAAATCACATATATTGTAAGAAAATAAATACTAACTAGGCTATCTCTAAAGAGCTAGATATTAATTCATGAGTAAAGCAATACTATCCACGTGTTATGGCAAATCACAGATAGCTTTTCTTATAACCAAAACATATAAACATGAATAAAAGTATACATGATAAGATAGCTCATCAACAGTTAAAAAATCCCATTACTCATCGTGGAAAACATCACAAAATATACTAGAGAATGTTCAGGCAAGAACATAGGTTCAGAAAGTTAGAATGCTCTCACAGTGAATGAAACACGGTTGAAAATGAAATAGTTCCCATTCAACATCGCTCATTTAATCACATTGAAACATTCCACATATCACCTTCTCCAATAGGAAAAATTTGCAATTGTTGGTTGTAAAACGAAATAGTTCTTCTTACAAACAATAGTTCACAAGTTTTTCCAGGAAAAAAGCCCCTGTAAACTCTAACTGTCCTATATTTAAACCAAATCAGCCAACCGTTTGGGCTGCCCCCAATCGTGTGACCTTTGAGCTCCCTGAAACCGTCGAAGATCATCATTTTGTCATTTCCGTGAGCGCTTATGGTCCACTTCACGCGTTACGTTTTTCGATTTTAACTTACAAAATAGGATATACTCGGTAACTGACGGATCTTTCCAAACCTGGGCTTTTGTCATCATCCATTCTACTTTGTCTTTTATTCACCCTCCTTGAGGTCTTGTTGATTTCAGTATGGGCTTAACACGGTCTAGCCAAACTTTCTGCTACTTCTTCTCCAGCTATGCCTTTTCGTAGTAATCATTTGTAAAAGTTTCTTGAATCCATCTGCAATTAATCAACATTTATCATTCATTGGGACTACATTTTCAATAACATCAAATTACATCAACCAAAACGATTAATCATCAAGAGAGGCCATGTACTGCATTACTGTTATGAGAACCTTAACAAGTGCCGGCACCACTATCTCGTCCACACACGGGTTTGAAAAACTCACCAACGACGGAAAGAGAAAACTCATCGGCGGCTTAAAACACTAAACATCGGCCGGGTAGTCTCATTTACAACTGCATAAGCGGGTCTTAACAGGCGACGGGCATCGCGAGACCATTAAGCCTATCGGAGTCGGAAGGGCTATGACCTAAATTTCGGGCGGACCAGCTTCCAGTCAGCAATCGGAAAGACATCGACGTCGGAAGATAAGTGCGTTACACAACCGCAAGGGTGGAAGAAGAAAGGCTACAACCTCCGATCGAACACAAAGTGACAAAGATCCGATAAAGCATTGATAGGCAGAGTAGTGGTATGTCGGACATTTAGTTTGTTTGAAAGCCGCAAGGGCGAAAGATAGATAGACTAACTCCTCCGATAATGTGAACAAGCCAAAAACATGACGTGACAACAAAAAAGTTAAGGTCATCGTTCAATTTCCGCAACGGAGGCTCCCTAAAGAAACATGTTGCTGATAAGTTGTTTAAACAACTTCCGAAACCGTGGTTAGCACGGGAACTAAGTTCCTGAGAAGAAAATGCAGCTCGAAGGGTAACAAAACAAACTCTAAACTCCACGACCCACAACAGCTTCAAACATAAGCAATTTTTTACAACAGAAAGAGAGTTAACCTCAAAAATAGTCTAAGATTAAAGCACGACAAAAGAGTTCATGGATCCAAACGATTTAAGGCGACGTTAAAAATTATAGGGGGGTCCAAAATTTGAAAAAATTGGAGAAAACAGTTGCAGCTGCAACAGAAGGCAAGTAAGAAACCCCTCAAATGGTGTAGCCTTGAAAATAAAATCATAAACAAACTATTTCTATTGAGGGGTATCATTGTTAACTTAAATTATATGAATTTATCGTTTTGATGTAATATATTATATTTTAATATATTTATAATTTTTAAAGATATCATATTAAATTAAATTAAAAAATAAATAAAAATTTGTAAATATGAACAATTAAAAAATAATCTACTCTAATCATAATAAACTAAATTAAAAAAAATGAATTTAATGAATTCTTTAAGATAGTTGTTCACCAGGTATAGAATAAAATCATAATAAACTAAATTAAAAAAAATGAATTTAATGAATTCTTTAAGATAGTTGTTCACCAGATATAGAATAAATGGTAAATGAGTATATGTTAAAACAATCTTTGTTATGAGTTTTTTTAAATAAAAAGAAGAAGAAAACAAAATTGAAGAATATAAATATCTTAAATTTAAAATTTTTAAGAGAACCATAAGGATGAATACAAAATCTTTCAAATTTAAAACATTTTTATTATAAATATAACAAAAACTTATGTTACACAAATAAAGGAATTACAAATCTACATCTTTTAGCGGACTGTTGGAAAGTCCGGGATAGCAAGTGAGGGGCATTTTTACATAACCCAAAGGTTGTAGGGTTCTTCGATCTCGGCCTCTTTTATCATTTTGGGAACCCGAACATGGCGACCACTAGAATTGGGACTCCAATACTTTCCACTGCCACATGGAAGAAGAAATCACTTGCCTGGATCATTCTCCAGCATTGCTTCCACACTTCCAGTGCCACCGCAGACATCCGCATTAAAACGTTCTGTCAAACCAACAGGCTTACGGAGGCAGTGGAAATCTTCAAGCATCTGCTTTTAGATAAATCTGAATCCACCCCCAATCTCATCACCTGCAATCTTTTGTTAAGTAGCCTAGTCCGGCGGAATCAGCATGAATCAGCATTCTCCATTTACAAGCTTATGGTTGAAGCAGACATTCTTCCAAATCTCAAAACTTTGAACATCGTCATCAACTGTCTCTGTGAAACAGGTAGAGTGGATTTTGCATTCAAAGTGTTTGAAGGAATGGAAGCACATGGGTATATTCCAAATATCACAACCTTCAATACCCTCATCAAAGGGCTTTGCAGGGAGGGCAGGTTGGAGGACGGGTTCGGGTTGCTAACTATTATGCTGCAAAAGGGCCATGAGCCTAACACAGTCACGCTTACGACCCTCATAGATCGATTATGCAAAGAAGGTAAGCTCCAAGAGGCCAAGAAACTACTATGTCATATGTTAAAAGGAAATTATAACCCTAATGTTATTACATTTACTGTTCTGATTGATGGTCTCCGCAAAAAAGGCAAGCTGGGTGATGGTATGAAGCTCTTCTATGAAATGCCTAATAAAAACATATGCCCTAATGTTTTCACATACAATGTGCTTATTGATGGTTTCTGTAAGGAAGGCAAGCTGCATGAGAGTATGAAGCTCTTCTATGAAATGCCCAGCAAAAACATATACCCTGATGTTGTTACATACACCACGCTTGTTGATGGTTTTTGTAGAAAGGGTCAATGGCAAGAAGCCACCAAAATGCTTCATGAGATGATAGAGAAGGGGTACACTCCTAATGTTATCACATACAATGCTCTTATTGGTGGTCTCTGCAAAGAAGGCATTCTTCAAGGAGCTCTCCTGTTTCTACATGATATGGTACAAATCGGAATTCAGCCTGATGAAATCACATATAATGTACTTATATATGGGTTTTGTAAGGTGGGTAATTTGGAGAAGGCGAGGGAGCTCCTTCAAGAGATGTCAGAGAAAGGTTGCAGGCCTGGCATAGTTAGCTATAATATATTAATAAATGGTTTCTGTAAACATCACAGGATAAATGAAGCTCAACAAATATTGTCTGAGATGCCAAAACAAGGTTTAAGCCCTTGTGTTGTTACATACAACACATTGATGGATGGACTCTGCAAAGCGGGTAATCGAAAGGAGGCAGTAAAGTTATATAAACAGATGAAAGATAGTGGTCATGTACCTGATAAGATTACATATACCACTCTATGGATGGACTATACAAGGAAGGCACACCCCAAGAGGCCAATCGACAATAACATGGGATCTTAGAAAAGGCTTGACACTGAAGCTGTGACATATTCAGCTGTAAATACCGGCTTCTGTAAGGATATTACTGAAAATTTACATGATTCTGTCATAGGGAATGAATTGTAATGGATGAAGTGCAGGGGCAACTTTGGTAATAAAGCACAAGGCAGGATATCTGAAACGGGTTTGGTGGCTGTGCTTGATGAAGTAATCCGAGTGTAATTTCCACAAGGGTGTACCGGCTGTTTAATCTGTAACACATTTGGTTTAGTGTCTAGCGGGTTGCACATCTTAATTTAATGCACCAGTTATTCAATCTAAAATGGGGTTTGGCTTAGCAATCCCTTAAAATGAATGACAGTGTTCACATTAATAATCTGGAATTGGCTGGCTGATATGGTTAGTGGGTTTCATTTTACATTGATAAGGTGAACCTTGCAAATCTCAATAGTGTTGATTCATGAATTAGGGGATGTTAACACATTTAATGTCACTTTTCATATCACTGTTTCTAAAAAAAAATGTCGTGAATATTTTATGTGGTTAGTTATTAGGCATGCCGTGGGCTTGGTCCACAAGAATGGCTAAGAATAGTCAATCATGCCTTATTTTCGTAACTTAAAAATTTCGAGGAAACTTGTTGGTTGTAAATGAAAAAGAAAATAGATTTTGTAACTGAAAAATGAGCTATAAAGAGGGCAGCACCATTGGTGGATGGGGATCTTTTCATTTTGGAAAAAAACAAGAAGCGACCTATGTGTAGGGGAGGGAAAAAATCTTGTTGAGAATAGCTTGGAAGGGAAGCATTCATGGCATTCCAGTCCCCCAGTTATGTAAATATTGAAATTAGTGGATTGAGTTTGTTGTTAGGTCCTTGTTGCCTCTATTTAAGTAGCATTTTCTTGCAAATTTCCCCAATGCCGTTCTTTTAAGAACTAACATAATGATGATTGAATGCTCGATTTTAATGCTGTTGTAGATGCATATCAATAGCTGTTGACGTTGGACGTTTCTCATGAACATTGGATTCTGGAATCGCTACCATGTCTGCCAGGTCTTGCATGGGAGACTCAATAAAATGAAGATTAATTTTACACATGCACTTGTACATTGCAATGCCTAATAACACTTTTTTTTCTTTTTTCGTATTTAATTAAATGTGGCGTTTAATTCTTTGAGATTGTTATCATTCTGAAACCATGTAAATTCTCCATCCTGGACTTTATGCTCATTGCTGTTATTATTGAGTCGTTTTGATACCTCACCTCTGTTAGTGTGTATTTACTTTTAAGGGTATAGATATACAAGCTTCAGCCCAGTATGGGGGAGATCAGTATGGGTTGGCAAAAAATAATAGTGATAGTGAATATTATGGGAGAGATCTTGTAACGTGATGTAACATTTGTAACATGTTGGCAAAAAATAATAGTGATAGTGAATATTATGGGAGAGATTTTGTAACACAAAATAAAAAATAATATCACTTTTGTAACGTTATTTTTATTAATAAAAAATAAATTTTCTAATAGGCCAAAATAAATGTCGGCCACAAAAACAATCTAATATGGGGGAGATGTAATCTTTTTACCTAACAAAACAATAAAAAAGTAAAAATTTAATTATCCTTAAAAAAAATGTGGGTCAAGAAAAAAACACAAAATTGAATTATCTGCAAAAAAATGTTGGCCTTGCACATGGTTTTAAAACCATGTGCAAGGCATTCTAAACAACCCATGGTTTTATTGTACATGGTTTAGGAGGGTCTTGCAAATGGTTTTAAGACCATGTGCAAGGCCTCCTAAACAACCCATGATTGTAGGAGGGCCTTGCATATGGTTTTAAAACCATGTGTGGAGAAATGATGCAATGTTGGTTCCTAACAAAATAAAAAATAATAAAAAATATTATATGTCGGCCATGAATAATATTAAATATTAATAATAATAAAATTATATATGGACCTTAAATAAAAAGATGTGTTTTTGGTTTGAATCAAATCAATGGATATCTAAGAATAGGCTTGCACCTCTAGAGATTTGATCCATCTCGGTGCTTGATAGAGCCTAGGATTTGGATCTACGATGATTCACCCTACAGTTGCATCTCCCTCTAATCAGCCAGAGATGATAGGTCTCATTCCCCATTTCCTTTTAGGGGTAGTGTCTATCTATGATCCAAACTATTCAGAGTGCATGTGTGTTGTATTATCATTACAATGACAAAGCCCTTATTGGAATGCTAACTCCAGAGGAAATTGCTCACTAGAAGATTCCCCATCTTGGAGTTTTAAGCAGTGCCTGCTTACAGAAGATGCTCTGCGGTGTTCAAGCAGCTTGATAGCAAGAAGATAGCAGAACATGTCATGAGTTTCGGCTTCTCCTGGTCTAATACGAGTGGAACAACCGCTCATCTTGCAGACCTTGAGCGGGTCCTTAGCTGAGGTAAGTACTTATTGGTTTGATGGAAGGCTGCAAATTTTTCTGCCATACATGCACTAGGATACTCTGTAGAAGATTTTTTTAGTGCTTCCAACAGTTCTGTGGGGTGCCATTGATTCCAGATCTGGGATTTACAAAGATATAGTCAAGTCTTGAGTAATAATTTATGAAAAGGTCACAGGGTTGCTGCATACTGGTGGTTATTAGGAGCTCCGATCTGTTTTATGCTGTAAAATAAACTGTCATTTGGATCATGTAGCTGAACATCATGATGGGAATATACAAATTGTTCAGTATTGTATTACTGCATAAAAGCATCAATTGTATAGTCACCGATTGAATGGTGAACAGGAATATGTAATAGTTGCTCAGGGGGGCTGCAAATCACTTAATTTATGCAATTCCATCTGTTTCAAGACTTTCATATGATGGTCGTGGTTGGATTCTTGTATACAATTTCATACAGATGGCCTATCAAAAGACACAAAGTGTGATCGGAAAAAAGTGGATGATACACTCTTTTTTATGTTTGATTAGGATTTTTTTTTGTCCAGTTGACATTTCTGACTATCAGTAATGGGCAATTATTCTTTCTCTATGCTTAAAGGTAATTTGAGGGGGTTGCTCCCATCTTTTTCTCTTCTGTTTGGTCATTAGATTATGTTTGTATGGCTTAAAGTGTATTCAGGGATTACCGAGTCTAGGCATTATCTGCTTGAGCTTCAGTTAAAAAAACTGCTGTTTTTGCACCCCAAATTTTGTCTATCCTTACTTTCTCTTTACCAAGTTTGACAGGCAGTATTTGTCACTCTGTAAGGTGACAATTTCTGTGTCAAGTTTGCAATGTCTTCTTTTCGTCTATTCTGGCCCCTTTGTTTTCCATTTATTCAGTACCTTGCGAATGGATTCTGAGTCAATGCCTATAACAGCCGAGTTTCTTTCCCATTCTACTGAAGTTTCTATCATCATTCTCCTTGTCCCCACGGATCAATTAGAGTTGACAACTAAGCCATCCAACAATGTCAACATGGGATTGATCTGACATTCTCTTCGTGAGGGCCAAGTTGCAAAACACTTTTTTTGGCATTAAGGCCTCCTTTGACTAAAGAAAAAACATTATGTACATCAAAAAAAGGGTGGGCTGCAAATGCAGTCACTCCCGGCATCAGCAAAAATCTAGCAAAAACTCAAAAACACAATTGTTAACAGCATAAGACTTGATAGCAAACTCTGAACCTCAAGACTTACAACTCGATGCATATAATACTAAACATTAATGTCTGTTGTTGGTTGTGGCTCCTCGTGATCATCTGGGGCAATTTACCCCAAGCAGTGATCGTAGGAGGCTCATCAGCAAGTTGCTCCTAACCATCAATAGTAGATTTGGGATGGATCATCTGAGATAGCAAGAGCTAGAGTGACAAATATTTATCATTGATAGGCGGGTGAGAGACACTGTTAGTGTGTTTCTGCCTCTCTAATTTGTTCGGGAATGTTTGTCATTGACAGGTGGGTGAGAGACACTGTGAGTGTGTTTCTGCCTCTTTAATTTGTTCCTGCATCATAACGGCCACTTCAATGCGATTCTGTTCACGGAGAGACAGAATGCGACTCATCATTCAAGGGGCATCATGTCAAAATTCTAGAAGTTGTTGTAGGTGTTTCAACTCCATTTGTATGTTGTGGGTATGCAGTGTCACATAAGGAGTTACATCATTACTGTGTAGTCCATGATGGCATGCAAACAGCTACCACTAGGGATGGCAAGTGTAAACTCAGAGCACACAACAAGTAAAAGGGAGGATGCTCAATTTTTAAATCAACAAGCACGCAAAGGGAAAAGTTACATCATTACTGGTGTAGGCCATGATGACTTGCAAACACTTACTACTAGGGTGCCAAGAGTAAACTCAAAGCACACAATAAATAAAAGGATGCATTCACAATGTTTTAAATCAACAAGCACACCAAGGGAGGAACTCGAATTACACCCTGCATCTAAATTAAACTGCAGATTTCATAAATTTACGTGTATATGCCTCAATGGGCTTCATCTACTGCTGTAAATAACTTTTGGGTTACATATTCTTTCTTCAAACACTAATTGGTGTAATGCAGGTTTAAGTCTCAGCACGGCTTACAGAAGTTAATGGCAATTTAAATCACCCCAGGTTCTTGTGTTTTTGGTACCGCCAAGTTTTTCCCCTGCTCCACTTCTTTTTCCTTTTCCTTCTATTCTATTCATCTCACATTCTTTTCTTCTATTTTGTCCCTTTCCTCCCTTCTTATCTCCCTGGTTATAACTTAAAATCCCCCTTTCCTAAAAGTTCTACGACCTTTTTTAATCTGCCCAAGTCTTAGCTTCTTAAACAATGGCACTTAATTATTCTTAAACCCACCATAATTAAGATGATTAACCACCAAGCTGAACTCTAAGGGAGAATTATTTTGGGGTCCTACCAAAACTAAGTGTATGTTAAAAAAGGTCACAGAAATAAGTGGACCATTGGATGGGAAAACAATCCAGTAATTGAGTAGTCAAATAAGGAGCCTGTCCTCTCCTAGGACTTCAAAAATTCACATAAATGAGAGCCATCAGACTCTTGAAAAGTGTGTTGGCTTAAACCGAAACACCTATACATAGCACATACAACATAAGAATATAAAGACATCGAAGGATTAAAGCAATAACTATTTGTTGCATCCGCAACTACCTTCCCCATTTTTTTCGTGCTAGGCAAATGTCACGTCCCCATCCCTTAGACCGGCGAAGAGGACGCGACCAACACCAAATACAGCCGGGCAAACAGCCCCATGAACATAAACAGGGACAAATCAACGCTGAAATTGAAAGCTTAACATGGTGCATAATAGGAATGCCAAACATACAAGCATACACAGATGCCTGATTCCTCAATCATACAGCGGAAGACAACATATACGTTTCTAGCATTCACATGTTCATCATGATTAATCAATTGACATCAATATATAATTGCAGAGATGAAATATAGACAGCAGGCTTATCTTTTGGTGAAAATCCCGCAACCAGCTACGTCGCTGCAACGTTCCACCCAACCATAGGCCAGCGTGCTCATCAAACTCTCAGCGACGCTGCCACCCCCGAGCTGGGCATGATTTCTCTGGAATAAGGGTACAACACAGGCTTACACATAGCCAAGGGGACACATTCAGCAACCAAACACAGCTGGGTTGGACAGGCCCACAACAAATGGCCAAGCCAGCACAGTCCGAATACCAACCACTGCTAACATGCAGCACAACCAACCGTTCACAGGTCTGTGATGAAGTCATAAACAACAGGGGGACAACCCCAAACCAAAACGATGAGCAGGGCTCAAGCCTTCGAGGCAACACGGAGTTGTTTTTGGCCCTATCGTGGCCAAAACAACTCAGCAGCCACACCCAAACCAGGGTATACTAGCAACCCAATCTTCACAATAAAAACAATGGCAACAATACACAGTCCCACAATGGATAACAACAGCATTCCCAGCATAACCGTGGGAGACCCAGCCACAGAGGTGGTAATCCACAGTCAACCACAACGTGGGGAAAACCTCAGTCCCACAACGGAAGAAGTGAACACACAGCGCATGGAAACAGCAAATCCACGGCCCCAAACAGGGAAACTCAGCCAGCAGCACACACAAATTCCCCAATGGAACAACTGGGCAGCTTTCACAGTCCCAAACGAAGGGGAAGCCAACAAGTGTGGAATTCAACAACCCACCAACATCCCAACAACAAAACACAAGGGAAAACATACCCGATTGCTGCGTGAGGATTCCAGCCTGCGCGTGAGGGGAAACAGCCTCACCTATGCGCGCAAATCAATAGGCTATCGGGGGAAACAGACAGACCCTAGAGAGGAGGAACAGGCAGACCCTCGTCGTGAAGGTTGAAGCCCAGCCGTGGAAGTAACAGACAACGGCCTCTGCGCGTGGATGAACAGCAGAACGCTCCGCGTGAGGAGGACGAACAGGCAATCGTGAGGATGCGTAGCAGTGGAAGAGTGGAGTGAATGGTAGATCGTGGGTGGAGTTGCCTCCTTGCCCACGTTTCCTCCAGCAATAACTGCCATCAACCACTCAGCCATCACTCCTCAACCACCAGCTGTAGCATTAAAGAGGTTGACAAGGTTCGATGAGACAAGGAAGGGTGGCGAACAACAAAGGTGGCAAACATGGGTTTTTCCCCCACAACCAAGGTTTGAAGTCCCCCACCACTTTATCCTTCGGAATCATGCCCTTTTCATTCAACGTTGCACTGCCGTAGCTGGTTGTGGTTTTAGTTTTATTTGATGTGCGTGTTTACATGATGCCAATTATAATGTGCCATACAGCACGATGTACCATCGGCAACTATCCCTATTGCCTGAAACATACACAACCAAATCGATGGTGGGGCTTTTGCCTTGAGCTCCTCACCACGATTAATTACAATATATACATCATGCAAAAGGGGTCAAAACCGGGGATGTGACATTCCCCTCCCCCTTAGAATAACACCGTCCTCCGTGTTCCATTACATATATACAATACATATACAGTTGCACATCAAAATTTCAAAATTGCAGATCTGTCCCACGTTCAATCATTTACTTTAAACGTTCAAGACCAAGCCCTTCGGCTTCCATGGACTTCTCTTGCTGGTTCTTAGCTTCCAGCTGATCCCGAAGTTTAGGAACTTTGAGGCTATCGTCTTCATCATGTTCCTTCATTGGACAGTCCCGACGTAAATGATGTCCTCCGCATCTCCAGCATCTCACTGGCTGCTTCATCTTTACCTGCTCAATTTCCTTTGAGTCTTCATGCCTGGACCGTTTCTTATCGGGTTGCTTGGACAATTGTCCCATTGTTGATCCACCTTCCTTCCCCTTGCCGATCGCTCCCAAAAGGCTTTTCACCTCCCTTTGCAAACCAATAGAGTCTTGCAAAATCTGGTGGTTCATTTCACTCTGCCTTTTCTGTATCCTGAGCATCTCCCCAAGGTTCTCTTGGGTCTTGGCAATCGCTTGAAGGAGACTTCCAACTAAGTCCAAGAACTCTTGATCTGCTGCCATATTCAATGTGCACCACCTGGTTTCACTTTTCTTACCTGTGAAATGCACCATTGAAATTTTATCAGACCAAGCATAATATAAACATTAAAATCAGTTAGTTAATTACCCAATTGGCATGACAGTCCAAGTTCCATTAAGGAAACCTTTATATTTTTCATGCCTTCCCCAACAGGCACATGAGCTCATTCATGTCCATTCTTGGACAGGGAATTAACCATTCCAGCATTCACAAATTTACTTAAGCAAATACACACATTTCATTCTCAATTATACATGCATTCAACAATCCTTTGTTTTCACAATGCATAAACATACATATATGTATATATATAATCAAAAGGCAAGAGAGAGCAGTAAGAGTTTTTTTTTCCTCTTTATTTGGTTCCATCCTGAAACCCACACCATCGCAGTGGCTTTTCATGCTCTCAGCCTCTTTTCACTTCACCGTGAATGCTGGACCAATCTCTCTTGGTCATGACACTTAGTGTCTTCGGTCTATTCCAGACCTCTAAACCATGGAGTCTCTCCACATGGTTTGTCTCGGCTGCTAGGACTCCCCTGTCTTACTAGCACCTTTTTCATTACCGCTCATTCTGAGCTTTCCAGGACAGTCATATGTCCACATGCACCCCTAGGATGCTCTCATAGTCCTCGCTCCCAGCGATACCTACATCCAAACATTGAATAGATTCACATGTTTAGTTTATTCTCATTAGCCTTATCTCTAGAGCAAGAGTTTAAAACATCATAACCAAATCATATACATATGTATATTTATAAGCAAAATAATCCAATACTTATCTGTATTGTGCATTTCCTCGTTTGTCCACATGATCCTGCTTCGCTTTGCAAGCCTTGGGATCGCCCATGGACTTAGATGTTAGGTCAGCACGCCGGTTGCTCCACAACATCAAATAATTAATGTCCAGCCAGTACATAACCATGTCAACTGGGCTTGGAACTTTGTCATGACCATTTCCAGGTCTAGGATCTACTATGGATCCTTAGGCATATCACAGCCCATCATACACTTATACCAACATACACTTATATCGACAATAGCACATACACTTATACCAACAGTACACTTATATCAACATACACTTATATCAACAATAACCCTTACTCCGCAACCCTTCACAACAACCATTTACCATTTACCTTTTACCTTTACCATTTTCCATTTGCCTAATTACCGATTATACCTTTAACTTGTCAACACAAGCAACACAAGCAATACAAGCAAACTCATTAGCGTTATTGCTCTAAAACTGTAATCACATTTCATATCATTTGGTCATAATGGATACTAAATCAAAACATGTTCTGCATATGGAATTTAATAATTAAGCATGCATATTCATAGCAAAGGTCACATAACACTTATCCATTAGCCGTCGCAGTATGCCCTTATATCTGTTAGGCACCGTGAAGGAGTTGGGAAAGGCTAAATGCTAAGCTAGTGAGCTCATCGCCAAGCTAGGAACACCTACACCAGAACTAACCTGACTTCTAAGGCACCCACACACACCCAGCACAAGGAATCAGTCCCTTCTCTGCTACACAGTCCCTCAGGCCCTGCATTCCCTTTCAGTGCTATCCCAGGGTTGTGGAGAAGAAAGCCAGCCCTCTAGTTTTGTCTGTGTGGTTTCCAAACACACCAGGTTTCTCAAGCAAACCAAGCCCCCATCCTTGCTTCTTGTTTACGTTTCATATCCACACATGTCTCACTGACATAATCCATACCATCTCACTCATGTTATTACCAAACATGCAGTGTAGATGAGACATTTTCAAAATGTCCAATGGCGTTTCACCCGAAACCCATTTCCAAGATAAGGGAAAATCTTCCCATGAATTTTGGTTTCTGCAGGCCATCACACATGGTCTTTCTGCAGTGTGTACCCCTGACACATTCATCAAATAGCCAAACAGTCAATCATTACCTGATACTACAATCCAAATTGATCGTTCCATAACCAAGCAATGACATTAGCAATCGAATTCAATAAGAATTTGCAATTCTATCTACTACAGAAATTGACTTGCTCAATTGTGGGTTTCTTGTAAGCAGCATTACTATGCCCATTATAATTTTATGTCTACTATCATAACATGAATACCCACTTACCATGTGTCCCTCCTGACACAATCTCACACAAGCCAACGGTGATTAGTAGTCGTTAGCATTTTCTTAAATCCGAAATCCATAATTCAAATTTAACAACCCATTATGTATATCAACTACTTTCACAGCCATGAGATTTATTCTCATAAATGGTAGATTCTGGCATTGTTCAAGGTCTCACCTCTTAATGCCATGCTTAAAATAGTCTACCTGAAACATAAGCTTCAACATCCAAACACAAGCTTATGCAAGCCAGTAGTGACTAATAGTTGTCAGCAATTTCTTAAATTTGAAATTCACAATTCAAATTTAACAAGCTCTTTCACACGGTATATTCTGGCATTGGTCAGGATCTTACCTCTCAATGCCATGCTCGAAGTAATCTACCTGAAACATAAGCTTCAAACAACCAACACTTGCTAAGTATGGATGCATATACTATCTCGTTGCTACAACAATCACTGAAGCACTTTCGGAATTTATAAAATTCAAATACTTCCAACTATTAGTCACATCAATATATACCAAAACTTATTTACTTCATGCAATCATTATCATACTAACACTGCAAGGTATAATCACAGCATTCATGCAATTAAATGAAATGGTTAGATACTCCTTACTTCACAAGCGTATCATTCATACCACCTTGCTCTTCAATAGAGCATTTTTGGTAGCCAATTGCTCATGACTATCCTGCATTCATAACAGCCTTCGAAACAGTTCCAGAATTATCATTAATTCATCATTTCAGCTGTTAGTCATTCATGATATCACATGTACTCATCTCAATGCATTCATGCAATACATCGCAACATTGCACCTACACTTATGCAATCAGTCACTCACACCCTTCATATGCATACATCCATTGTATAACTACAAGATTCATAAAACCTTTCTAATGCATATCCATTCATGCTATCTTGCATTCAATATATCATGCATGGCTTAACCATGACTAATTCATACAGGATGCATTACTATACTCAATGTCATCAACATATATAGACATGACATCTTTCTACATTCCAATATTCACATGGTATGAGGTCTCTTACCTGTACCATTCCATGGAATTTGTCATAAGCAAATTCTTACCTGCAGGGGTCTTATTTACACCCTTGACATGACCAATTTGGTTGGTCCTTTGCAGGATATTGCAGCATTTGCTCATCGACTTTTTTGTCATGGACTTGTTGCCTTATCCCTTTCTCCAGAGGGTTGCTGGTCACATTCCTCAGCATCAGCAACATATTCATCCGGGTCCATGTCATCGTTGGTTTTGCCACTGATGCCAACATCAAAACAATGATTATCATTAGTGGTTCATCGTTAAATATATAATTCCCAATATTCTTACCAACATGCAATATCCTATGCATGCAATACATATCCTCATGCACTTCATGCATAAAACTTAGGAAATGTAGTTATGATTAGCAAGATAGGGTTTTAAGGAAAACTTCCCTTTCAAATCCCTCATCTTCTCATGGAATTCATTTTTCACACCTCAGCTGGTTGACTTCATAGTCCTTGCTGCCCCTGGGCATGCAACTGTCCAGATTTTCCCATTTGATAACAGCGGCCATCTCTAGCACTTTGCTGCTCCATGCTCAGATTCCGGTCACTTATCCCTGTTCCCTACCGGATAAGCTTTCCAACGCCTATCCACATGCTCCATTCCGACCTTGGATGTGAGAACCACACCACTTCTAAGAATGAAGACTTTCACCAAATCTTTGCATTGTTACACACCGTTGCATCTGGTTGCTAATCTTCAGCCACTCAGTAACTTGCGGATCCCATTTCCGATACACCATTCATCTTTTATGAATTCTGGATCCTACTAAATTGCCCAAAACATAGAATCTTATTTTCACAAGAATGACTGTCTCAAGGGACGACAGGGGTCAAGGGGGCTTCCCCCCCCTTGTGTGCAGTGGCGGGTCGAGGGCAGCGCCCTCACTTTTTTTTTTTGTAACTCTTTAATTTTCACGCAATCTGGCGCATTAGATCGCTGCCACTTTCCCCTTTTCAGCCCTGAAATTTCACTGTAAAACTGCTTGAAAATCCCACTGAAAATAGTCGAAATCTGCTGGGAAAATCCCACTGAAAACCACTGAGAAATCCCCCTTAGAATAACTCAATTTTTCCTTTGTTAAATCGGGTCTCATTCCACACAACCTTCCGACGTATCGGCTGTCAAACAGTTACCCCTTCCGCTGAATCGGCTCTCGGAAGGCTTTCCCCTTCCGCAACGGCGGCTCTCATCGGCTGTCGGAAGCTTTTCTACATCGGAAGCCGAAACGTTTTCTCTTCCGCAACGGCAGAACATGATCTCTTTCCTTCTTCCGATCGGTGGCACAACCGGGTCGGCATTAGCAGCCTTTTTACATCGGAAGCCAAATTGCTTTGGCTTCCGCAACGGCGGATGCTCATTCCCTTTCTTCTTCCGGCGGCCAATATTTTTCTATCTTTCTTCGTCGGAAATCGGAAGACTTTCCCATCGGAAGCCTTATTGCTTCTTCACCCACAACGGCGGACGTCGGAAGCATTTCCACATCGGAAACCAAATGAATTTGGCTTCCGCAACGGCGGCACACCAAAGGCGAATTCCTTCCGACGGCCGATTTCTACTTGGAGAAATCTTTAACTCTTCGGCGTCGGCGGACTTCTTGCATCGGAAGCCAAATGACTTTGGCTTCCGCAACGGCGGAGCACAAACCTTTTTCACTTCCGATTGGCCGCCCGTTTACTTAGCCAAATTTCAACTTTTCCGCGGCGGCGGCTGTCGGCGATCGGATCACTTTCACGTCGGATGCAGAATCATTTCGCCATCCGCAACGGCGAATGGGAAAATGTTAAACCTTCCGCTACAATGGAAGTCAATTCCGCCAATCCTTCCGACTGTTCAAACACTTAGGCGATTTTTGAAACTTGCTGCTGCTCTACTGAACAGAGAAGGTAATTCTACCTTCTGTCACTGCATCCTTCATGGCCCATAGAGGCCCATTGTTGCAATCTTGAGCTCTGATACCATTTTGTCACGTCCCCATCCCTCAGACCGGCGAAGAGGACGCAACCAACACCAAATACAGCCGGGCAAACAGCCCCATGAACATAAACAGGGACAAATCAACGCTGAAATTGAAAGCTTAACATGGTGCATAACAGGAATGCCAAACATACAAGCATACACAGATGCCTGATTCCTCAATCATACAGCGGAAGACAACATATACGTTTCTAGCATTCACATGTTCATCATGATTAATCAATTGACATCAATATATAATTGCAGAGATGAAATATAGACAGCAGGATTATCTTTTGGTGAAAATCCCGCAACCAGCTACGTCGCTGCAACGTTCCACCCAACCATAGGCCAGTGTGCTCATCAAACTCTCAGCGACGCTGCCACCCTCGAGCTGGGCATGATTCCTCCGGAATAAGGGTACAACACAGGCTTACACATAGCTAAGGGGACACATTCAGCAACCAAACACAGCTGGGTTGGATAGGCCCACAACAAATGGCCAAGCCAGCACAGTCCGAAGACCAACCACTGCTAACATGCAGCACAACCAACCGTTCACAGCTCTGTGATGAAGTCATAAACAACAGGGGGACAACCCCAAACCAAAACGATGAGCAGGGCTCAAGCCTTTGAGGCAACACGGAGTTGTTTTTGGCCCTATCGTGGCCAAAACAACTCAGCAGCCACACCCAAACCAGGGTATACTAGCAACCCAATCTTCACAATAAAAACAGTGGCAACAATACACAGTCCCACAATGGATAACAACAACATTCCCAGCATAACCTTGGGAGACCCAGCCACAGATGTGGTAATCCATAGTCAACCACAATGTGGGGAAAACAACAGTCCCACAACGGAAGAAGTGAACACACAGCGCATGGAAACAACAAATCCACGGCCCCAAACAGGGAAACTCAGCCAGCAGCACACACAAATTCCCCAATGGAACAACTGGGCAGCTTTCACAGTCCCAAACGAAGGGGAAGCCAACCAGTGTGGAATTCAACAACCCACCAACATCCCAACATCAAAACACAAGGGAAAACATACCCGATTGCTGCGTGAGGATTCCAGCCTGCGCGTGAGGGGAAACAGCCTCACTTATGCGCGCAAATCAACAGGCTATCGGGGGAAACAGACAGACTCTAGAGAGGAGGAACGGGCAGACCCTCGTCATGAAGGTTGAAGCCCAGCCGTGGAAGTAACAGACAGCGGCCTCTGCGCGTGGATGAACAGCAGAACGCTCCGCGTGAGGAGGACGAACACGCAATCGTGAGGATGCATAGTAGTGGAAGAGTGGAGTGAATGGTAGATCGTGGGTGGAGTTGCCTCCTTGCCCACGTTTCCTCCAGCAATAACTGCCCTCAACCACTCAGCCATCACTCCTCAACCACCAGTTGTAGCATTAAAGAGGTTGACAAGGTTCGATGAGACAAGGAAGGGTGGCGAACAACAAAGGTGGCAAACATGGGTTTTTCCCCACAACCAAGGTTTGACATCCCCCACCACTTTATCCTTCGGAATCATGCCCTTTTCATTCAACGTTGCACTGCCGTAGCTGGTTGTGGTCTTAGTTTTATTTGATGTGCGTGTTTACATGATGCCAATTATAATGTGCCATACAGCACGATGTACCATCGGCAACTAACCCTATTGCCTGAAACATACACAACCAAATCGATGGTGGGGCTTTTTCCTTGAGCTCCTCACCACGATTAATTACAATATATACATCATGCAAACGGGGTCAAAACCGGGGATGTGACAGCAAATCATGGGTTCCCTTTGATACGTTTTATGCCTTGAATTTGTATAGGTTTTCCCCTTTTAAAGCCTTAAGTGTCCATGAGAACTGGTTGATCCTAAGAAAACAAAAGGAGGGTTTTCATGGAGCTTTTTGGCAATTTTCCAAGTATTATGTTGTGGCCCAACTCACTGAGTCTCGTTGCAACATCGACAAATCCCATTCAAAGAGGGTGCAATGGCGGCTTTTTTCTAAGAGATCCTTTGCAATGACGGTCTAACTCCTCAAGAGTTGCCGGAATGAACGGCCTGACTCATCACCTATCGTCGAGACTATGCCCCCCCTTTGATCTCAAGATCACTGCAACAGACAATGACATAGGTTGAGTGCAGCGTAACTCAAGGATGAAGCAACGAGCAACGAAACTCATCAAAGGAAGAAGCAGCAAAGTCTGGTTGAGTGCATCGTAACACAAGGAGGGCCACAACAGGCGGTGAAACTCACAATAGAGGGTTGCAAGGGTGTCAAACATATAGACAGAGGTCTATGCAACGTGCCTTGCATAGACTACAAAGGGCAGAAAAGTTTACACAAGAGGGGCGCATGTGGAGAGTCTAACCCTCGCTTTGAGATCTATAGATAGATTATATGGACAAAGGGGGTTGAGGCAATGGGCCCTCATGTTTATATATATATATATATATATAACCCCCCACCTTTTGGTTTTCATTTTATTATTGTTGTTTGCCATCCACTACATACTGCCCCTTTGCGAGTTGTTATCAAAATGGCCTTGCAACTGCCAAAGAAGTGGAGTGTTTGCCCACCACTTGTCATAGAGAAAGAGGACACCAGATTAGGTAGGCACTGCAAAACTCCATGCCCATTTTTAGCATCTTCATTTTCAATTCAAAATCAATGTATGTGTCTCGAGACGACCCTAGGGTTTTGGGGAATCTTTAAGCCCGTCTTGGAAGGAGAAATCCACTTATTTGCCCTTAAGGCTAGGGTTTTCCACTTTCCTTGTAATGAAGCATTACTACTTCTTGTCTAACACACCAAATGGGATAAGTGAAGCATCTATCGACCCCCTTTGCTTGTCAAAAAACCTCATCACCATCGACTAAGCAAACCGTGAACATCGTAGCACCCTATTTTTTACCCTAGAATGTAACTATGTAAATATGATGGAAATGGCTAGAAGCCAGACATTAATGGTCTATTTTGGCCAAAATGATGTAACTATGTATATTTTACATTTATTATAAATTTATTATAAAAACACACGACTACCACAAACCAAGGAGGACAAAGAAAAGATGTGGGGCTACATTCCACAAGAGGAAGAGTGAGAGGGGGTTAGAAGAGAGATGACCCTAGTGACTTATCATTTAAGTCACCGCCTTTATTTATTTATTTTATCCTATGTTTTGTTACCCCTCTTTTAAAAAGTTCATTAACCTTAATCTTGGGTGAATTAACCTAAGCTTAGGATTAGAGGGGAAACAATGTCCAACCCATGTATGTCGAGGGTCTAGAGTCCTATCATCTGGAGTGCTAGTTGGCTAATTCTCCACATGTATATAATTATGGAGAACTAGTCCATTGGTCCATCATTCCCTTCGATGATGGAACCATCATTTATTGTTTGAACCACCTTTGGCCATACCACCACCACCCATACTACCATCATCGTATGGTAGACAAGAGCCATACCAAGAGCAACATATTGGAATAGCTAGAGAGGAAAACTCAATACCTTCTTGTGAATTGGTAGCCCCAACTCGAGGGTGGCTTGTCAAAGAAAGATATGGCTTGACAAAGCCTACGACTGGGAGAAACGTCCTCGGTTTGCAGTCAATTGGTGGTATTTCCAGATAAGTCTCCATTCGTGTATAAATTATGGTATTTACTTACGTTTGTATTAATTACTGCTACTGTATGATTTAAGTGAACCGAATTAATGGCAATAGTGAATGCATTTTTTTGGAAATAGCAGGTAGATTTTTTATATATGTTTTATGTGTGATTATACACATAATTATTTATGTTGTAAATGCTTAATTAAAATCAATAGAAAAGCGAAATTGCATGTCAGAGGTGAATTCAATCAGCAGAATGATACACATAATTATTTATGTTGTAAATGTTTAATTAAAATCAATAGAAAAACAAAATTGCATGTCAGAGGCGAATTCAATCAGCAGAATGAGTAAGGGCATTGTGAGGTCATTTGGTATGTGACAAATTGGTATCAAAGCCCAGGATTGCAACACTGGGAATGCATAGGATGAATTTGACTTTTACAGGCAAAATTATACGTTGCACATGAAGTGTTTGAGTAAAATGTTGAGAAAACCATGTATAATTTCTCCATTGTTGAATTCAGAGCGGTAACTAAATTATCGAATGGGTATTCGAATGGTTCGGTCAAATTTAGAGAGCAATGTTGGTAAAATTTGTGAGTTTTAGAACATTGAGAAAAGTTATAGTTTACAAGAAAACTATTTGACAAATTTATTGTAGAAAATTATTGGCATGATGTGCTTAAATTTGGTGTTCGGAATTAACATGGAAGCTGGTAATAAGTAAAATTTCTAATGGAAGATTCTAGTCTTCAAAATTTGGGCGGAATTTAGCATAAGTGTAAAACAATACATTTATGATAAATGATGGAAATTTACTAGTAAGAAGAAAAGCCAGGAGTGTACAATTATGTTTGTTGACAGAATGATTTTCTAGTAACGAAAGGGGATAACTGTAAAATTAAGGTTGGCCACTGGTTTATAAAGAAATCTCCAAGTGTAAAATTTTTAAGAGCCAAATGTCAAAAATTCAAAAATTGGAATTTTTTTCAAATATGGACCCCATAAGTGAAGTGGACAGTGTGACGTTGAGCTTCCATGTGGATTTCAAGTGAGGTGGAGCTTCCATATAGGTGACGGGTTGTAATGTGGACCAACCACATCAAAAGTGCCTTAAAACTCAGTCTGACAGTTTTGGGAAGCTTAGCACCTAAGTGCTAGCCCAACGGACTATGTGACCAAGAATTGAGAACCAAAGGCCAACAGAAAAGGGGTTCATTAGAGCAAATTTGGGGTCTAAAATGGGCCTCATAAGAAAAAGAGTAAATTAAAATGGGCCTCATAAAAAAAGGAGGCAACTAAAATGGGTCTCATACAAAAAAGATCCAACCAATATAATTTCAAGAAAAAAATCAACCATAATGGTTGACTTGGCATATTTGTCATAACAAAAACTATTTTTTCTTCGTATTTTCAACATATCTCCCTTTGGTTTTACTCAAACTTCAAGCAGGAATGCTCTTTGGATGCGGAATTCAATTCCACATCCTATGAGTGTCGACATTGCATATTTTTTATGGATCCCACCTCACGAAAAACGAGAAATATCTGAAAAATGTGTTACTTTGAGGTACTTGTTGGATGCAAAATTCAAAATTGCTACCGCTTGAAATTTGAGTAAAACGACAGGGAGATATGTTGACTATATGAAGAATTTTTTTTTCCTCTATTATTTTAAAATTCATAAATATTATTTTAATGTTTTAACCACTGTTTTATTATTTTCCTTAGGAGGCCCATTTTAGACCTCAAATTTGCTCTAATGAGAGATCGTTGACGAGCAAGATCAGTTGAAGGCACCACGATCAACGATAGTGGTGCATAGCGCATCCACAAGTTGCATGATTATTAATGGTGGGTGGACGAGTTGTTTGGAAGATACCGCATGTCCATGTGCCCACTTCTCATTGGCAACGACTCCAACAAAAGATTTTGAAAACTTCCTTTTCGTTGAGTCGTTACCACTTCCACTAAAGAAATATTGTTGATGCATTTCTGCTCCAGAGAAAGGTGGTGTGAAGATCTAGTGGACGGGGGGGTGGGGGTGACATGGATACATTACGGAGTGACACGTGGGATTGTCTGACACTTTAATAAATAGTTGTCCTACCACATCAACACCTTGCCACATCAACATCATGCCATGTCAGTGGTGTTGGTAAAATTTGGGCAAAGTTATAGTTTACAAGAAAACTATTTGACAAATGTCATGTCCTCAGTTTCGACCCCATTTGCATGATGTATATATTGTAATTAATCGTGGTGAGGAGCTCAAGGCAAAAGCCCCACCATCGATCTGGCTGTGTATGTTCGGCAATGGGGATATTTGCTGATGGTATGTTGTGCTATCCGGCACATTTTAATTCGGCATCATGTAAACCCGCACATCAATTAAAAATAAACCACAACCAGCTACGGCAGTGCAACGTTGAATGAAAAGGGCATGGTTCCAAAGGATAAGGGGTGGGGGATGTCAAACCTTGGTTAAGGGGAAAAACCCATGTTTTATTGCCTTGTTGTTTTGCCACCTTTGTTATTTGTCACCCTTTTTGTCTCATCCAACCTCTTTCAACCTCTTTAATGTTCTGTTGGGTAGTTGGGCAGCTATGGCTGTTGGTGGATGGGCAGTTATTGCCTTTGGGAGTGGGGTGGCAGGGCTGTCAGTCCATTGCCCACATCCACACTCCACCCATGACTCCATGCTTGCCCTGCCTGTTCTGTTCTCCTCACGCGCCTGTTCATTGTGCCCATCGTGCATTCTCTCCACGGTCTGTTCACCTCTACCCACGAATTGTCTGTTGGCTCTTCACGCACAAGCTCTGGGCGTTTTTGGGTCTCACGCAGGTTTTCTTCCTCTCCCCCACGAGTTGCTAAGCACCCACGAACTGCAAATTGCGTCCTTCCTGTTGTGTGTGCATCCACAGACAAAAACGGAGCTGTTTTCCTCAAGCAGGGCCTCCATTGTCTGTTCCTTTCCTTGTTGGTTCGGATTGTTTAACCACGCATCGGTATTCTTCTGTTTGGGGCGCTCATGAAGAGCTGAGAGCCATTCTCTTGCATCCACGACTGACTGTGAAGGGCCATTCACGTTTTTGGCTGTCTCACAAGTTATTTGGGCCGTTTTACCCGGCTGTAAGTTGTGCACACTCATAAATTCGGGGCTGTAGTTTTCCCCATGCTGTGAATGTCTTTACTGTTACGTCTGGAGCTATTGTAAATTCGAATGAGAGTCATTTTGGCCACGATAGGGCCAAGAATGACTCAGAATTCGTTTTCCCTGTTTAAGCTGTGACAGCTAAGTAATTGCCTGAGTGCAATGGTTGGTCCTCTGACTGTGCTGGCTTGGCTTGTCTGTTGAAATCCTGTGAAACCCAGCTGTGTTGGTTTGATGTTTATGACCCCTTGGCTATGTGCAAGCCTGCAATTTGTCGCCTTAGTCCTTGAGGAATCATGCCCAGCTCGGGGGTGGCAGCGTTGCTGAGAGATTGATGAGCAAGCTGGCCTATGGTTGGGTGGAACGTTGCAGCGACGTAGCTGGTTGCGGGTGAAATTCTTCATCAATAGATAAGCGTTGTTGTTTACTGCATCCCTGCAATTTATATTGATGTTAAATGAACTACAATGAACTTGTTGAATGCTGGCTTATGAGTATGTGTGCTTCCGCTGTATGAATAAAGAATTATGCATCTGAGTATGCTTGTAAGCTTTAATTTCAACATTGTTTTCATTTGATTTGTGTCAATGTTCATGGGGCTGTTTTGCCCGGTTGTGTTGTTGTTGTGTTGGTCGCGTCCTCTTCGCCGGTTGAAGGACGGGGACGTGACAATATGGTATCAGAGCGCCATGGTTGCAACAATGGGCCTCTATGGGCCATGAAAGTGCAGGGACAGATGCAGAACTTCTCCTTGCCCAGCAGAAATCAGACCGGAACTTCAAGAAAATCGCCCAAGAGTGAGCAGTCGGACCACAGGAGGAAGTGGAATTCCACCGTTGTGGGTGAGTTGGAGAAGTTTCTATTCGCCGTTGTGGGCGAATGGCTGAAGTCTCCCATCCGACTGTGGCGGAAGGATTCAACGTTTGACAGCCCGCAGTTGCGGCTGTGAAAATGGTTAGACCGCCGACACGGCAATGGGTCCGATTGCCGATAGTGCAGAAGAAAAATGAACGCGGAAATTTTTCTAAGTGTCAAACGGCCGAATCGGAAGGTTTCATGAAGTTTCCCGTCCGACCGTTGCGGGCGGCGAAGTGATCTACGTCCAACGTTGCGGACGAGTGGCTGAAGTTTCCCGTCCGACTGTTGCGGACGAGTTCACGGAGTTAGCCTCCGTCGTTGCGGGTGGAGCAACGATCTTCCCCTCCGACCGTTGCGGGTGGCGGAGTAATCTCGCGTCCGATTCGAGAACCGCCCGATCGTCGACGCCGCAGAAAAATTCGAAATTTGGCTAAGTGAGCGGGCGGCCAACCGGAAGAAGAAAAAGGTTCGTGCTCCGCCGTTGCGGGTGAAGAAGCAATAAGGCTTCCGATGCAGAGAGTGTTCCGACAGCCGACACACGAAAAGAAAGTTCAAAAATTCGGCTAAGTATGGAACGGTCGGGCCATTGAAGGAAGTTTCCGTCCGCCGTTGCGGGCGAACTGATGAAGTTTCTGCCCACCGTTGCGGAAGCTGAAGACATCCGACGCCCGATGCGAGAGTCAGCCGATGCCCGACGTCGGAAGGTTTGGGACTTTGTGCGAGCCGCCGTTGCGGAAGGTTCGGAGCTTTCGAGCGTCCGACGTTGCGGAGGAAAGAATGCTCCGACGTCCGCCGTTGCGAAAGGCTGGAACTTCCGGGGGAGCCGCTGTTGCGGCTGCATAGATGAATGGACCGCCCGATTCCAAAGGCTTCCGACCGCCGATCAGGGATACAGCCAACAGCCGATTCGGCGGAGGAGAGAATGGAACCGGAGCCGACACGGCGGAAGGAACAATGGTTCCTGGAGCCGATTTCAACTGTTTCTCAGTGAAATTTTGAGCTGTTTTCAGAGAATTTTCAGGGGCTGAAAATGAGAAAAATGGCAGCGGGCTAATGCGCCAAATTGCGCGAAATCAATGATTTACAAAAAAAAAAAAACGAGGGCGCTGCCCTCGACCCGCCCTGCAGTGGCCAAGGGGGCAAGCCCCCTTGACCCCCATCGTCCCCCTGACACAGTCGCTCTTGAGAGAAGAAGGCTTTATGTTTTGGGGCAATTTAGTCGAATCTAGAATTCGTAAAAGATGAATGATGCAATGGAAGTGTGGTGGCTGAAGTTGGCACCCAGTCCAAAGTGCAGTGGTGTAATGAAAGTGCCGAGACTTGGTGAAAATCTTCATTCTTGAAAATGGCGTGGTTTCCACATCCGAGGTCGGAATGACGCGTGTGAATAGGCGTTGGAAAGCTTATCCAGTGGGGAACGAGGATAAGTGACTGGAACCTGAGAATGAAGTAGCAAAGTGCTAATGATGGCCGATGTTGTCAAATGGACAAATATGGACAGTGCATGCCCAGGGGCAGCAAGGACTATGAAGTCAACCAGCTGCTGTGTGGAAAAGGAATTCCATGAGAAGATGAGGGGTTTGAAAGGGAAGTTCTCATTAGACCCTATCTTGCTGATTATAACTACATTTCCTAAGTTTATGCTTGAACTGCATGGAGATATGTATTGCATGCATAGGATATTGCATGATCGATAAAAATATTGGAATTTTATATATTTGTAATGAACCACTAATGATGGTCATTGTTTTGATGTTGGCATTGGTGGACAAACCAATGATGACATGGACCCGGATGAATATGTTGCTGATGCTGATGAATGAGACCGGCAACCCTATGGAGAAGGGATAAGGCAACAAGTCCATGACAAAAGTTGATGAGCAAATGCTGCAATCTCCTGCAAGGACCAACCAAATTGGTCATGTTAAGGGCGTAAGTAAGACCCATGCAGGTAAGATTTTGCTTATGACAAATCCCATGGATCGGTCCAGGTAAGAGACCTCATACCATGTGAATACTGGAATGTAGAAAGGTGTCATGCCTATACATGTTAATGATATTGATTATAATAATGCATCATATATGAGGTAGTCATGGTTAGGCCATGGTATGGTTGAATGCATAGTATTCCTGAATCAATGCAAGGTAGCGTTGAATGGACATGCATTAGAAAGATTTTATGAATCTTGTTGTTATGCATTGGATGTATGCATGTGAAGGGTGTGAATGACTGATTGCATAAGTGTAGGTGCAATGTTGTGATGTATGGCATGAATGCATTGAGATGAATGCATGTGATATTATGGAGAACTAATGACTGAAATGATGAATTACTGATAATTCTGGAACTGTTTCGAAGGTTGCTATGAATGTAGGATAGTCATGAACAAGTGGCTGCCAGAAATGCTCTATTGAAGAGCAAGGTGGCATGAATGATATGCTTGTGAAGTAAGGAGTATCTAACCACTCCATTTAATTGCATGAATGCTGTGACTATACCTTGCAATGTTAGTATGATAATGATTGCATGAAGTAAATGAGCCTTGAAAACACTGAAGTGACTAACCTTTGAAGTATTTGAATTTTATAAATTCTGAAAATGCTTCAGTGATGGTTGTAGCAATGAGATAGTACATGCATACTTACCAAGTGTTTGGTTGATGGAAGCTCATGTTTCAGGTAGATTATTTTGAGAACGGCATTGAGAGGTAAGATCCTGACCAATGCTGGAATCTACTGTGTAAAAGAGCTTGTTAAAATTTGATTTGTGAATTTCAAATATTGCTGACAACCACTAGTCACTATTGGCTTGCATAAGCTTGTGTTTGGATGTTTGAAGCTTATGTTTCAGGTAGATTATTCAAGCACGGCATTGAGAGGTGAGATCCTGACCAATGCCTAAATCTACCATATGATATGCATAATAGGTTGTTAGGATTCGAATTGTGAATTTCAGATTTGAGAAATTGCTGACAACCACTAGCCATTGTTGGCTTGCATAAGCTTGTGTTTGGTTGTTTGAAGTTTATGTTCAGGTAGATTAATTCAAACATGACAGTGAGAGGTAAGTTCCTGACCACTGCCAGAATCTACTATTTATGAGAAGAAGTCTCATGGTTGTGAAAATTAGTTCGTACGTGTTGTTAAATTCGAACTGTGGATTTCGGATTTAAGAGGTACTAATGATTACTAATCATTGTTGGCTTGTGTGAGATTGTGTCAGGAGGGACACATGGTAAGTGGGTATTCATGTTATGATAGTAAGCATAAAATTATAATGGGCATAGTAATGCTGCTTACGAGAAACCCACAATTGAACAAGTCAATTTATGTAATAGATAGAATCGTAAATTCTTATTGAATTCGATTGCTAATGTCATTGCTCGGTTATGAAACGATCAATTTGGATTGTAGTATCAGGTAATGACTGACTGTTTGGCTATTTGATGAATGTGTCAGGAGTACACACTACAGGAAGATCATGTGTGATGACCTGCAAGAGCCAAACTTCATGGGAAGGTTTTCCCTTGGAAATGGGTTTCGGGTGAAACACCATTGGACATTTTGAAAATGTCTCGTTTGCACTGCATGTTTGGTGATAACATGAGTAAGATGGTATGGATTATGTTAGTAAGACGTGTGTGGATATGAAACGTAAACAGGAAACAAGGATGGGGCCTTGGTTTGCTTATACCTGGTGATTGGAAACCACACAGACAGAGCTAGAGGGCTGGCTTTCTTCTCCACAACCCCGGGATAGCACTAGAAGGGAACGCAGGGCCTGAGGGACTGAGTAGCAGAGAAGGGACTGATTCCTTGTGCTGGGTATGTGTGTGGGTGTTATAGAAGTCAGGCTAGTTCTGGTGTAGGTGTTCCTAGCTCTGCAGCGAGCTCACCAGCTTAGCATTCCGTTTTTCCCAACTCCTTGACAGTGCCTAACAGATACAAAGGCATACTGCGACGGCAAATGGATAAGTGTTCTGTGACCCTTGCTATGAATATGCATGTTTAATTATTCAATTTCCATATACATAACGTGTTTTGATATATTTCCATGATGACCGATTGCTTGAGTATGAATAGGGCCTACATGGCACACACTGGGAATGGGTGCACACTTTTCCGATGTTGAGTCATGAAAGGGTTTTCAATATTGATTACACTCTGGGGAGTGGACGCAATCCTGGTGTCTCAATATTTGATAGTGAATGATATAAAATGTGATTACAGTTTTAGAGCAATGATGCTGATGAATTTGCTTGTATTGCTTGTGTTGCTTGTGTTGACAGGCTAAAGGTAAAGGTAAATGGTTGATATAAGTGTATGTTGGTATAAGTGCATGTTGATATAAGTGTATGTTGGTATAAGTGTATGGCGATATAAGTGTAGGTGTCATTGTTGAAATAAGTGTATGATGGGCTGTGATATGCTTAAGGATCCATAGTAGATCCTAGACCTGGAAATGGTCACAGTAAAAGTTCCAAGCCCAGTTGACATGGTTATGTACTGGCTGGACATTAATTATTTGATGTTGAGGAGAAGCCGACGTGCTGACCTAACATCTGAGTCCATAGGCGATCCCAAGGCTTGCAAAGCGAAGCAGGATCCTGTGGACGAACGAGGAAACGCACAATACAGATAAGTATTGGATTACTTTGCTTATGAATATACATGTGTATGTGATTTGGCTATGATGTTTTAAGCTCTTGTTTAAGAGGTAAAAATCAATGAGAATAAAAACTAAACATGTGAATCTATTCAATGTTGGATATAGGTATCGCTGGAGGCGAGGACTATGAGAGCATCCTAGAGGTGCATGTGGACATGTGACTGTCCTGGAAAGCTCGGGTTGAGCGGTAATGAAAAAGGTGCCAGTAAGACGGGGAAGTCCTAGCAGCCGAGACAAACCATGTGGAGAGATTCCATGGTTTAGAGGTCTAGAATAGACCAAAGACACTAAGTGTCATGACCAAGAAAGATTGGTCCAGCATTCACGGTAAAGTGAAAGAGGCTGAGAGCATGAAAAGCCACTGCGATGGTGTGGGTTCCAGGATGGAACAAAATAAAGAGGGGAAACACTCTTATTGCTCTCTCTTGCCTTTTGATTATATATATGTATATATGTTTATGCATTGTGAAAACAAAGGATTGTTTAATGCATGTCTGATTGAAATGAAATGTGTGTATTTACTTAAGTAAATTTGTGAATGCTGGAATAGTTAATTCCCTGCCCAGGAATGGACATGAATGAGCTCATGTGCTTGTTGGGAAAAGGCATGAAAAATGTGAAAGCCTCATTAAGGAGACTTGGACTGTCATGCCAAATTGGGAAATTAACTAGCTGATTTTGATATCTATATTACGCTTGGTCTGATAGAATTTCAATGGTGCGTTCCATAGGTGAGAAAAGTGAAACCAGGTGGTGCACGTTGATCATGGCAGCAGATCAAAAGTTGTTGGACTTGGCTGGAAGTATCCTTCAAGTGCTTGCCAAGACCCAAGAGAATCTTGGGGAGATGCTCAAAATACAGAGAAGGCAGAGTGAAATGAACCACCAGATTTTGCAAGACTCTATTGGTTTGCAAAGGGAGGTGAAAAGCCTTCTGGGAGCAATCAGCAAAGGAAAGGAAGGTGGAACAGCAATGGGACATTCGTCCAAGCGACCCGATAAGAAACGGTCTAGGCATGAAGGCTCAAAGGAAATTGAGCAGGTAAAGATGAAGCAGCCAGTGAGATGCTGGAGATGCGGAGGACATCATTTACGCCGGGACTGTCCAATGAGGGAACATGAAGAAGGCAATAGCCGCAAGGTTCCTAGACTTCGAGATCAGCTAGAAGCTGAGAACCAGCAGGAAAAGTCCATGGAAGCCGAGAGAATTGGTCTTGAACGTTCAAAGTAGATGATTGAATGTGGTATAGATCTGCAAATTTTGAAATTTTGATGTGCAACTGTATATGTATTGTATATATGTAATGGAACACCGAGGACGGTGTTATTCCAAGGGGGAGGGTAATGTCATGTCCCCGGTTTTGACCCCATTTGCATGATGTATATATTGTAATTAATCGTGGTGAGGAGCTCAAGGCAAAAGCCCCACCATCGATCTGGCTGTGTATGTTCGGCAATGGGGATATTTGCCGATGGTATGTTGTGCTATCCGGCACATTTTAATTCGGCATCATGTAAACCCGCACATCAATTAAAAATAAACCACAACCAGCTACGGCAGTGCAACATTGAATGAAAAGGGCATGGTTCCAAAGGATAAGGGGTGGGGGATGTCAAACCTTGGTTAAGGGGAAAAACCCATGTTTTATTGCCTTGTTGTTTTGCCACCTTTGTTATTTGTCACCCTTTTTGTCTCATCCAACCTCTTTCAACCTCTTTAATGTTCTGTTGGGTAGTTGGGTAGCTATGGCTGTTGGTGGATGGGCAGTTATTGCCTTTGGGAGTGGGGTGGCAGGGCTGTCAGTCCATTGCCCACATCCACACTCCACCCATGACTCCATGCTTTCCCTGCCTGTTCTGTTCTCCTCACGCGCCTGTTCATTGTGCCCATCGTGCATTCTCTCCACGGTCTGTTCACCTCTACCCACGAATTGTCTGTTGGCTCTTCACGCACGAGCTCTGGGCGTTTTTGGGTCTCACGCAGGTTTTCTTCCTCTCCCCCACGAGTTGCTAAGCACCCACGAACTGCAAATTGCGTCCTTCCTGTTGTGTGTGCATCCACAGACAAAAACGGAGCCGTTTTCCTCACGCAGGGCCTCCATTGTCTGTTCCTTTCCTTGTTGGTTCGGATTGTTTAATCACGCACCGGTATTCTTCTGTTTGGGGCGCTCATGAAGAGCTGAGAGCCATTCTCTTGCATCCACGACTGACTGTGAAGGGCCATTCACGTTTTTGGCTGTCTCACA
>LPNX010387276.1:57568-80734 GCA_001517045.1 Pseudotsuga menziesii
GCCCAGTTGTATTTGATGTGTTGGTCGCGTCCCCTTCGCCGATTGAGGGACGGGGACGTGACAACAAATTTATTGTAGAAAATTCTTGGCATGAGATGCTTAAATTTGGTTTTCAGGATTAACGTGTATTAGATTTTATAGATATAGCAGTATAATTTCAATTGCATAATAAACATGATCATTAAAAGAATAACCAAGTACATAAACAATATACACTAAGATTTTGATCTAGGAAACCACCAAGGGAGAAAACTCAACAACCTTTTACTAGAGATAAGCAATTCAAATATTAGTGTACATCCAGATACATATGTAGCAAAAATATAAAGCCCAAGAATATAACATAAACTTCTTCAATGATAGAGAACCCCATAAAACGTTTTCTTGTAGCAGTGGAAAACTTCTCTTGCTTAGAGCGAACTTGCTTGGTGAAAGTGAGTGACGGTGCCTTCTATTTATACTTTATTATGTTGACTTTTTCATCTTCTAAGTGGGGCTGACTTATATTCTTATCTTGGGCCAACTTCTCTTTTAGTGTGCAAGGTAAGTGTTATCTTCACGTCTCTTTTGGGTCCAACTTGGTGAGGATGCCTCACGCAACTATTACATCAAAACTGCTTCTTAGCCAGGGAGGCATCATCGTACTGGAACACATTTGGATATCATATGTACATCACGACTGACTCAAACATCTCTATATCACAAGGAAGGTCTTCCAACACAATCTCAATCCATCAAGAAGTCTCAACAACTCTACCCAGTCCATCGGGGAACATTCAACAACTCAACCCAGTCAATCGAGGAGTCGAGAACTCTACCTAGTCCATTGGGAGTCATGCAACAACTCAACCAAGTCCATCGAGGAGTCAAGAACTCTACCCAATCCATTGGGATTCAACCTGCGTCAGCTCAATCAAGTCCATCGGCGAACACACAACAACTCAACTCAGTCCATCGAGGAGTCAAATACTCTACCCAATCCATCGAGGAGTTAACTTGCATTAGCTCAACCCAATCCATCGGGGAACATGCAACAACTCAATTCAGTCCATCAAGGAGTCAACAACTCAACCCAGTCCATTGGGGAGTCCACATACACCAACGCAGTCTAGTTCATCGAAGAGCCTACATGTAATATAAACCAATGTGCACTAAGATGCACCAGCGTCTCCAATCAATTGTATTGGAGGTAGACACTTATGTCCTGCCCCATTAAAAGAAACATGAAATGCAAACAACTTTTAAAAATAAATGAAGTAAGAACAAGTCACATGGCTAAGTTCATACACCTGCATGAGAGAGTATTAAGAGACTAGCCTTCCCACCCCGTCACAGGGTGTCCGAGAGATCTCTCCACTCCTTCACAGAGTGTCTAAGAGAAGATATGGCATTGCCATAGGAACACTCACTTGAATCCAAATCACATGGCTAATACTAGGGAAACACTTGTTCGATATTGCAATCATGCTCATCACATCCCCCTCTATGTTAGAGTGCGTTGCTCCCTTTGCATATGAGCATCCTGCTCCTTCTTTGCAATTGGTCCACAGGTTAGTCCATCAGCCTATATGAGGTATCACTTTGGGTGTCATTCTGAACATCATTTCTCACAGAGAAAATGAGTACATTTCCTTACTAAAATGTATGTATCCGTCCTGTTGATGACCAGGTACATCAATGATCCTTCAAATCTCTGTATGGATCAAAACAACATCATCATCAGTTGAGCCATGTACTCATAGTCGTCATGCTAGATCTACTCAGTATTTCAACTGTGTTCTTCCTTAACTTAGGAAGATCTCAATAGGTTTCTTCCACACCATCAATACGTGATGCAATAAGCCAAGATCCTCATCTCAAAGACTATCCTCTTTGTATATGGAAATAAGTCTCTTTGTCTTGGTGAAGAATAAATCACTAGTATACAGCATTATGAGTAAAGGATCATCATCAACAATATATTTTGACTCTTGAGGCACAACTCTAACTGAATGGATGTGTAGCTCTTTAGAAATCAACTAAGTAACCCTCATTCTCCAGGAATAACATACTCCAATCCATCTGTCATGACTCCAACCGGAAATTAACTGCTTTCCATAATCCTCTAAAGGACGAACATCTATAGTAGATAGATCGACATCCGTTGGAGCCTTCTGTTCCCAATTGACAATCTATATATGAGATCCACTAAACCTGTGGGTCATGTGTCCACATATATCTAGATGTATTAGGTACTTGTTTGTCTATTGTTGTTGTTGAACAAACATGATTTCTATGGAAGCCATCCTTCTTCTTGAACTGTAGTCTAAGCTAAGAGTTGTTGAAATATTGTAACTTCGAAGAATATTCTATATGTATCTTTTTGTGGTCCCCGATGGTCCTACCGGGAGAACCACTTGTATTATCTTGTACCCCAATGCTTCTAATCGGAAGAACTAATAAGAGTCATGAGGTTGTCCCCTCTAATTGTAAAGGTGGGTCATTAGCACCCTAGTGTGGTTACTTGAGCCTACATGTGTAACTCGAGCCTACATCATTAACTCAAGCATACATGTTGGATGAGTTAATTGAAGTGAATGGATGAATATAAATAGAGGTGTAGCTCTCCTCATTTGAAGCACACACTCTCACTTGTGTAGCGCATTAGTGAAGAAGAGAAGTAGCTGGAGAAGGAGGAGGATCAGGCTTTGATCTCCTTGCTGGTTTTATCTTTTATCTTTTATCTTTTTGGGGCATCTATATTGAGGAAGCTTTTGCTGGGTTTTTCCCTTTAGGGTTTTCCCAGGATAAATCTTTGTGTTCCTTTTGTATGGTTGTGCTTGTCTATCTTTCAGTGATTCTGGTTATATGCTTTTGTTATGAAAATGAAATGAAGTACTGATGTCTTAGCTAAGCATATGAAAAGTTAACATGGTATCAAAGCCACCCTGAAAAGAAGACATTGTGTAGCTACAGAATCTAGGGCTTCTTACTTTTTGGTTCTCTCTCCACAATCGATCAGCAAAAGAAGGCTAGGCTGACTCTCCATTGAAGGGCGCATCTTTCTGTCGAAGCGGAATTCGATTCCGAGCATTTTTAGTTTTCGGTGTGGGAAATTAGGGCTTCTTGGAGAAGAAGAATTTTTGAGTGAGCCCAAAATAGTATTGCTCTCCTCATCAAAATCAAAGTTTAGAGACCTGGATCAAGATTTTTGGTTGGGTGAAACTCCGGGAAAGTCAAACCCTAGTTTGACCTGGAGCTAGAAAAACCCTAAATACTAAAACTACTAAGTTTTGGTATATTCACTATATCCCAATATTGGAGAAGGTTCAGGAGCTGAAAATTTCAGAGACCGAAGATATAATCCTGATGAACATTGTGTCCAAAATTTAGCCTCAGATTCACTATATTCTAGGAGATATGATCCCTCCAAGTTAGGGTTCCACCCTCTTCCAGAATTCATCCCTAAACATGACACCTAGGGAAAATCGCTATAGCTTGGGCTATGGAGGTCCAAATGGAATCTATGAAGTTGTTCCAGAAAGATCAGGGACTGTACTTTTTGTGGTCCTAATTTCAGAACCTGAAGATGAACTAGTGACACGTGGAATTCCGTACAACTTCACTGTTCTGAACAGTCCTGTAACAGGTCACCGTGGGAAAATGATCATAAATCCCAATTGGTGAAACCAATTCTAATTAAACCTATGTTGTTGGATCAGGGACATGCGAGGTTACCTCTGTGAAAAATTACAGATACAAAGGAGCATTAACTTCGGAGATATCACAGAAACAGTAATAGACATTTTTGCAGAAGAAATTGGAAAACTAGGGCTTCCTGTTCCGAGAGCTTCCTTCCACTGTTTTCAGAAAAGGAGTACATTGGACAAATCCATTTGAATAGATCTATCTTTCTATCCAATCAGATCTGAAATATTCCAAGTTTTTAAAATTAGGGTTTCTCTGACAAACCCTAGATCAGCCAGCTCCGGAAGCAGGACGAACACCTCAAATCGGTAAGATCTAATATTTTGCTATTTGCATTTGAGGTTCTCATTTCAAAGTGATCTATCACATTAGCTTGATGATAATATTGGTGAAGTTGAAAACTTCCAAGCATGAAAGTATTTGATCCCTCTGAAGAAAATGAATTGGACACCTACATGAGTAGAGAGGTTCCAGTTCTAGAGGGAGATGAGCCTCAAAGCCTTACACAAGAAGAACTTGATCAAGGCCAAGAAGATCAATGTTGATTCAATCACGGATCAACTTGTACCACAAGTGTCTTCCCTAAAGACACCGAATATGTTTGATTCCTTGATCAAGCTATTTGAAGATAAGAACATAAATCAAAAGATGGCTTTGAGAAAACAGTTGAAGAATGTGGAGATCTAGAATGGAGAACATCTTGAAGCGGTAGAAGAAGAAGCGGAGAATGCAGAAGTGGTGATGGCCACCTTGAATGGCCTCCCAGGATCATGGGATTCATTCATGTGAGGAATGTGTGCTAGAAGGAAGTGATTACTTTCAGTTGACTCTGGGAAGAAGAAGAAGATCGACTCATAAGAAGAGAAGAAGAAAGACGGGAGCAATTGAAGATCAAGCTCTCATCATTCAAAGAAGATCCCTCAAGCGACGAGAAATATGAAGAACTCAATTCTTGAAGAACCTCTTATTCATCTTATCATTTGGATAAGAAATTATGATTTCATGAATGAAGTAGATGATGAAGCAGAATGATCAAGAAGGAGTCTACGCACAAAACAAATAAAAGATAAGTATTCAATTGTCATTTCATGATATTGTTTTACATTTGATTATATTTAGTTGATGTGTTATGCATGATAGATTGTTTGCATTGATGATTGTATACTACTAATATGCATGTAATGGGTAAGTAGCTCATGGTGCTATACAACTCTCCATTGCTACTTATCTAGAGTGAAACCTCTTTGTTGACATATTGGATTAGTGCACAATCTCAATGTTGTCCTGATAGAGATGGAAGGAATCCAGAAAGTTTCCATGAGATATGGATGAATGTTGTATTGGCTAAATGGTTGCATGATGCATAAGAATTTGTTGTTATGCATATGTTTTATGAAATAGTTCTAACCGTGCAACTGGTGCATTTGAATTGTAGGAAAGGTCCTATACAACCTCCTACAAGAAAAGAATGATGAGACTTGTTTCGAAGAAAAAGTGATGACAATTCAAGATTCACTCCAATAAACATGAATTTGAAGCTCCCAGGGTCAGAGACACTATGACGGAAGAAAGAGCTTCAGAAAGCGGTAGATCCATTTAGAAGGATGAAGACCACCATGGGTATGAGAGAGAACTCAAGATGAAGAAAAGAATGCTATGAAAGAAGCTATGATCAAAGAATAACAGTTGATCATGGGGAATGATGTATACGATATGATTTCAAGACATAAAGGGAAGTACATAGTATCTTCCATATGGATATACAAGAACAAGTGTACAAAGCAAGGTTCGTGATTTGCTTCAGAAATAATAGACTATGACATGACATACTCTATTGACCAGTATATATCAAGCATAGAACCACCTGTACAGAATGAAGAAGGAAGATGATACTCCACTTCAGGGGGAGTGACTACAGAAGATATCTAAGTTCGACATGATGGATAGCTTCCTGATGGATCAAGACTTTCCAAACTTCAAGGTTGAATGCATAAGACTAGGATATGTTGATGACCTCATGGAAGATGTTATGATGAAATAATACTAGAATGATGTTTGGGATATAATACTCAAACCAGAAAGCAAGAATGTGGTATCCTCCAAATGGATTTGAAAGATAAAATATGTTGTTGATAGAAGTAAGAAAAGACTTGTGGTTTCTATCAGAAAGAGGGAATTAATTCTAAAGAGACACTTACTCCAGGAAGCAAGGTACACTTCCTTCAGAATTATCATGGTAGTTTCTTCCATGCTAAAGTAAAGACAAGCCTTCCTTAATGGTATGATTGAGGAAGAGTTTTATATCGAATAGTCACGAGGATTTGAAGTTGAAGACAGATTGAATCAAGTATGCAAGTTGGAGAAGGCCCTCTATGGCCTGAAGCAAGCTCCCAGAGCTTGGTATGGAAGAATAGATAGTTTCCTAATGAGCATGGGCTTTGCCAAGAGTAAAGTCAATCCTAACCTTTACTACAAGGTTGTAGAAGATGAACCTGTCATACTATTACTATATGTGGATGACTTATTCTTGACAGGGAATGAGAAACAGATTGTGGAAAGCAAGAAGAAACTAGCAGAAGAATTTGAGATGAAAGACCTTGGGTTAATGCATTATTTCCTAGGTCTGGAAGTATGGAAAAGTTTAGAAGGAATCTTTCTCAACCAGGGAAAGTATGCGGTAGAGATATTGAAGAGATTCAATATGTTGGAATGAAAAGTCATGGCCACACCCATGGATTCCAACCTGAAGTTGTTAGCTGATGACTCATCAGAGTTAGTGGATGTGACTCAATACAGACAGATTATTGGACCAGACATTTGTTTTGCTGTGAACACCTTGAGTCAATATCTAGTTCAACCTAGATGGGTTCACCTGATAGCCGCAAAACATGTGATGAGATATCTGAAAGAGACTATAGACTTTGGTCTATACTATGATGGTAGCCATGAGTATAGATTGTATGGCTACACAGATGCAGATTGGGCTGGAAGTATATCAGACAGGAAAAGCACATCAGGTAGATGCTTTTGTTTGGGGTCTGCTATGAGTTCATGGTTTAGCAGGAAACAGTCCAGTGTTTCTCGTAGCATGGCTGAAGCATAATACATAGCAGATTTCTATACTAAGTTGTGAAGCCATATGGCTTCGAAAGCTGATATCAGGTCTCTTTGACCTGAAGATGGATACTACAATGATTCTATGTGATAACCAAATTTGTGATGACAGAGAATCCCGTGTTCCGTTGTAACACATAGAAATCCGGTATTTCTACATACGAGATAAGATGCAGATGATGATGTTTCAGTATTTACATAATGTAGATGCAGATGATGGTGATTCAGTATTTCTATATTGAATATAGAGATGATGATGATTTCAGTATTCCCAGACTGAAGATATAGATGATGTTTCAGTATTTATATACTGTAGATGCAGATGATGGTAATTCTGTATTTCTATACTGAATATAGAGGTGACGATGCTTTCAGTATTCACATACTAGAGATACAGATGGTGATAGTTTAGTATTCACATACTAAAGATGTAGATGATGATGGTTTGAATGATGATGTGCTGACGAAGCCTCTGTCTCGAGTAAAGTTCGAACATTTCGAGACAAGCTTGGTGTTGTTTGGAAAGACCTTCCTCGAAAGGGGGAGTAGTGATGTTGCAGTGGGATTGTATCATCCTTGGGAACTTGCCCTAAAGTGATTTGGATACCTCAGTCCTCGAGAATGAAGAGGGATTGTATCATCCCGAGACATCTATCCAAAAGTGATCCGATGACCTCGGTCTTCAAGAATGAAGAGGGATTGTATCATCCTGGGACATCTGTCCAAAATAGATCTGGTGACTTCAGTCTTTGTGAATGTGGTGGGATTGCATCATCCCTGAACTTCAGTTCAAAATGTATCCATAGGTCTCGGCCCTCGTGAATGTTGTAGGATTGCATCATCCCTGAACTTCAGTTCAAAATGTATCTGGAGGTCTCGGCCCTCGTGAATGTGGTAGGATTGCATCATCCCTAAACTTCGGTTCAAAATGTATCCGGAGGTCTTGGCCCCCATGAATGTGGTAGGATTGCATCATCCCTGAACTTCGGTTCAAAATGTATCCGGAGGTCTCGGCCCCTATGAAAGTGGTGGATTGCATCATCCCTGAACCTCGGTTCAAAATGTATTCGGAGGTCTCAACCCCCGTGAAAGTGGTGGATTGCATCATCCTTGAACCTCGGTTTAAAATGTATCTGGAGGTCTCAGCCCCTGTGAAAGTGGTGGATTGCATCATCCCTGAACCTCGGTTCAAAATGTATCCAGAGGTCTTGGACCCCGTGAAAGTGGTGGGATTGCATCATCCCTGAACCTCGGTTCAAAATGTATCCAGAGATCTTGGTCCCTGTGAATGTGGTAGGATTGTATCATCCTTGAACTTTGGTTCAGAACGGATCTGGTGACTTCGGTACTTGAGAACGTGTGTTGATCCTGTAATTCCTAGAGGAAGGATTGTCTGAGTTCCACATATGTGTTGATCCCGTAATTCCGAAAGGAAGGATCATTAGTAACTCCTTAAAGACCTAAATCCCGTAATTCCGAAAGGAAGGATCATTGACTCGATCCCGTAATTCCAATAGGAAGGATTGTTTGAGTTCCACAGATGTGTTGATCCCGTAATTCCAATAGGAAGGATTGTCTGAGTTCCACATATGTGTTGATCCCGTAATTCCAATAGGAAGGATTGTCTGAGTTCCACAAATGTGTTGATCCCATAATTCCGAAAGGAAGGATCATTAGTAACTCCGTAAAGACCCAAATCCTGTAATTTCAAAAGGAAGGATCATTGGTAACTCCGTAAAGACCTAAATCCTGTAATTTCGAAAGGAAGGATCATGTTGATGCTTTGATGATGTTGATGTTTTGATGATAATGATGTTTTCATGATGATGATGTTTTTATGATGATGATGACATACTGATCGAAAGATCAGTGTATGATGATGATGATGTACTGATCGAAAGATCAGAGTATGATGATGATTATGATGTACTGATCGAAAGATCAGAGCGTGATGATGATGATGTACTGATCAAAAGATCAGAGCATGATGATGATGTACTGATCTAAAGATCAGAGTATGATGATGATGATGTACTAATCAGAGTATGACGATGATGACGTACTGATCGAAAGATCAAAGTATGATGATGATGATGTACTGATCAAATGATCAGTATGTGATGATGACGACGTACTGATCAAAAGATCAGAATATGATGATGATGATGTTGTTCGAGAATTGAAGTATGATTATGGTGTTGATCACGATGTTACTGATCAGGTTGCTGATCAAAAGAACAAAATGCTGAAGAAGTTGTTGCTGATCGAAAGATCAAAGTACTGAAGATGTTGTTGACCAAAATGTTGAAGATGTCGTTGCTAATCGAAAGATCAAAGTGATGAATATGTTGCTGATCGAAATGTTGAAGATGTTGTTGCTGATCGAAAGATCAAAGTGTTGAAGATGTCGCTAATCAAAACGCTGAAGATGTTGCTGATCAAAAGGTCAAAGTGCTGAAGATGTTGCTGCTGATTGAAAGGTCTAAGTGCTGAAGATGTTGCTGATCGAAAGGTCAAAGTGCTGAAGATGTTGCTGATCGAAAGGTCAAAGTGTTGAAGATGTTGCAGATCAAAAGGTCAAAAGATGTTGATGTTGATCAAAGAGTTGCTGTCATTGAAAATTGAAGACGAAGACTATATGATGTTGAAAAGCTTCCAATGATTTATAGATGTGTTACCTTGATGAGGTTGATGATGTCCTCTCCTACTATTGTTGTTCTTGATGTTGTTGTAGAATACCCTTCTCGTTAAGAGGGAGTGTTGAAATATTGTAACTTCGAAGAATATTCTATATGTATCTTTTTGTGGTCCTCGATGGTCCTACCGGGAGAACCAATTGTATTATCTTGTACCCCGATGCTTCTAATCGGAAGAAATAATAAGAGTCATGAGGTTGTCCCCTCTAATTGTAAAGGTGGGTCATTAGCACCCCAGTGTGGTTACTTGAGCCTACATGTGTAACTCGAGCCTACATGATTAACTCGAGCCTACATGTCGGATGAGTTAATTGAAGTGAACGGATGAATATAAATAGAGGTGTAGCTCTCCTCATTTGAAGCACACACTCTCACTTGTGTAGCGCATTAGTGGAGAAGAGAAGTAGCTAGAGAAGGAGGAGGATTAGGCTTTGATCTCCTTGCTGGTTTTATCTTTTATCTTTTATCTTTTTGGGGTATCTATATTGAGGAAGATTTTGCTGGGTTTTTCCCTTTAGGGTTTTCCTAGGATAAATCTTTGTGTTCCTTTTGTATGGTTGTGCTTGTCTATCTTTCAGTGATCCTGTTTATATGCTGTTGTTATGAAAATGAAATGAAGTACTGATGTCTTAGCTAAGCATATGAAAAGTTAACAAGAGTCATTCTCCTAGAATCTTCCCACTTCTAATCAGTTTGCTCTCTCTTGATCACTGAATACCAACAATATCTATATGTCCATTGCTTGTTCTTTAGAACAAGTCTCATCATTCTTCTCTTGTAGTCCATAGCATATGGTCTTTCCCTACAAGTCAAATTCAATCAAATAGCTAGCGACATTGCATAATCAAATTCAATTAATTCAATGTAATGGCAATAATTCACATAGTTATGTGAGCATCTTAGCTATTTTTTCAACACAACACTCATATATATCCTAAGCACATATGGCAACTATCTAGATGCCTTCTATCTCCATTAAAACATATTATAAAGAGTGTGCATTACCCTTAACATGTCATAAGGATATATCATCCTAGATATGCTCATGGAATGTTGTGCAATACTATAGGCTATTTAAACAATCATATACATAACATGTACTACAAGAGCTATATCACATGTTCAACAAGATTCTTAATTCTAGGAATATAGATCTTCATACAACTTGTTATGAAAACATATTCAAAACATTCGTATATGATATATAAGAGAAATAATGGCAATCCAAATACTTACCTTTTATTGTTTTGTGGGTGGGCTCGCACTGCCTCCTTCTAGGAATCATGAAATTCCTTTGATCTTCGTCTTCTTGTTGGAAGCCCATCGCAATATGGATCTTCATACATCATCTCAACATGGAGAGTACTAGAATAAGAACTCCTTTCAACGATCTTTTGCACTTCCTTTAGAATCATCATTCCTTGACTTCTTATGTGGAGTATCTTCATCAATATCAACAGTTGATGCTTAGTGTTTTCTCTTCTTCGAACCACAACATTGTCTAGCATAGTGATCGTACTTCTGGCATTTGAAGAACTAGATATCTGAAAGATCCTTCTTCTTCTTTTGTTCTGGAATGGGACTTGATCTTTCACCTTTGTCTTTCTTGCCATGATATTTTCCTCCCTTACCTTTTACCTTCTTGACATGAGATGTAAAGGCTTGATTTTCTTCGTGTTGAGTGCCACACAATCTGCCTCTAACTACAAGTCTAGTCTCTTCTTGTGTACAATTTGTCCACAAGCAATCAAACTTGGGAAACTTGAATCACCCACTAAGACTCTGAATGAATGGTTCCCAAGAGGGAGGGATACCATTAAGAGTCGTCATCACAAGTTATTTTTTTTCAATAGATTCTTCAATGGTGCTCAATTGATCTCTTAGCTCAGAAATATTCATGAAGTAAGTAGCAATCATAGTATGACCTTGTCATCTTTATATTGGATAATGTTGTCTTAGGACAAGAGCTCGGTTGATCTTTCCATTTTCAAACAACTTCTTCAAGCCTCCAAACATCTTCATAACTATTTTCTTCTAAGAGAGCTTAGGAACCAAGTGGTCTCTTATTTAATCTACTAAGATCCTCCATGCCCTAGCATCATTCTTCCTCCACTAAGTCTTTTCTAGTTCCTCTTCTGGTTCTGGAACCTTCTCATTGACAAAATTCAAGAGGTCATTTTCTTCCAAGATGAGAAGAACCCTAGAATTCCAAGAGCTGAAGTTGGAAGCCCCACCAAGTCTATCTTCAACCTTCATGCCAATCATCTTGACTACAACCGGTCTAGAAACCCTAGCAAGAGCTAGGTCAAATTTGAAGTTTGGGATATTGGAAAATTGATTCCACGGAGAGATGTGCCCTATCAATACGAGATAGAGAGAGTCAAAATAAAACCAAATCTATGGACAGAAGGGCTTAAACTAGGAAACCCTAAATCTTGACCGCAACAGAGTCAAGTCAAAATTGAAAGTTCACAAATATGGATTTTGCCTCCATAGAAAAGGTGCCCCCTCCTAGGGCAAGTTGTTCAATGCTCTTTTCAGGATGCAATTGAGGTTGCAACACTCCAAAGTATGGAGCCCTAGTTTCTGGCAATGGCTTCTTTCAACACTATTGTGATATAATGTTATATTTTATCGATATAGCAGTATAATTTCAATTGCATAACAAACAAGATCACTAAAAGAATAACCAAGCACAAAAAAAATAGACACAATTTTTTTGATATGGGAAACCATGAAGGGAGAAAATCCAACAAACCTTCTAATAGAGATAATCAATTTAGAGATCAATGTACATCCAGATACATATGTAGCAGAAAGATAAACCTCAAGAATATAAGAGAAACTTCTTTAATGATACAGAACCCCAAAAAACTTCTTCTTGTAGCAGTGGCGAACTTCTCTCTTGCTTGGAGCAAACTTGCTTGGTGAAAGTGACTGAGGACACCTTCTATTTATACTTTATTATGTTGAATTTTTCATCTTCCAAGTGGGGTCGACTTGTCTTCTTTTGTTGGGCTGACTTCTCTTTTAGTGTGCAAGGTAAGTATTATCTTCACATCTTTTCTAGGGCCGACTTGGTGAGGATGCCTCATGCAACTACTACATCAACAACTTGGACGTTGGTAATAAGTAAAATCACTAATGGGAGATTCCAGTCTTCATTTGGGTGGAATTTAACATAAGTGTAAAAAAATACAATTATGATAACTGACGGAAATTTACTAGTAAAAAGAAAATCCAGGAGTGTACAGTTCTATTTGTCGACAAAATTATTTTCTAGTAACGGGAAGGGCCAACTGTTAAATTCGGGCTGGCCATTGGTTTATAAAGAAACTTCCAAGTGTAAATTTTTAAGAGCCACACATTAAAAATTTAGAAATTGGGAATTTTTGAAAATATGGACCCCACAAGTGCAAGTGGACAGTGTGACATGGAGGTTCCACGTGGATTTCAAGTGAGGTGGAGCTTCCATATAGGTGATGGGTTGTGATGTAGACCAACCATATCAACAATGCCTTAAGACTGAGTCTAGCATTTTTTGGAATATTAGCACCTTAGTGCTATCCCGACGGACTACGTGACCAAGATTTGAGAACCAAAAGCTAATGGAAAAGGGGCTAGAGATTGTTGACGAGCAAGATCGGTCAAAGTTGCCACAATCGACGGTAGTGGTGCATAGAGAATCCATAAGTTGCACAATGGTTAATGGTGGGTGGACGAGTTGTTGGGAATATACTGCCTATCCATGTGCTAGCTTCTCATTGGCAACAACTCCAACAAAATATTTTGAAAAATGCCTCTCATTGAGCCGTTACCACTTCCATTAAAGGAACACCCTTAAAGCATTTCTGCTCCAAAAAAAGGTGATGTGATGATTTGGTGGATGGGGGGGTGACATGGCTACATTACGAGGTGACACGTGGGATCATTTGACACCTCAAAAGACAGTTGTCATGCCACATTAGCACCCTTCCACATCAACAACATGCCACGTTAGGAGAAATTAAAGAGGTAAACAAAACGTCTGGGGCCAAATTCTTATTTTGGCCATAACAGGAACAAATTAATCAGAATTTGATGATACTTGTGTCATTTTGAAGCCAATATTAATGAAGGATACAAGATTTACAGTGAGGCACAGAGACCCATTCTGCTTAGATTTTGCAGAATTTTAAATTTAATGGGTTTTGAAGGCGAGTAGTTCGAGGATGAACAGTGGGTTGGTTTTTTGTTCAAATTGTTATGGTGCAATTGTGATACAAACAAATTATTCTAGAGCCTTGAGGTCAAATTCAAAAATATGTGAATTTGGGGGATAAAAGAAGGCCAAAATCCACTATTTGGGCCTGCAAAAGGTCAATTTTTTAAAACTTTTAGGAGACAAAAATGGCCTAACTACTCACCAAGTGTAACAACTTTGCTTATAAGTGATTTTTCTAGAAATTCTTAGTTTGTGAGTGTTATCACATACATTGTAGCTGAAGCTACCATGATGCAATAGACTATATTTTTTCAATTCCAGTCAATGTTGGTCCCAAATGTGTTGAGCATTTTCTTCTAGAGATCGACGATGGTACAATAAACCAGAGCCATTTCTTTTGATCAACAACAGTATCCATGACTGTTGTTGAGCATGGTTGTCATTGATGTCAAGGCTAAAGGCATTAATGACAAAGGTTGTGGTTGTTGATGACATGGAAAGCAGGATTGTGTGCTTTGGAACACTTAATAGTACAAATGACCCATTCTGTGGCCATTTGTTGAAGATGATGTGGCCCATATGTGTGTGGCTCCCTTAAAGTGGGTGTGATGTTCTTGATGCCCTTGAATATGCCTTAAAGCCTATATGTTGGTTTTTGAATAAGTTCTTGATTTATGAAGAAGATGGATCCCTTTCTTGATGATTTTCAACCCACAAGGTTGAATGGATAATGGTGACATCGCTTGTGGTAACTTGGACCATGAAGACTTGATGGACGTGGAACCTATGATGCATAATTGAAACCCTTGATGATATTTGTGCTTTTGGAGAAGTTTCCAACGTGGACATGGTAAACTTGTGTTAATGATCGTATCCTTCCACAAGAAAAAAAAATGAATCCCTAAAAGCTCTTCCATGATATATCCCTGGTTTAACAAGTCATCTAATTACAATAAATCGACCATCTTTATGATTGAAGTAACATATAAGAAATAAAATAAACAAATTTTTTATAACAACTCCTTCAACAAGTCGGCCCATTCAAACAAGTTTTTCAAAATAAATTATTTAATCAACTCTTGATGGTTAAGTAGGCCATGCTAATTTTCCACGTTGAAACAATATAAATACCAATGAAATGTCATTCAAAACTTGAGGAATGAAGTATATTGCTCTAATATTTTTGGGTTTGTTGAGGTCTGATACTGAGGTATATTCAGACTGTTGTGGAGAAGAATTCCAGGATGTGTACTCACTTATTTCGGGCTACCATTTTATGAATTCGGGCTACAGTAGACATGAAGAGTGTGTGGAAGTTACAACCCTGAATTTCAGGTGAATTTGATCCAAAACAAGTCATGGCTCTTGTAGAGGAATATGTAAAAGGTTGTAGCAAATAAAGCTTTAACATCAAGCCTTGTGAAATCATTCTTCTCAGACACTCGAAGTTACAACTATCTGAAATGTGAAGTGAAAGTTTGATCTTGTCCATGTTCAAGCAATGACTAAGAAATCACAATCCCGAAGTATCTACAGTAGGTACAATGTTTAAATCCTTATTTAAGGGCATCCGAAATTCTAAGTGAAATCAGGTTGATGGTTCAAGAAAAAGATAAAACTTTGATCTCAAGGACAGTTGAAGAAATTACATAAGTATGGTCTTGGAAATCGAAGACACTTGTACAAGTAGTTGGAAGTGTGTGGAAGTTACAATACTGAATTTTGGGTGAATCTGATCCAAAACAAGTCGCGGATCTTGTAGAGGAATATGTAAAAGGTTGTAGCAGATAAAGATTTAAGATCAAGCCTTGTGAAATCATTCTTCTCAGACACTCTAAGTTACAACCATCTGAAATGTGAAGTGAAAGTATGATCTCGTCCATGTTCAAGCAATAATTAAGCAACACTCCTGGAGTATCTACAGTAGGTATAGTGTTAAAATTCTTCTTTTAGGGCATCTGAAATTCTAAGTGAAATCAGGTTGATGGTTCAAGAAAAAGATAAAACTCTGATCTCAAGGACAGCTGAAGAACTTACATAAGTTATGATCTTGGCAATCGAAGACACTTGTACATGTAGTTGAAGGTCTTTTCTTATTGCAGAAGTCATCAATGGAGATCAAGTCTGAAGAGTGTTGAAGATCAGAGTGTTTTGACAGTGTTGATTTGTGACTTGAAGCAAACCTTCTTGATAATGTTAGCAAGGCTTACTAGAGAGTGACAATACTTGGCTTGGAAATGGTTTGTGTGATAGTCACAATTGATATGGCATGAAAGTGACACAAGTGTACTAGACAAATATGTACTTGGAAACATTGTCTTGACATGACGTGACAATGATAGCTGTGATATTGACAACATACTGATGCAATAGCAATTGGCAGTGACATGATTGATTTGACTATGACATCAGATTGATAATGAATACAGAGACAGGTTGATGACTATGATCAATAGTTGATATCTTGCACTTGAGGTTTGGATACCTCAACCCTTCTTAGTTGGAGCTAAGAAAGCCAGGTTGGGTCATGCTGTAGGAATTGGTACTCTTTAGTCAGTTGGTGCTGATGTAATCGCGAATATTGAAGTCTTCCATTGTACTTATTATAAAATTATAAACAAAAGTCTACTATATTTGTCTTGTGATGTGTCTCTTGTTATGATATATGTTGATGACATGCTTATGTGAACATATGACATCGGTTTATTAGTTTATGAATGATTATGTACTTGGTAGTGTTATGCACATACTGTACTTTGTCTAAGTTTTGAGGAGTAAAAATTGCTAAAGGTGCTAGCACACTAATGCACCCCACCACTCTTAGTGTGTTATTGTGTCCAACAGACAGTACTTAGCCTTGGATGATCCATTGAGATGAACTTGTTGTAGCCATGGTTCACTTTACAGAGCAGGTGGCTGGAATATTTCTTTTTCCCATACAGTTGGAGTTGGAGATAGGAATGTGGTCGGTCAAGTATATATGTGTATTTGGATGCTATTAAACCGTGTTTCTCATCTTATTAACTTAAAATGGTAACTGATATTGGTGATTTAATATTGCATTGTTGTCATAGACTTGTTATTCTGAGCGGATATGTGATCTTAAATGTTAAGACCTTTTTATATGCTCACTAGTATTGCCCACCTCATGCAGACTTAGTCTTATCTTTCTATGTCGACATCACCTTTTAACTTTTCTCCATCCATTTGCTTCTCCCATGTTTGAGTTTGACCCTTGACTTGGACCTTGAATTGTGAGATTGAGGGCCTTTCCCCCACTTGGATCTATATGTTGGAGAGACCCCATGTTGATATGTGTCTCACTCTGAGCTGTGCGACAAAACTTACCGAAGCCTTGGCCCTTGTGGGCTACGAGAACCCGTTGTTGTTGTGTCTTGAGCCTAAGTGAGTTGGGAGTCTGGAGCCTTGACCCTCTTGGTCAATTGCCCTCAATGTTTGGTCCTAATTGTGAATGATTCCCACCAACTAACTCCATGATTCACTTCTAGGCCAGGAGTACACGCTGGTGTTGTAACATGAGCTAAGGTTGGCTAGTTCCTTGAATTGTGTCAGCTAGACTTGAAGCATGTTGTACTACCATCATTACATGTGTTGATAAGGGTTGGAATTAATGCCTAGACTGAATCCATTAATGACCAAGGTCGTTTGACATAGATGACATGGAAAGCAGGTTGCACAAGTTTGGATGTGGTGGCTTGGGCACTGGATCCCACTCACAAATGGTGGTACAAATGACCCATTATGTGGTCATTTGTTGAATATGGTGTGGCTCATGTGTGTGGTTTCCTTGATGTGTTGATCAATCCCCTTTTTTTTTATGATTATTCCCTCATATTCTTGCATGTATGGTTGAGATGAACCTGATGATCATTGTTGGTGCACTTGGTCATGACTTGCATAAGGAGTCTTAAACACACACACATGGTGGCTTAATGGTAATTATTCCCACTATGTTGAAAATGTTATTGAAGAAGTTTGTGGAATCCCTAGTTTATGAATAAACCCTCTTGCATGGCGGTTTTGATCCCACAAGAATGTGAAGAAATCTTTGTGCATGCCATTAGGAACCCATGTTCATGATGTTGAAGTCGTGATCCTTTAAAGAAGTCCTTACTTGTTCTTGATGATGATATTGTTATGTAATGTAGCCTTGTGAATTGTAAAAATAAAACTAACAGAAGCTAAAATTTGGCCCAGTCCTAGAGCATGTATCAATTAAACGTTGTGATGTAGGCCTAGCTGAAGCCATTCAAATCCACGTTGAACTCTATATATACCAATCCAAACCTCATTCAAATTGCAAGTTAAAAGTTGATAAGTTATATATTGCTTTGATTTTTTGGATTGATAGAAGTCAGAATTCAAGGACTGTAGCGGCATGAGTTAATTAGAAGCATCCAAATAACTAGAGCATTGTCTTTGATGTATCTCTGAAATTCAATGGGTCACTAAATATTGAGGCAGCGTTGGTATTTGACCTCTCTATTTTGGATGGAGTATAGCCGTAGGTGAAGTTCAGATGGTGCTTTTCTCTGAAATTTGGGTATGCAAAAGGACTGAGGTATTATGGGGTTAGTTGAAGGTATTGATGGAGTCATTCTAAAGATCCCAGAAATACAATAGCGATTAAAATCGCAGGTGCTCAAATTCTGAAATGGGAGACATGTTTTTGTTGAGGACGTAGGTACATCAGATGTTGAAATCGCATTGCGTGTTTTTTCTCTGTTGAACATTGAGATTGAGAAGAGAATTGCTCTGTAATTAAAACGAAATTCAATGTTACATCAACGAAGAGTGTAATTGTCTAAGGACCAGTTCATGGGTATGCAAATCAGAAGTGCGCCTCTGTGATCTGGTTATTGAAAAATTTATAGGAGCAAATTTGAAGTAATGAAGATGGAAAGAACTGAAAGTTGCTAAGTTCCAAAGGAGTAATGCACCAGGCATACGTTGAAGAGACTCGGTGTATAGGTAATAGACTAAATTTGAGTGTTGTGACTTAAGTGGTTGTAGTGTTTCTAAGAAAGTTAGAACTTTTAGATAGTCAAAGTTAGGGCATTAGAAGCAATGATTTGGGCATAATGAACATGAAAGAATCGCTATGTTGCAAACAAAATTTTTATCACTGATCTTAGGATGATTATTTGAGTTAGGGCATGTAGACAAATCATTTTTTAAGAAACCAGTCATGTGAATGGGTGGTCCTGAAGTTGCTTGAGTGCCTTGACAAAGTTGAACTGACTTGTAACAGTTGAGCATGATATCACAGTAATGTGCATGATAGCGACAACCTGGTAGTAAATTGACCAAGCAATTGAACAAATTGGAAAGAGCTATGTTATCACATATACATTTGCAGTTGGGCTACCATGATGCACCATACAGACTTATCTCTTCTTCTATTTCGAGTTATTTTTCACATGGGGTTTTAGCATGGATCATTACAGCCTTAGCCATTTCAGAGCCTTGTTTAGCAGAGTTTCCTTGCTTGGTCAATTTACTACCAGGTTGTCGCTATCATGCACATTACTGTGATTTTAGTGATGACCTAGTTCATTTGAGCAGAGTAGTAGATCAGATGTGGTACACAGTTACAGAGGGGACCTATCGCTTGTAGATAGGTATATATTGTGAGATCAGGTATATGCTCCTATAGTTTGATTTTTCTCTGTGATGTATATCAAACACCTATGTTTGTATTGTTAGGATGATTATGGTGACCTATGCTCATATATGTACTAATACTTGAAATTGTGTTATGACTAATCAAAGGATTTGATGTTGAAGGTTGTTGCTCATGCCATGCTTGTACAAATAGTAAACCTTAGTGCTTTGTTGGTTCCATGTGTCATTTTGTCCCTGTACATCTAGTTCACACATTGTTGAATTTCATCCCATGACTTAGACTATTTGAGACTTGTGAGATTGAAGATATTTTCCCCATCTTGACCCCTATGCATGATAGACTCCATGTTGTTATGTGTCTTTGGCTATGAAGTATGTGGCTTGGCTAGTGTGCCTGGGTTCATCGAGTAGATTTCCTCTAGTCCTCAAAACAAGTGCTCCACCAAACAACATTGCTAAACACTAAAGAATCATAACGCATAAAAGCAATATATAAGTGATGCTAAGTATGAATGTTTAAAAAGTAGTTAGTGCCCAAGGGGTTCAACACTCATTCTTTGTATAATGTAAGGCTTGTCTTCCCTCCATAGGGACAACAGGGAGAGGAAAACTCGTCGGGGATATGGACTGCTCGCTGGCAGCGGGGTTAGGCATTAGTCATTTACTAGAGCCCAGAAAGTTTTCTAGGGCACCTGCTCTTGTAGGTTGGCTACCATCTTATGTCAAAATAAAAGTTATTGAAAAAATATCAATGGTCAAAGGATGAGCACTCACTCTTTGTATAGTGTTCGACTCATTTTCCCCCACAAGGCAACGGGGTGAGACTAGCCTGCAAAGGCTATGTCTTTGTCAGTACTAGAGCCCAGAAGGTTTCTAGGGCGCCCACAAGGCAACGGGGTGAGACTAGCCTGCAAAGGCTATGTCTTTGTCAGTACTAGAGCCCAGAAGGCTTCTAGGCGCCTACAAAGGAAAACATGGTAGAGTCTGAGGGAAGCAAACCCAAGTACTTTATCCACTTGTGAGACACCACCATCCCCTATTGCTATCTGTCATGTATATGTCACTTTGTTTTAGTGTATTGGTTATCATTCGGAGAGATCACATAATCAAAGTAAGTGATGAAGGAGCATCGTGGCATGCCAACAATGTGATGAGTTGGTCACATGCTGTGGCATATTCTGATTTGATTTTTTGATGATTCATAATATGTTAGTGGCGGTAGGAGCAATTGCATATCATGACTCCCTGCATGGAGATCAAACTGCGAGTCTATTTGATTTTGGACAAGGACGTTTTCATCATGTGTTGTAGTTTTTTTTTTTTTTTTTAATTTGCGGGACCACTCAGTAGGGGCGGTCTTAGTTTAGCTTAAATAGACAGTTTAGAGAAGGGTTGGGGGTTCTCCTCTTCAACATTAGAATTCTGAACTTGCAGAGAGACGGACATACCTACGTCTGGTTCCATCTGTAAATATTTTGATAAGACTGAAGAAGAGATCAGACTATGTGTTTGTGTGTTTTCTTAATAGAAGTATTAGCTGTGTTTTCAGTGATATTAGCCTAGATGCATCTACTGATTTGAGTTTTGTATTCGTGAAGAGCCGACTTTGGCGATTTTCTGATCATCTGTGTATTTCTGTGAAATTATTGATGCAAGTGTTAAATTGTTGCCTAAAGAGTTGAAATCAGATGTAAATGCATGAATAGAAGTGTTAGGATATAGAATCGTGAAGAGCGAAGGCTGGATTGATCGATCCTTTGATCAATTAGCAAGGAATGAGGGTTTTGTGCCTTAACCAATTTTTTGCAGAGAACGAGCTGTAGAGATTGAGTCTGCAAACGAAGATCTGACGGCAGGAAAAAATTGCAAAAAGAACGTTGCAGGGAGGCAACTTCAGAAAGTGAGTTGACCATCTCGATACCCGCATCCCAAAACCCGCTTGCGGGAAGAAATTTTTGGAGCCAAAGTTGTGGGGAGACAACTTCGGGAAATTAGTTGACCATCCCAAAACCCGCATCCCGAAACCCGATTGCAGGAAGGAAGTTGCAGGGAGGCAAATTCGAAAAGTCAGCTGACCATCCCGCAACCCGCATCCCGAACCCCACTTGCAGGATAGTTGTTGCGGAAGCCAAATTTCGGGGAGGCAATTTTAGCGTGGAATTTAGCAGGGGGATAAATTTGGCGGACCTACTAAGTGTAGGAGCCATCAGATCCTAGAGGTGCTGGTAGGGTTGGCTGTGGTTGATCCGGCCTACACCAATTTTGGTATCAGAGGGAGGAGAAGCTCAGGTGAGAAAGAAGTGTAGCCGTAGAAGCCTGGAAAGAGCAAGAAGAGTGCTCAAGAGGTTCTAGATAGAGGACCAGCGTTACCAAAAGACCAAGTACAGAGAAGGGGATTGGTGAGGTAAGATTGTAATAGTGTGAAAGAGAACTGTTATTGCGGAGGCTTAGCGCAAGAGGATGGATGTACACGTAGGCAGAGTAAGAGGTCGTGACAGAGGTCGACCAGAGGCGAACACAGAAGTTATGGAGGAAATGAGGGAGCTACGAGCACACCTGGAAGCCATGGAGATAGACAGGCGAAGAGACCCAAAAGCAGGGGATATAAGTGAACCAGAGGATGAAGAGCAAAGAGAAGAAGCTGCACCTATACAGGAAACACCTGAACTAAGGTATTTCAGATCGATTTTTGGGGTGACTTCAAGGCTGAAACCTGAGTTGTCGACTTATGATGAAAGTCTCATTGTTGAGCATCTCATTGACTAGATGATCGAGTTGGATAAGTAATTTGAGTACGATGAGGTTGAAGAAGACAATAGAGTCAGATTGGCTGTGACAAAGTTGAAAGGGCATGCATCCTTGTGGTGGAATAGTTTGCAGGCATAAAGGAGGAAGAATAAGCCATTGATAAAGAGTTGGGATAGGATGGTACCAAAGATGAGGGCTAAATTCTTGCCCAAATATTACCAGTTAATTCTGTATAGACGGGTACAGAACCTTAGGCAAAGATTGTTAACAGTGAGAGAGTACACTGAAGAGTTCTACAAAGTAAACCTAAGGGTAGGATATGTGGAAGAGTTAGTAGAAAATGATGCTAGGTAAGTCAATGGTCTGAGGATGGATATCCAAGAAGAGTTCAACATGATATCACCTAGAACGACGAAGGAGGCGTATCAATGTACCTTAAGGGCAGAAGAAAATATAGCGAAAAAACAGAGCTTCAACAGAGGTCGAGGTCCAACAAGAGGAACATGACAAGCAATTGGAAGAGGAATATTTGCAGTCCAGAGAGGGGAGACCAGTAACTCTAACCAACAAGAGCAGCATGGTAGAGGAGGTGACTCTAGCAGAAGAGAACCTTACCAAGTAGGTAGAGGTAGAGAAATAGGCAGAGGAATTGTCTATAGGTGCTACAAATGCAACCAGTTGGGGCATAAATCATTTGAATGTCCAGGGAAGGAAGATGTAGGACAAAGAGGGGCCTATGTAGCTTAGAATGAGCAACAACAAGAACAGTCGACAGTGGCTGAATTTTTTCTAGAGACAGGAGAGGCTTTGATGATGAACAAGGTCTTGTTGAAGCCTGAGAAGGAACAAGCAGAGCCTGCTAAAAGAAAATATTTATTCAGGACCATGTGTAAAGTCCAAGGGAAGTGTTGTAAGATGGTGATTGACAGTGGGAGTACTGACAATCTTGTTTCCACAGAGATGGTGGAGAAGCTTGTTGATGTATATGTAACTTTGGAATGTATTCTTCTATGTATCTTATGTATTGTAACCCGATGTTTATTCCGGGATGTTTCTATTATGTATTTGAGT
>LPNX010387287.1:3233-58467 GCA_001517045.1 Pseudotsuga menziesii
TGGCCAGAAGGAACATCAAACTGCAAAAACGTCAGCAAGGTAAAGGTAAGCGCAAGCTTGTCCTTGCTGACTCCACAGATGACGAAGACGAACTGGCAGCCTCAGCACTCGATATTGTCGAGGATGCCAGAGAAAATAAAGTAACTGTTGAAACCCAGTTTCAACGCTTTGTCGAAGCAGGAGCACCCGAAGGTCGGCCGAAGAAGGCCAAAACAACACCACTGTCCGAAGATGTGGTCGACCTGGTGACGACTCCTCCCCGTCCATCTCCGACTAAAATCGTCGAGGAGCAAGCACCAGTGCAGCAGGCCGACATGTCCCCCGAAGACTTTGCAAGAGTTATCCCTGAGGCACTCAGAGCCAGGGCAATCTCGGACCAGGAGCTTAGAGCCTTCTTTGCAACACTGCCTGCACTGTTCAAAACAGCGCAGACAATCAAGACAACAACTCCCCTTAAAGCAAGCCAAAAGACATACGCACACCAAACAACTGTATTTACAAGGGTGCATGACGGTGGTGACATTGCGGGACATGAACAGACCTTCACCGACTACCAAGTCCCACCGGAAGAAGACGTTATATCTTCTGACCAAAGTCCCCAACACCATTCTCCATCACCACCAGGATCAGGAAACCCTTCCTCCCCACCCCCACCACCATCATCTCCACCACCCCCACCACCACTTGATTCACAGCCGAGACCACCATCATCACCACAGCCGGAGGTGGACATACCACCTCCCCAAACCAAAAAACCCCCGACCACTGAACCAACCCTTCCGACACACACCCCTTCGACCTCTGATCCACCTTCCACTTCTGCAGGTCCTCCCGACAAACCAACAGAGCAAGAAAAGGAGCCAACAGAACCTCTTCCTCGACCCGACCAACTAAGGATCAGCTTACGGGATGTAAGCTCGTTGACCGACTCAGAGGTTGGCCAGCTACTCAACACCCTAGCAAAATAATCGAAGAGGAGGACGACCCGACTAAGGAAACAGCTCCAGGATAAGGAGACAGAAGAAGTCGAGTTCCTCGACAAGTGCAGGTCTCTTGTACAGACTGTTACCCCAGGACCTGTCGAAGCTGCTACCGACTGACCGCTGGACAGAGCATATAAGCTGTTTGAAGGTTTGGTGTCGACCATACAGACCCACCTCCACGAGACTAAGGCCGGGAAAAAAGAAGAAACTGTCCGACTGCTCCTGACTCAACACACAGCATTCTCGGAGGCTCACAAACTTCTACAAGACCACATGGAGGAATCCATTGTAATTGAGGAAGTACTCCGAGATTGGCCTACTCATTATGGGCAGGTCTATAGTCAGACGAGGCAGACCAGACAAGGCATTCAGGCCTTGGAAAGAAGGAAGTCGACTGAGACAGAACTGAGGCAGACAATCGAGGATCAAATAGTGATGGAAAACACTAAGCTGCAGCAGTTGGAACGTGAGGCACACCAGTGGGTTCAGCACGCCCTTCCCAACTTGGAGAGAGTCGACAACATCTGTCCGCAGATGAAGAGACTCCTTGAGACTGCAGAAGAACACAATCAGCTGCTGGGCCCCAACATGGACAATATTGCAGAAATGGCAATGGCAGAGAAGATGTCGGTACTCTCAAATCTTACTACTCTGACTATCGACATTCAGAAAGCTTTGCAGACATGGACGGACTTTCAACACCAGCTTTCCATCACAGCACCAGCAATAGTCGAAGTCTGTGTGCAGAAGAGACCAACTATTCGCCTGCATAGCCCACCTCAGTAGCAGTCTCCCTTTGCAATCTATTTTTTGTACTTCTCATCTATTTTTTTACCTCCCCTTTTCTTCGGGACGAAGAAATGTTTTGTTTGTGGGGGAGATGTAGAAGGAGCAAGTCGACATAAGTCGACTTGAACGAAGACCGACTTAGTCGATCAGCCGACTAAGTCGAGAGACCGACTACGTCGGTCGGCTGAGTAAACACAATAGTTAGTCTGTTAACTAATAGTCGTGTCGGTTCGGTGAACCGACAGGTAGTTATGATTGTAACTGTCTGTAACCTGTATATTAGGCTGTTGAGCCACTCAAGAAAGTAGTTCAGTTCTTGGCTTTGTATGATCTATTGAGAATAATATAATCTGTTCATCTTATCAGTTCTTGTCTCTTGTATCTGTGAATATTCTATGTATTTTTGTATGTATTATTGGTAACCTTATGTGATCTGTGAGATTACAACACGATTTTGTGTACGATTCGTTCATTCCAAAGAGTCACTATCAATGTGATATTTTGGGGTAAGTATGCAAAGAGCTGAAGTGAAAGGTAATCAAATATCCAGGTGCCATTGGAGTGGATCTGCGATTGAAAAGATCAGCTCCACGGCACAGGTCACTCCCCAGAATCCAAAAACTTTTTCTGCATCAAGCGTATGATAATCATAAAAGCATCCTAATGATTGGACAACAGAAGATAGGTATGGCCCTCACATGAAGTAGGGTGACAAAGAAGGAGGCACAATAAACAAGAATATTCTAATAACTTCGTCAAGAGGGGTAGATGGATGCAATATTTCTAGTCTATTGGCCACGATCCAAATGAGAGATGATGGGGACTGGGGCCATAAGGAATTTCCATAGCTGACAGTATGGCACCACGACAGAAAGGGCGACATGACTAGTATCGTAGCATAAGGACCGGATCCCAAACCCATGTGACCACATGTGGTGTCATCATGCTACTCGACGATGGCATGTGTGAGGGTGTTGATGGGGCCATCGTCGAGTTTGACTTCCCATATCTTTATAAACACCACTTTCATAGTCATTTGAAGATATAGATTGGGAAATGTTGAAGAGAGGTTAAGATGGTTGAATGTTAGTTTGCTGAAATTCTAAGAGTATTAGGGGAGGTCTATAATGGCCACCTTGTTTGAGGAGCCTATTTATAAAGGTGTTCTATTAGTTGGTGAGTATCACTCCCAAGTTTTGTTGCTCCTAAGTTTTCATGCTAAGGGAGCTCCAACCATCAGGGTAAGGACGTTCATTACATTAGAAGAGATTTATGGCACCAGTGAGGTGGAGGCAAGGATGTTCATCACATTAGATGGACCTCCTGAGGACGGTGAGGGAATTTCTATCCTAATAAAATAGAACACCCTCGCAGGATCTATGCCCAGAATTTCCTGTCCAATGGGTATCCCTCCGAAACCTCCGGACATGATCGCTATCTCCATAATATCAGCATGTGGTGACCAATGCTAGAGGTGACCTATTAGAGTGAATGCTCGGACGGGGGGAGAGGTGGTCAAAATCCTTTGTCATCATCTTTATGAATTCCACTTGCCAACTTTATATGGGGCGATGATGAATCCAATTAGGTGTTGTGTCGTATGACTTGTAGGAGGACCCTCCTCCTAGGAGAAGAGAAGCACAAGAATGACAAGCCTCCTGAAGGATGTGTCACTGTAAAAAAATAGTGTGGTCCTTCCCCAAGCCCCCACCTATAACAGTGTTACCAGGAAACCAAGGGGCTGGGCGGAGAGTTGAACATAGAAGGAACACAAACCTTCATGCTAGCTGTGAACGTGGGCAGGACAAGTCATTGAACACATAACGAACACAAAGAGTTCAGAAAGAAAGAGATGTGCTACATGCCCAGCAGAAAGAGAAACAACTTAGGCCAAACTAGCATAGAATTTCCAAAGGTGTCCCGAGCCGTCATTTTCAAAGACAAGCGAGCGTGAAACTAAAGACGTTGCATTACCACTTAATGTAGCATGTGCATCGTCCCATAGTTGTTTGTTTTGTGTGTATCAATCATGGTGGATAGGCCACTTCCTAGTTTGTTATAAGTTTGATTATGATTTGTAATTGATTTGTGGTCCTGTCTTGAGGTCAGTCTCGGGGGCCAGGTACAATATAAATATACTCTCTGCATAGAGAGAAAGAGTTGGAACCCGTAAATATTTTGGTTCTTATGTAAGTTTGATTGGTTTTAATACAAGTTACTGAGTCGACCGCTTGTTTTGGAATACAAGAATTCATTCGTACTTCTTAGTTACAGTGTGTAGTCTTCTTTCTTTATGTGTATGTTTTTCCTGTTATTATTTTTGCTATGTTTTCATGTTTTTAACTAGTGTATAATGGTTCGAAATTCCTACTTTTATGCTCTGGCCATTGTTTTAGACATTCACCAAATGTTTCTTCCAAAGTTGATGTAGAATTCATCTTTTTGGTTCTCTGCATTAATGGACTATCATCGTTCTTCCCTTTCCACCAGACCCAATACATATCGACCGTGACCGAAGTACCACCTTTCTCTTGCAAACATTCCCCGTGCGAACTACTCTATGTTTCTTGGTATTTGTGACTCCATAGCTCAAGATATCCTTACCTTGTTTCAACCACCAATATCTAAATTTCGTTATGTGACAATATATCTGGCCCTATTATACATTTGTGAGCCTGATCCCTCTCTAGAAATAGAGAAGCCAACTCCCTTTCCTAAAGTGGTTTTGCTGTTACCTAGGGGTTTGCCTTTCTGCAACCTTGGGTGTGATTATGAGTGCTAACAGAAGATACACCAAATGTACATAAAAACAAATTTCTTGAATGGTGTAGTTGAAGAGGAAGTGTACGTGGAAAAACCACTTGGATTTGAGACACATTATAGACAAACGCATGTGTGCAAATTAAATAAGGCTTTGTATGGTTTGATGTAGGAACCCAGGATGTGGTACGATGGGATGGACAATTTTTTGATGAGCTTGGGATTTACCAAAAACAAAGCACATTCCAACCTCTACTTCAAAGTTGAGGGAGGAATACCAGTGATACTCCTACCATATGTAGATGAGATGTTCCTAACAAGTGAGGATGAGCTCATCATATATACAAAGAGGAGTCTTGCTGTAGAGTCTGAGATGGACCTAGGGATGATGCATTACTTCTTAGGTATGTAGGTGTGACATAGATAAGATGGGATATGCCTTGGTCAAGGAAAGTATGTAGTAAAGATTTTGAAGAGGTTCGAAATGATGGATTGCAAGGACATTGCCACACCCATGGCATCAAACTTGAAGTTACTATGTAATGATTCTTCAAATACATTTGATGCTACAGTGTATAGACAGATGATTGGTTCCTTGATGTACTTAATGAACACAAGGCCTGACATATGCTCTGCCATAAACAAATTGAGCCAATTTTTGACATATCTGAGATGTGTTCACCTAGTTGTTACAAAGCATGTATTGAGGTACATGAAGGGTACAATTGAATATGGGCTTAAGTATGTGACGGATCAGAAGATTAACTTGCATAATTATGTTGATTTGGATTGGGCGAGAAGTTCCACAAATTGGAAGAGCACTTCAGGATGTTGCTTCAGTTTGGGATTCTGTATGATCTCTTGGTTTAGTAGAAAACAGTCAAGTGTGGCACTAAGTACAGCCGAGGAAGAGTACACTGTAACATGTTCGACTAGTTATGAGGAAGTATGGTTGTGGAAGCTACTGCCATATTTGTTTGATCTCCAGTTAGAGGAGACTTATATCCTCAGTGACAACTAGAGTTGTGTGAATTTGTATGAGAACCCGGTGTTCCATGACAAGTAAAAGCATATCGAGATCAAGTACCACTATATATGGGATATGGTTTAGAGAGGAGCAGTGAAGCTCCGGTATGTTGCGAAGGATGAGAAAACATTTGATGTGTTGACCAATCCTATGGAAAGAGTGAAGTTGGAATACTTCGGGGATAACCTTTGAGTTGTGTAGATCAGTGTCCATTGCAAGAAGAAGTGAAGTACTAGTTGGAGCTGGGCCTACATCCAGTATCAAATAGGCCTGGATCTGTAGTTGATGAAATCCTAGTTGGAGCTGGTCCTACATACAGTATGAAACACGACTAGTTCTGTAGTTTATGAAGTCATGGTTAGAGCCGAGCCTACATCCAGTATGAAACACATCTGGCTCTGTATTTGATGAAGTCTTGGTTGGATCCAGGCCTACATCTAGTATGAAATAGGAATGGCTTTGTAGATAATTAATCCCTCATTAGAGACAGGCCTACATCCAACATGAAAAAGGAATGGCTCTGTAGAACTTCTAAGGACATATAGATTTGAGAGATGTCACTATTCAATGGTCGACTAGATGAGAGCTTTTAGAAGTGTGATGATGATCCAATGATGATGATCTAGAGTGGAAATGATCCAGTGATGATGTATAGATATTGTGTCCAGTTGTGTTGATGACCGTGTCAGAAGAATACCTTCCTTGTTAAGAGAGAATGTTGTTGAAAATGTAACTTCAGAATATATTCTTCATTGCATTATTATTATTGTATTTAATTGTATTGTTATTGTACCTCCTTTCGTGGATGTTTTTCCTTCGATCAGGGATGTCATTATCTAATTGGTCACGTAAAGAGTCGAGGTAAAACCTCCATTGTAAGTCGTGGTAATAGTCCCCAAGAAAATATTGTAAAATGTATTTTTGGTCTCCCACAAGGAAATGTTGGCCCATTCAGGTCTAGAAGTTGGCCCCGTTGGAACAAAAGGTCACACAACTAAAGAATATAAATTGGGAGGCACCCTCCCTCATTTGGACACACTATAAGATCAAGTGAGTTCTCTCCAAGGAAGAGAAAGATAAGTTCACTAGTCAAGAAGAAGAAGAAGCAGCATAAGACATCTTATATTTAGGTTTTTTATCTTTGTCTGATATTGTACTAAGTGACGAAGCTATATTAAAGAAGTTGTTGGGTTTTCTCTCATTTGGGTTTCAAGGATAAATATTTGTGTCTGTCTTTTATGCCGTGATTTTCTTTCTTTCAGTGATCCTAGTACATTAGATTAAATAGCTAATATATTTCAATTAAACTACAAACTCTAACAAATTATTGGCGCTGAATGTGGAGAACAACCACAATTAAATTTTTAATGTTTGAGATTGTTATGTTTTTTTAGAAACATTTACAGTTTGCATTGTTGGTGTATCGGTACAACCACATGGTATAACCACCACACCTATGGGAATATAAAAATGTGGACTAATCGCCACTCCAAATAATAGGGTAGTGTGCTTGGTTCATATTTTCATCAACATCTGCAGGTTTTGGTGTAACGGTAAACCTTACATGGTATCAAAGCTATCTCAGGTTCAATTACCTCGACCTACGCTGGAGGGGGGTGTTGGAGTATCAGTACAACCACATGGTATAACTGCCACACCTATGGGATAATAAAAATGTGAAATAACCACCACTCCTGATAATAGGGTCTCATGCTTAGTTTCATATGTTCATCAAAATATCGTTAACGATAAACCTTATGTGCATGTTAATTTTTTGATGAAATATCCCTATGAAATTTGCGTAAAAATTGAACTCGTGCCAATATTATAGTCTTTGTTAATTGACATGAAAATTTCCATTAAAGAGAAAGAGACCAACGTAATTCTCTGTTAGCCAAGTGTAAAATTTTATGTTTTCCAAGTGTCAGTTACAAGTCGACATATGTTGATGGAAGAATTCCAATTAGAACCCACTTAAACCATATGTATATATGAAGAAATTTCAAAATTTCAGCATTTATGTAAATTTTGAAAAAAATTGATGTGGGTCATGCATGCCACATAGGCCAAGGGATGATGTGGAGGTGCCATGTGGACATGGGAGTGTGACGTGGACCAACCACGTGGATAATGAGTATATGTGGAAACAATGGAAGGGTTCATATGTGAGGGTAAAATCGACGAAGGATAGGAAGAGTCGATACATGCCACCAACGACCCAGATCAAGCGAGCATGTTTCATTGAGCAGATCTGAGCCATTGACAGGAAAGGAACATGCCCAAGGTTTAATCCAAGTCCCTCCCGCCAGTGGTCCACATTGATCGAGTAATTGAGATCGGGAAAGATCCAGAAATTGACAGAAAAGGGAAGTGCAAGTGATTTAATAAGGGGTCATGCTACAAAACGATGGATATTTGATTGCACAAGTCCCTTTGTGCGATCCTGACCGTTAGTGAAAAAGGAAAGTTCTTGGGGTAATAATAACAACTAGGATCAAATCGTGCCTTTTCGAGCTTCTAATTATAGCTGTCCATGGAAAATGGAGCGTGGTGTATCCCAACAATGGTGTTCCAATCGCTGAGATTTAATCCAGGAATGCAATGATATTAGATCGTGGTCATTCATGCAGGGTCCATCAACACACGTTTGAAAATATGTAAAAGGGGAATCATTAATTGGAAATTGTTGATCGCTGATGGGAAGACTATTAGTAAGTTATGGATAAACCATTTTAGCGACATAAATGTACATGAATAATAAAAAATAGCAACGGTCTGAGAAATTATTTTGAGGTGGAAAAAAAAAAAAATTATAGTGAAATTTATGTGACAGATTGCACGAAATCGAAAGATTTATATAAAAAAAAAATAGCATTACCCTCGACCTTCCCTGTAGTGGCGTAAGGAAGCCACAAGGGAACAAGCCTCATTGATCCCCATTCTTTCTTTTAATAAATCAACAAAGTCAATTTCTAGGTTTCAAGGCGGCTACAAGAACCTCTTAAAATTCAACATAATTATGGGTTATAAACCACTATAATTTCAGCTCCAATATCAGAATTTAGTATGGCTATAGTCATTGGAAATCTTAATTAGAATAAACTTGAACAAGTTTATCACAAGGGGGAATTACAAGTCTTTTCAAGAAATGAGAAGAAAGGGACCTGTAGGTTCTATTGGACAAAAATGTCAAATGGTGTTTTTCATAATTCAAATATATATATATATATATATATACGAAGATGATGTCAAAGGTCAATATATTAGTGTGGGAAATGCAAAAATAGAAACATATGGGCATAGAGAATATATAAATCCACAGGAATTTGTGGAAACCATGAGAAGTTTGAGGATGGAGGTACAACGTTATAGGGCAGATAATGAGAGGCTGTTCATGGCCCAGGAACAACAAAATGATTTCAACACTCAGGTGGTGCAAAGTCTGAAGATGATACATAAGTACATGAAAATGGGCTCAGCCTCAATTGCGGAGAAATAAGGAAGATATCACATGAGAGATATGAGCACTCTAAAAGTGCTTCTAGGATACATAAGAATCAATACTCACCTAAATATGCAATCGTGAAGTTATATATATTTGAGAGTTATGAGTAGAATCCCAAAAATGTCTCCAGTTAGACATCATAAAATAAAGAATGTGAAACATGACCTTCGATGGGAAATTAGAAAAACTAAACCTTCCACATTTGATATTGAGAAAAAGAAGGGAGAAGAAGCTAAAGCTTGGTTTTTGGGAATGATGAAATATCTTCAACTATATAATTACTCCTCTAATATGAAAGATTGGATTTCTATTTAAAACTTACAGAGAAAGGATTTCATTTGGTGGAACCAATTGGTTCAAGTAAATCATATAAGTGAAAATTGGGATTTCATGGAAGTATTTCAAGAAGTACTTATAGGAAAAGTACTTATCAAAACGTTATTATGATAAGAATATGGAATAGTTCTTTAAACTCAAGTTGGGAAACATAGGCATGGATGAATATGAAAACAAGTTTTTAGAACTGCTAAGATATGTTGGGTTTATCAAGGAGGAGAAGGTAAAGATACACAGGTTTTTAAGCAGTTTGCCTTCATTCTACAAGGATAAATTTCAATAGGATGAGCCCAAGACTCTTGAAGAAACAATTCAGAAGGCCAAGCACATGTATGATCAGAACAAAGGAAGGGAAAATTTTTAGAAGTCTTGGAGAGATAAGAGGAAGGATGAGCAGGATGAAATGAAGAAATGATTTAACCATATTTCTTTTGGAATCGACATAATTCATATCAAAAAATTAATCCAACTCAGAATGGGCCCAAGATGACAAAATATGTTAGGAAATGAACTAGGAATCAAGAAAAATATCAGGGATGTGAAGGAAACCATATGTATAAATATTATCAACAAATGGGAGACAATGAGAAATGTGATTATCACAGTCCATCATGGCATGATATGTCAGAATGAAAAGCTTGAAAGACATTTTTGGAAAAATTGTCAACATCCGACTTGTTCGACAGAACCCTGGTAGAACCTGATCCAGATGCATCAACCTCCTGGATTCAACGTTGACCACTCTGACAACCTAGACCATCGTCGATGAGGAGGAACAAGAGTACCTATTCCATACACGAATATGAGTTCAGCAAAATCCATTACATCTAATTATGGATAACGGTAGCTAGAAGAACTTCATTTCTGAATATCTTATGAATAAATTAGGTCTTGTCACCACTCCACATCCTCAGCCTTACACTATCGGCTGGATGAAGGATGGGTGGGAACTAAGGATCACGCAACAATGCTGACTCACTTACTTCATTAATCCTTTTGAAGATAAAGTACTCTATGAAGTGGCACCTCTTTTCATAGTCAACACCCTATTCGGTAAACCCTACCTATGGGATCGACACGATACATATCATTCATGACCTCAGAAGGTGATTGTCAAAATCCAAAATCGATGGTATGGCATACCAGAGTGACAACCCACATCAACAGTTTCTATGATATCTTCCAAACAAATGAAGAAGCTTATTAATCATGATCAAAAGTTTGCATTAATCATGATCAAGCCTCAACATTCCAGGAAGACTACAGCAATGAGTTGACTCATCGACCAACACAACTCCTGACAACAATAACAGATCGAAAAAATTCTTGAAGAATACGAGAACATATTTCAGGCACCAGACAGAGTACCTCTGCATTGCCAGGTAAAACACTCCATTGAATTTGTTCCTGGTTCTTCATTATCTAACACATCTGTTTACAGAAGATCCATTCTTTAAAATGAAGAGATTTGTAGACAAATCCAGGATTTGATCGACAAGGGTCATATCCTCCCCATCTCCTCTCCTTGTGGAATTCTAGTCATCTTAATTCCACATAAAGATGGGACTTGGTGCATGTGCATCGACTATCGGGCTCTCAACAAAATTTCAGTGAAGAATAGATACCCTCTTCCACAAATTGATGAACTCATCGACAATATGAAAGGTGCTAAGTTCTTTATGAAACTCGACCTCAAGTCAAGATACCACCAAATTCCAATCAAGTCCACCGATGTATGGAAAACAACTTTCAAGACCAAGGAAGGATTGTTTGAACGGTTAGTCATGCCTTTCGGTTTAACCAATGCACCTGCAACCTTCATGATATATATGGATGACCTTCTACGACCTTTGATCGGTAAATGTGTCATTGTCTGTCTCGATGATATATTTATTTTTCAGTCGATCATGGGAAGAACATGTCCAATAAATTCGACAAGTCTTCGACACTCTCCAACAACATCTACTATATATGAATAGGGACAAATACTCATTTGCGATGAACAACATCAAGTATTTTGGGTATGTAATTGACTCTGTAGGCATTCATGTCGACCCAGAAAAAGAATAGATCCTGAAAGACTGGCCTATTCCTAAAAACATTCATGAACTAAGAAGTTTTCTTGGTTTGGTGAATTTCTATCGACGATTCATACTTGGTTTCAGCCACATTGCATGGCATTTGAATCTGTTGACGAAAGGAAATGGGAAAACTGTATTCAAATGGACATCAACACAACAACAAGATTTTGAAGAAATAAAAAAAAAGATTTATACTGCACCAGTACTTGTGTTACTTGATTTGCATCAGAATTTTGAGATTGAGATGAATACATTGGATTATGCCCCTAACGTAGTGATCACTCAGTCAGGTCACCCAGTCACGTTTCATTTTGAGACTTTCAGAGACACTGTTAGAAGGTACTCGACGTATGAAAAATAATTGTACACCATTGTGCAAGCTCTCAAGCAATGGAGACACTACATTCTTGGCAAGGAAATGGTCATCCTCACTGACCATAAACCTTTGCAGTTCGATCCGACTCAATCAAAACTATAGACCACCCAAAAACTCAAGTGGATTAATTACCTGCAACAATTTCAGTTGGTAATTAAGTATCAAAAAGGAAAAGCTAATGCTAGAGCCGATTGTCTTAGTAGACCACCCATTACTCTACTATCTACAATGATGAGTATGCAGGGTTATGATATCACTACATGGCCACAATTGTATTAAGTAGACTACGATTTTTCTACAATATATCGACGTCTTCAAATCGACAAGTTGTTGACTTCCAACTACTTCTTGAAATACACCTTTCTATACAAGATCATACAACTTTGTGTACCGACTGGTGAGCACCGAGAGAAGCTTTTGAGACGGGCACTACAACAAAACTGTAGGAAATTTTGGAGTCACAAAAACACTTCTTATCATCCAAAAGTATTTTTACTAGCCTTCACTTAAATATGACATCAATAAGTACATTTGATCGTGTGTGATTTGTGCCATTTCTAAACCGCCGAATAAATGATAACTACTGTATACACCCCTTCTGGTTCTTAGTCAACCATGGGAAACTATTTCTATGGACTACTTGATGGGATGTCCTACTACCAAACATCAACATGGCATGATACTAGTAGTAATCAACCAATTTTCCAATATTGCTATACTCATACCATGCAAGAATACTACGATAGAACAGTAGACTTCTCAACTCTTCTTTGAACATGTGTGGAAACACTATGGCCTCCTGATGACCATAATTTTCGATAGATATGCTATATTTGTCAGAACCTTTTGGAAAAATCTCTGGCAACATCTCAACATGAGACTTTCTTTGTCGACAGCCTTCCATCCGCATATTGATGGACAGATAAAAGTTGTAAATCGCTTAGTCGTACAATTTATTCACATGTACAACCACAAGCATCATTGAGCATGGGATGACATCCTTCCATACATACAACACAACTACAATCGTTCTCAACACAACTCTATGGGTAAGATTCCATTTGAGATCTGTTACAGATTTCAACCCTTAGCACCTATCGACTTAATTAGTTCCTCGACATAGTCGAATGACACTGAATTCGTGTTAGATTTTTATAATTCAAGCTAGCATTATGATATTAGGATCTTTAATTGAGAGAATAACATGCATAGCAATAAAGACACAAGAGACAAGAGACACAAAGAATTTTCCTCGGGAAAACCATAAAGGAGAAAACCCCACAACTTATTTAGAGATAGAATCAGCACCAAAAGTAAAACCTGAAAACATAAAGATGATCTCTTGACAGCAGCAGTCTCTCTCTTGTCATAGCAACTTCTCCTCTCACTCATGCGCCCCAATGAGTGAGTGTGTGTATGATAAATATAGAGGCTCACTCTCTATTTATATTCTTTCATTCACTTGAAACCCACTCCAACATGTCGGCCTCACTTAACAATTACTTAGTAGAGCCGACATCTCTAGGAGTGTCTAATAACCCTAGTGACGCACAACTTGTGGGGAATTTTCCTCCTCCAACCAACAAGGAGGGTTATCCTTAACACAACAGTGGGGACTATTGCCCTGAATTACAATGACTCACCTAGGGTCGACTTCTCTAGGATAGTTTAATAACCATAGGGCCCCACAACTGCGGGGACTTTAACCCTTGACCAATAGGAGGGTTACCCACAATGACTTGACATGACTTGCTTACATTATAGAACCTCCCGATGGGAACATCCGGGCATGACATTACTCAATTGCATTACAGATACTTCCTGGAATAAACATTGGGTTACAATACATAATATATATAAGTGAATACATTCCAAAGTTACAATTACATCAACACTCCCTCTTAACTAAGAAGGTATTCTTCTTGACACAATTTATTAGCACAAGTCTTCTTCTCTGTATCATCTGGATCATCATTGAGTTCTTATCATCTTCAAGTCATCTTCATCTTCAGGTCATCTTTATCTTCAAGTCATCTTCATCTGGATCTGGATCATCTCTGCTAGATCAACATCACCGTATCTGGATCATCTCTGCTGGATCAACATCACCGTATCTGGATCATCACTCGATCTGAATCACCATCACTGGATCTAGATCATCACTCGATTTGGATGATCACTGCTGGATCATCATCAGTGGATCTAGATCATCACTGGATCTGGATCATCATCACTGGATCTAGATCATCACTCAATCTGGATCATCACTACTGGATCATCATCACTGGATCTAGATCATCACTCGATCTGGATCATCACTTTTAGATCATCATCACTGGATCTAGATCATCACTGGATCTGGATCATCACTGGTAGATCATCATCACTGGATCTAGATCATCACTAGATCTGGATCATCACTGGGTTAATATCACTGGTGTTATCTCATGATTCTTCTCGTCACAAGAAGTTCTACAGATCCAACCCTTTTTCATGCTGGTTGTAGGCCTAGCCTCCTTGTAGGTCTTATTTAGCCCTTATATCTGACCCTAAGTCAGAATGTCCAGCACTCACATCTGACCATGAGAGGAACACATCCAACATCATGTCAGAAAGGAACAACTCTTACATTCACCAGCATGACAGTATTCAACTACTATCATCTGTGAAAAGGCTCAGCACTCACATCTGACCTTGACTCGTCAGAAAGGCATAGCACTCACATCTGACCTTGACTCGTCAGAAAGGCATAACACTCACATATGACCTTGACTCATCAGAAAGGCACAACACTCACATCCACCAGCATGATAGGATACAACTACTATCATCTGTGGAAAGGTACAACACTTACATCTGACCTTGACTCGTCAGAAAGGCACTCAGTCCTAGAATGAGGGTTCTTGGTAACTGACCAAGTGCCTCCATTCAGAGAATGGCAATAGCCCTTATATCTAATCATGTAGGAACCAATCCTACAGTCATATCAAAATGGCTCAACACTTACATCTGACATGGAAGGAACCAATCCTCTCACCATGATAGAATGGAAACAACCCTTATATCTGATCAAGTGGGAACATATCCCTCAATCACATCAGAATGGCCCTCCACTTATATCTGATCATGTGAGACTACATCCCATAGTCATATCAGAATGGCCCTCAATCCTAGACTAAGTATTCCTGGTAACTGACCAGGTACCTCCATTCAGAGAATGGCAATAGCCCTTATATATGATCATGTAGGAACCAATCCTACAGTCGCATCATAATGGCTCAACACTCACATCTGACATGGAAGGAACCAATCCTCTCACCATGACATAATGGCTTATCCCTTACATCTAACCTCGGAAGGAACCTAATCCTCTCACCATGTCAGAATGGCTCTAGGTCTCATCATTTCCCCTTGGAGGGAACCTCAATATGGAGAACAACAAGCTTCTCCTTGAAGTACTCAAACTTCACTTTGGCCATTTCTATCATAGAATCACATCAGGGCTGATTACGTCCAAGGATGGCCTTCGAGCTTCACCAAGACCGATTACATCCCAGGACAACCTATAGGTCTATTTACATCTGAGCAACCTATGAGCTTTGCTAAGATTTATGCTCAGACAACCTATCTCACCGACTATGCTAGAACTCCCTCTTTCGAGAGATCTCGATCTGGATCAGATACTAGAGCTTCACTCCTCCTCTCTCCAAATAGCAAGTGGAAAAATATTTTGCTTCAGCAGTACTCAGTTCCATGCAGGACTCCATCCTACCAAACTAAGAGATCACACTTGATCCCATACTGAAGTAGCACCTCAAAGTGCTCTTCTTATCAATGGAACTACCTGCCCAATCTTAATGTATTTGTAACTTCAGAATGTATTCACTTGTATTTCTTACCTATTGTAAACCAATGTTTATTCTAGGATGTTCTTGTGTCATGTCATGCCCCGATGTTCCTATCCGGAGGATCTATAATGTAAACAAGTCATGTCAAGTCATTCTGGGTAACCCTCCTATTGTCTAAGGGTTAAAGTCCCCACAGTTTCGGGGCACTAGGGTTATTAGACTCACCTAGTGAAGTCGGCCCTAGTAGGGTTTTAGTCATGTTGAGAATTAGTATAAATAGAGAGGTGACCTCTCTATTTATCACACACTCATCCACACTCAGTTGTAGCGCATAGCTGAGAAAGAGAAAGACACTGGGGCAAGAGGAAAGAGCTTACTGTTGTTGGGAGATTGTCTTACTGCTTTTGGGTTTCACTTTGGTGCTGATTCTATCTCTGAGGAAGTTGTGGGGTTTTCTCCATTTATGGTTTCCCTGAGGAAAAACAATGTGTTCATTGTCTCTTATGTTTGATTGTTGTGCTTGTTGTTCTCTTAGTTTAAAGATCCTAATGTTATGCTAGCTTAATGTTAAAAATCTAACATGGTATTAGAGCTAACCTAAGAAGAAGAAACTGTGCAGTTGCGGGAACTAGGGCTTCCTATTTTGTAGATCTCTCTCCACAGATTTTCAGAAAAAGTAGGGTAGAATAACTCTCCTCCCTAGGGCACATCTTTCGGTCGAAGCAGAGTTTAATTCTGAGGTTTCTCATTTTTGGACCCGACACTACTGCCGAAAATTAGGGCTTTTCATAGAAGTGGAATTTTTCAGTGAGCCCAGGCCTGGATTGATCTCCTCCTTAAAATCGAAGTTAGGGATCAAATTCAAAGCATTTGGTTGGAAAGAACTCTGTAAAATCAAATCGCTAAACTGCTCCTGAACCAACACTGTAGGATTTCAGCTCCAAAGTCCAGATCCGACATCTTGACCTGGTAAGATCTAAATCTTTTGTATTTCCATTTGAGGTTCTCAGTTAAGATGTCTCATCATACCAAGCTTGATGAAAAGCTTGAGGGAGCTGATAACTTCCGAGGTTGGAACTATAGGATCTCCCTGGTCTTGGAATAAAATGAGTTGGACTCCTATATCCATGAGGAGGTTCCAGTCCCAGAGGGAGACGGGGCCAAGGCCTTACATAAGAAGAATTTGGTTATGGCAAAGAGGATCATTGTGGATTCTATCAAGGATCACCTCATTCCACATGTGTCCTCCCTCAAGACACCTAAAGCCATGTTTGATGCCCTAACCAAACTATTTGAAGGGAAGAATATCAATCGAATGATGAATCTAAGGAACCAGTTGAAGAATGTCAAGGTCCAAAATGAGGAGACCATCTAGTCATACTTCACAAGGGTCTCCCAGATCAAACAACAACTAGAAGCTGTAGATGAAGAAGTGAAGAATGCAGAAATTGTGATGACAACATTGAATGGCCTCCCTAGGTCATGGGATTCTTTCATCCAAGGAATCTATGCTGGGAAGAAGTTGTTCAAGTTCAGTATACTGTGGGAAGAATGCTCTCAAGAAGAAGCTCGGATAGAAGCTTGAGAAGAAAAGATGGGAAATTAAGATCAAGCTCTCACAATACACTCCAAGAGAGGAAGAAGTGAAAAGCATCATCACCAAGTTAAGCATTCTCATCAGAAAGGTTCATCTAAACTCAGATGTTATACATGCGATGAAATATGACACTTTGATAGAAACTGTCCCATGAATAAGAATGGATCGAAGAAGAAAAGGAACTCCAAAAGAAAACATCATGCTCACACTGCTGAGGATGATGATCCTCCAAGGAAGAGAGTAAAACAAGAAAGTGAAGACTCTTCATGTGAAGATGAATATGTTATGATATCCGCACTCACGGGAACTGTCACTCATGGAAGCAAAGATTGGCTTATTGACAGTGGGGCTTCCAAACACATGACAAGTTTCAAGGAATCCTTTGAGAAACTATCCGAAAATAATTCACCCCATAAGGTGAAACTTGGGGATGACTACCAATATCCCATAAAAGGTAGTGGTGAATCCTCCTACAAGCTAGACTCTGGAAAGTCTATAAAAATGAAGGATGTCTTGTTTGTACTAGGATTGAAGAAGAATCTTCTATCCATATCAGGATTAGATGCAAAAGGTATGAGGGTTGCATTTGTAGATGGACAAGTCATCATGTGGCCAAGAGGAAAGACTATTGATGATGCAATAGTGATTGGAGAACAAGAAGGAGGCTTATACAAGCTGAAGGGCCATCCAGAAAAAGCTATGGTCCATGACACAGTAGAGCCAAATGAACTATGGCATAGATGGCTTGCACATGTGCATTACAGAGCACTACCACTTGCAAGCAAAGCTGTTGAAGGACTTCCAGAAATTCAAGAAAAACATGAAGGGGTCTACAAAGGATGCGCGAAAAGAAAGAATACAAAGAAGACATTTCCAAGTAGCGAGAGCAAGGCAAAAGGAATCTTGGAAATCATCCACTCCGATGTATGCAGACCAATGTCATCAATTTCACTAAGCGGGTATGTATACTATGTCTCTTTCATTGATGAATTTTCTAGGAAGACATGGATTTACTTCATGAAGAACGAAGATGAAGTGTTCAGCAAGTTCAAGGAATCCAAAGCCTTGATCGAAAACCACACAGAAAATAAGATCAATACCTTTCGATTAGATAATGGAAGAGAATTCACATCAAATGAATTCAAAGACTTATGCAAAGAATTAGGGATTAAGAGGGAGTTTTCCACTCCTTACAATCCACAACATAATGGGGTTGCAGAAAGGAAGAATATAACTATCATGGAAGCTGCAAGAGCAATTCTTCATGATCATGATCTTCCTATGGATCTATGGGCATAAGAAGCTAGAACAATGGTGTATGTACATAACCATACTCCACACAGAGTACTCGAGAACAAGACTCTTGAAGAAGTCTTCTCCGGCAAGAAACCGGAAGTCAGCCATCTCAGAATATTCGTCTGTCCAGTGTACATACATATACCAAAAGAAAAGAGAACAAAACTAGATCCTTCAGGGAAGAAGGGTATATTTGTGGGATACTCTGAAAGCTCGAAGGATTATAGAATATACTTCCCAGGATACAAGAAGATCGACATTAGCAAGGATGTAACATTTGAAAAATACATAGCTTACAACAAATCTAGGAAGAGACCTCCTGAAGAACCTGAAGAATCAAAATGTCCCATAATTCATGATACAACCATGAATGAGGAAATTCAAGAAGAATATTGAGAATTTAAAGAACCACAAAGACCTGTAGATCCACCTTAGGAGAATAATCCTCACAAGAGGAAACCTGCTTGGGTACAAGAAATTATCCAATATGCGGAAAGATATGGGGCTCCAGGAGAGAATCACAGAGAAAGAAAGAGAACCAAATCCTGCTTTGAATATGTAGCCTTACTATGTGATGTTATCAATAAAGAACCTTCCAACTATGAAGAAGCAGCAGGACAGAAAGAATGGAAGGATGCTATGATCGAAGAGTATCAATCAATAATGAAGAATGATGTTTGGTATGTTGTCCCAAGACTAGAAGGGAAGTCAGTTTTAACTTCCAAATGGATCTACAAGATCAAGCATGCTGCAGATGGTAGCATAGAGAAATATAAGGCAATATTTGTGGCTCATGGCTTCTCACAGAAGGAAGCAATAGATTATGAAGAAACCTTTGCTCATGTAGCCAGATACACTTCCATCATATCGGTACTTGCTTTGGCTACGGTAATGAAATGGAAGATACACCAAATGGATGTCAAGACTGCTTTCTTGAATGGTGTAGTGGAAGAGGAAGTGTATGTAGAACAACCACTCGGTTTTGAGACACATGACGGGGAGTCTCATGTATGTAGGATGAAGAAATTCCTGTACGGTTTGAAATAGGCACCTAGGACATGGTACGATAGAATTGATAGATTTCTATCTAGTTTGGGCTTTACCAAGAGTAAAGCAGATTCCAACCTTTACTACAAGGTTGAAGATGGCAACCCAGTGATGCTTCTACTGTACGTAGATGATCTGTTTGTAACAGGTATGGATGGGTTGATTGCTGATACAAAGAGAAAGCTTGTTGTCGAGTTCGAAATGAAGGACTTAGGTATGATGCATTATTTTCTAGGCATGGAGGCATGGAAAAATGCAGATGGAATCTTCGTCGGATGGGGGAAGTATGCAGTAGAGATCCTGAAGAGGTTTGGGATGATGGAATGCAAGGATATGGCCACACCTATGGAATCGAACCTAAAGCTATTGAGTGTTGCTTCATCAGAGATGGTTGATGCTATGATGTATCGTCAGATAATTGGGTCCTTGATGTATTTGATGAACATGAGACCATATATTTGCTTTTCTATGAACACCTTGAGCCATTTCTTGACATATTCGAGACATGTTCACTTGATTGCTGCAAAGCATATTCTAAGGTACCTGAGGGGTACAATTGATTATGGGCTCAAGTACAAGGTGAATTAGAAGATTAACCTGGAGGGTTATGTTGATTCAGATTGGGCAGGTAGTTCCATCGATAGGAAGATCACCTCAGGTTGTTGCTTTAGTATGGGATGAGGTGTGATCTCTTGGTTTAGTAGGAAGCAATCCTGTGTGGCACTGAGTACAGCTGAAGCAGAGTATGTTGCAGCTTGTTCAGCTAGTTGTGAGACAATATGGCTGTGAAAGGTACTGTCTGATTTATTTGATCTCCAGATGGATGCTACTTGTATACATTGTGACAACCAGAGTTGCGTGAAGTTGTCAGAGAATCCAGTGTTCCATGACAAGTTGATGCATATCGAGATCAAGTATCACTATATCAGGGATATGGTGCAGAGGGGAGAAGTGAAGCTCTAGTATGTTGTGATGGAGGAACAGATAGCTGATGTGTTGAGAAAGCCGTTGGCTAGTGTGAAGTTCGAGTACTTCATGGAGAAGCTTGGTGTTCTCCAGATTGAGGTTTCCTCCAAGGGGAAGTGATGAGACCCATAGCCATTCTGACATGGTGAGAGGATTGGTTCCTTCCATGGTCAAATGTAAGGGTTGAGCCATTCTTCCATGGTGAGAGGATTGGTTCCTTCCATGTTAGATATGAATGCTGAATCCGTGAGCCATTTTGATGAGTAGGTAAGATGTAAGGGCTGAGCCATGCTGTGATGGTGAGGATTGGTTCCTCCCATGTCAGATATGAGTGCTGAGCCATTCTGAGGTGACTGTAGGATTGGTTCCTACATGATCAGAAGTAAGCACTGAATGCCGTTCTGGGGATGGAGGTACCTGGTCAGTTACCAGGTAGCCCAATCTGGGACTGGGGGCCATTTTGATATGACTGTAGGATTGGTTCCTACTTGATCAGATGTGAGTGCATGCCCTTTCAAACATGCATGTTGGATTGGTTCCTCGCATGTGTGGGATGTAAGTGCAGAGCCCTTCTAAACATGCATGTTGGATTGGTTCCTCACATGTGTCGGATGTAAGTGTAGAGCCCTTCTGAACATGCATGTTAGATTGGTTCCTTGCATGTGTCATATGTAAGTGCAGAGCCTTTTTGAGCATGTATGTTGGATTGGTTCCTCGCATGTGTAAAATATAAGTGCTGAGCCTTTTTGAACATGCATGTTGGATTGGTTCCTCGCATGTGTCAAATGTGAGTGCTGGGCCTTTCTGATGTGATTATAGGATTGGTTTGTATATGATCAGATGTGAGTGCTGGGTGTGTCTTTTTGACGAGTAGGTCAGATGTAAGTGCTAGGTGGGCCATTCTGACTTAAGTGTCAGATATAAGCGTTGAAGAAGACCTACATGGAGGCTAGGCCTACATCTATCATGAAAAAGGGCTGGCTCTGTAGAAATTCCTATGACGAGAAGAATCATGAGATAGCACCCGTGAAGATTCAGTGTTGATGATCTAGATCAAGGGATGATCTAGATCCAGCGATGATGCTCCATATCAAGGGATGATCCAGATCCAGTGACGATGATACAGATCGAGTGATGATCTAGATATGAAGATGAAGATGACATAAAGATGAAGATGACTTAAAGATGAAGATGACTTGAAGATACAGATGACAAGATGATCCAGAGAAGAAGACCAGTGAAGAAAATTGTGTCGAGAGAATACCTTCCTAGTTAAGAGGGAGTGTTAGTGTAATTATAACTTCAGAATGTATTCACTTGTATTTCTTATCTATTGTAACCCGATGTTTATTCCAGGATGTTCTTGTGTCATGTCATGCCCCGATGTTCCTATCGAGATAATCTATATTGTAAACAAGTCATGTCAAGTCATTGTGGGTAACCCTCCTATTGTCTAAGGGTTAAAGTCCCCGCAGTTTCGGGGCACTAGGGTTATTAGAATCACCTAGTGAAGTCATACCTAGTAGGGTTTTAGTCATGTCGGGAATTAGTATAAATAGAGAGGTGACCTCTCTATTTATCACACACTCATCCACACTCAGTTGTAGCGCATAGCTGAGAAAGAGAAAGAAACTGGGGAAAGAGGAAAGAGCGTACTGCTGTTGGGAGATTGTCTTAGTGTTTTTGGGTTTCTCTTTAGTGCTGATTCTATCTCTGAGGAAGTTGCGGGGTTTTCTCCATTTATGGTTTCCTCGAGGAAAAACACTATGTTCATTGTCTTTTGTGTTTGATTGTCATGCTTGTTGTTCTCTCAATTTAAAGATCCTAATGTTATGCTAGCTTAATGTTAAAAATCTAACACCCAATACGAATCCTCATAACCCTCCAGGTTAATCTTCTGATTCGCCTCATACTTGAGCCCATAATCAATTATACCCTTTAGGTACCTCACTGCATGCTTTGTAACCATCAAGTGAACATGTCTCAATGTGTTCATAGCAAAGCAAATATCTGGTCTTGTATTTGTCAGGTACATCAAGGAATAAATCATCTGACGATACATTATGGCATCAACTGACTCTGATGAAGCAACACTCAATAGCTTTAGGTTCGATGCCATAGGTGTGGCCATGGCCTTGCAGTCCATCATCCTGAACCTCTTCAGGATCTCTACTGCATACTTCCCTTGTCCATACCTCCATGCCTAGAATGTAGTGCATCATCCCCAAGTGCTTTATCTCGAACTCGGTAGCAAGTCTTATTTTTGAAAATTTAATGAGTCCCTCTTTTATGCTAGGAAAAAGTCATCGACATATAACAGGAGCATCACTGGTCTTCCGCCTTCAACCTTGAAGCAAAGGTTGGAATCCTCTTTACTCTCTATAAATCCTAGATTCATCAGTAATTTGTCCATCCTATCATACCATGTCGAACCTCAGGATAGTCTGTAGTTACTCCCTCTGAAGCGGAGCATCATACTCCCTTTGTCTTCCATACTCTATGCACTAAAACATTCTGTACCGGAGTGACAAGTAGCTTCCTATGCTACTAATATTCTATGTATCCATCTAGTGTATATAATTTCATCTTCAACCTTGCAGAAAAGGTAAGGATCTTCATCAAGCTCATCATGTATGTGTTATCCCATGGGTTCCTTCTGAACTCGTACAAGGCCTTCTTTCATTTGCACACATGATTCTGCCTGTCATGTGTCTCAACTCCCACTGGCTACAAATGTCTCTTTGTAGTCTATGCCTTCTTTTCATGAGAAGCATCGTGTTACGAATCTTGTGTTGTATCACATGATTTTTCCATCTACAACATGATGGAACTACGAACTTCCCTTCACATATCGATACTGTATCATAGACATCATTCTTCTTGAACTGGTCTTCCTTTTCTTCTTGGTTACTTCTTCATAGCTAGAAGGTTCTGCATCAATGATGTCACTGCATTCATCATATTATTCTTCCTCTTGAACTATCGTCACTGTTCTTCGAAACAAGTCTCATCCTTGTAGGTGATTTTACGTGATCTTTCCTACAATTCAAATGCATTAGTTGTATGGTTAGAAACATTTCACAAGGTATATTCATAATGAAAAATTCTTTTGGATCAAGATATATGATTATGCAACTATTTTAGCCAATACAACATTCATCCATATCTCACGGAAATTTTCTAGATGCCTTCCATCTCTACCAGGACAACATTGAGATTGTGGACTAATCCAATATGTCAACAAATAGGTTTCATTCTAGATAAGCAACAATGGAGAGTTGTATAGCACCATGAGCTACTTACCCATCACATGCATATTAGTAGTATACTGTCATTAATGCAAACATTCTATCATACATAATACATTAACTAAATTTAAACAAATGCATAACAAAACAATATCATGAAATGACAACTGAATACTTATCTTTATTTGTTTCGTGGGTAGACTTTTTCTTGAGCCTTCAGCTTTATCATCTTCCTCATTCATAATAGCATCGTTTCTTATCCAAATGCTAAGATGGATAAGAGGTTATTCAAGATTTGAGTCCTTCGTATTCCTCATCGCTTGGGGGATCTTCTTTGGATGGTGAGAGCTTGATCTTTAGTTTCTCCCATCTTCATTTCTCTTATTATGAGTCGAGCTTCTCCTTCTTCCCAGAGTCTGTTGAAAGTAATCACTTCCTTCTGGCACACATTTCTCTCATGAATGAATCCCATGATATTGGGAGGCCATTCAAGGTGGCTATCACCACTTCTTCTTCTACTACTGCAAGTTGTTCTTTGATTTGAGAGACCCTTGTAAAGTATGACTGTATGGTCTCTAAATTCTGGATCTTCACATTCTTCAACTGGTTTCTTAAATTCATATTCTAAATTATGTTCTTCCCTTCAAATAGCTTGGTCAAGGAATCAAACATCTTTGGTGTCTTTAGGGAAGACACTTGTGGTAGAAGGTGATCCATGATTGAATCAGCAATGATCTTCTTGGCCTTGACCAAGTTCTTCTTGTGTAATGCTTTGAGCCTCATCTCCCTCTGGAACTGGAACCTCTCTTCTTATGTAGGTGTCCAATTCATTTTCTTCAGAGAGATCATATACTTCCATGATTGGAAGTTGTCAAATTCAACAATATTATCATCAAGCTGATGTGATAGATCACTTTGAAATGAGAACCTCAAATGAAAATAGCAAAAGTTTAGATCTTACCGATTTGAGGTGTCCGTCCTGGTTCCGGAGCTAGCTCATCTAGGGTTTGTTAGAGAAACCCTAATTTTAAAAAATTGGAATCTTTCAAATTGAATTGGATAGAGAGATGGATATCTTCAATACAAGCTGTCCAATGTACTCCTTTTCTGAAAACAGTGGAGGGAAGCTCCCGTAACACGAAGCCCTAGTTTTCCAATTTCTTCTACAGAAATGCCTGATACTATTTCTACGGTATCTATGAAATTAATGCTCCTCTATGTCTAAAACTTTGTACTGAGGTAGCATGGCCTGTTCCTATTTCAACACCATATGTTTCATCAGAATGGGTTTCACAAATTGGGACTTATGATCATTTTCCCAAGGTGACCTGTTACAAGACTATTCAGAACAGTGAAGTTGTACATCCTGCCATATGTCACTATTTCATCTTTTGGGTCTAAAACTCAGACCACAGAAAGTAGACTTCGTGCCATTTCTAGAAAATCTTTAGGAATTTCATTTGGATGTTTGTATCCCAACATATAGCAATTCTCGCTAGGTGTCCTGTTTAGGGATGAATCGTGGAAGAGGCTGGAACCCTAACTTGGAGGAATCATATCTCCCAGAATATAGCGAATTTGAGGATGAATTTTGGAAAAAGTGTAAATTAGGATATTATATTTGGCCTGTAAAAATTTGAGCTCCTAATCCTTCTCCAATCCCGAGATATACGGTTAGTATTTTAGGGTTTTTCCATCTCGAGGTCAAATTAGGGTTTGACTTTCTTGGAGTTTCACCCAACCAAAAATCTCGACCCAGGTCTCTAAAATTTGATTTTGATGAGGAAATAAATCCTATGTCGGGCTCACTCAAAAATTCCTCTACTGTAGAAATCCCTAATTTCCCGCACCGAAAACTGAAAATGCTCGGAATCGAATTCCGCTTCGACAGAAAGATGCGCCATTCAATGGAGAGTCAGCCTAGCATAGTTTTGTTGATGGATTGTGGAGAGAGACCCAAAAAGTAAGAATCCCTAGCTTCTATAGCTGCACAATGTCTTCTTCTCAGGTTAGCTCTGATACCATGTTATATTTTTATCATTCAAGCTAGCATTATGATCTTAGGATCTTTAACTGAGAGAATAATATGCACAACAATAAAAACACAAGAGACAAGAGACACAAATAATTTTCCTTGGGGAAACCATAAAGGAGAAAGCCCCACAACTTCCTTAGAGATATAATCAGCACCAAAATTAAAACCTGAAAACATAAAAATGATCTTCTGACAGTAGCAGTCTCTCTCTTGTCCCAACAACTTCTCCTCTCACTCATGCACCCTAATGAGTGAGTGTGTGTATGATAAATAGAGAGGCTCACTCTCTATTTATATTCTTTCGTTCACTTGAAACCCACTCCAACATGTCGGCCTCACTTAACAATTGCTTACTAGAGCCGACATCTCTAGGAGTGTCTAATAACCGTAGTGCTCCACAAATTGTGGGGAATTTTCTTCCTTTGACCAACAAGAAGGGTTATCCTTAACACAATGGTGGGGACTATTGCCCCGACTTACAATGACTCACCTAGGGTTGAATTCTCTAGGATAGTCTAATAACCATAGGGCCCCACAACTGTGGGGACTTTAACCCTTGACCAATAGGATGGTTACCCACAATGACTTGACATGACTTGCTTACATTATAGAACCTCCTGATGGGAACATTGAGGCATGACATGACTCAATTACATTAAAAATACTTCCCCAAATAAACATCATGGTACAATACATAAGATATACAAGTGAATACATTTTGAAATTACAATTACATCAACACTTTGAAGGACGATAAGTGGAGAAAGCATTGAAGTTCAGAGATAAAATATACAACATTTAAAAGCAAGAATATGAGATGTTGCAACGAGTAAATGAAAAAGCTAAGGCTCGACACGACAAGCATCGTATTCCTCATTCATTCCAAATTGGGGATCAGTTCTGGTTACATCTAAAGAAGGAGTGCTTCACTGGTCCATACAGAAAGGTGAAACCTTTGTTATATGGTACATATAGTATCCTTAAACATATTGGAGAAAACGATTTTCATCTCGACATTCCTACATTCCGTGGCCTACATCCAGTGTTCAATGTAGATCTACTTCGATCATACCATGTACCATTGTTGGAGCAGAACAACTTGCAGACGACATAACCTGAAGACATCCATCCATATGTTTAGGAACCTCTTCTTTGTGACACCATTGTGTGAGGATGCATACGCCATACAAGGATGAAATCCATTTCCCTGTTTCAAGTGGCTAAAGCTAGATAGATCCCTGTGCTAGGAAAATGATACTCTGCTAATGAAGTCACCATCAAGTATCCTCACCTAAACGAATACACAATGGAGGCCATTGTTTCTTAAGGAAAGAGGATGATACAACCAACAGTCAAAAGTTTTCCCTTCGACAGGTTTTCTTTGGCAGTCGAAAGGTTCACCTTGATCGATAAATTCACCGCCTTGACAAGTTCACCTTTGACAGGTTCACCCTCGATAGGTCCACCTCAAATACAGTATACCAAGATGCTCTGTGACAGTTGAAATTTTGACCATTATAACTTCTTTTTCAACTGAATGTAGCGGGTAGTCACCCAAGCATCTCATCATCCTATATAAGAATGTACATTATGTAATATAGACATCAATATGATTCCTCCATCTTTCATGGAGCAGAAGTAATAAATTGGTTTGAATTCTTGCATATTGTCTGTGCATATATTTCTTGTTGACCTAGTGTATTTCCTTCTTTTTTGTTTCTTATTATATTCTTCTTCCATAATAGTGCTTGATTCATTCAGTCGACTGTTGTCCCCAGCATGCATCTGGGCAGGACCTAGATCTAATCATATCACCCCTCATGTCTCATCATTGAATACCCCGAAGCAGATGTTTTATGCATTAATCAAACTATTCGAAGGAAGAACATCAAGCATAATATGACCTTGAGAAATCAACTCAATAATGTGAAGATTCAACACTCATAAACCATTCAGTCCTACTTCACTAGGGTTTCTCAAATCAAGGAGCAATTAGAGGCCATTGAAGAGAATGTCGAAGAAGGAGAGATTGTGATGACCACCTTGAATGGTATCCCAAGATCATGGAGGACATTAATTCAAGGGATATACACTAGGAATGAGCTTATCAAGTTCAAAAAACTATGGGAGGAATGCACTCGGGAAGAATCTCAACTAGTATAAAGAGAAGAAAATATGGGAGCTGATGATGACCAAGCCTTAGCTGCTCATGCTAAGAATGTTCAAAGTAATAGGGAGAATCAACCTCAAAGAAAGCATAAACTATTCCAAAAGAATCATAGATATCTCTGTTCTTAGATGATTCCGATCTAATAAGAAAGGTCACTTCAGAAAATATTTTCACAGAAACAAAGGACCTTCTAAGGAAAACAAAAATATGTTTTGATCTCAACTCTTATAGGTGAAACTTGGAGATGAATATCAATACCCTATAAAATGAAGTGGAGAATCCTCTTACAACTTGGATTCAAGCAAATAAATGAAACTAAACTATGTTCTCTATGTACCAGGTTTGAATAAAAATATCCTCTCTATCTCAACTTTAGATGCAAAGGTATTTCATCTTTCTTTAGTTGATGGCCAAGTACTTATGCGTTTAAGAGGAAAGACAATAGATGATGCAACAATAATCGGGGAGCAAGAGGGAGGCCTGTACAAGTTGAAAGGACAACCAAAATAAGCCTTGGTTAATGACACTATGGAACCAAGTGAACTATGGCACCGAAGACTTGGACATGTACACTATAGAGCACTACCATTTGAATGCAAAGAAATATCAGGTCTACCCGAGATTCAAGAAAGAATGAAAGCATTTTCAAAGGACAATGCACAAGGAAAGAATACAAAGAAACCATTTCCAAGTAGTGAAAGAAAATAAAAAGAGATTTTGGAAATAATCCACTCAGATGTATGCGGCCCAATGTCCTCCAACTCCTTAATTTGGTATGCATACTATGTTTCTTTTATAGATGATTATTCTCGTAAAACCTAGATTTATTTCTTGAAAGGAAAAGACGAAGTTTTCAACAAGTTCAAAGAGTTCAAGGTCTTGGTGGAGAACCACACTGAAAAGAAGATAATGAATTTACGATTAGACAATGGATGGCAATTTACTTCAGAATAATTCAAAGACCTATGTAGAGAATATGTGATTAAGAGGGAGTTGAGAACTCCATATAATCCTTAAAAAAATGGCATTGTAGAAAGGAAGAACATATAAATAATGCAAGTAGCAAAGGAAATGATTCATGACCAAGAACTTCCAATGTACCTATGGGTAGAAGAAACAAGAACAATTTTGTATGTACAGGACATAACACCTCCTCGTGTATTGGATAACAAGACTGCAGAAGAAGCATTCTCAGGAGAGAAACCAAAATTCAACCATGTTAGAATATTTGGCTACTCTGTGTACATACACATTCCAAAATAAAAGAGGACAAAGATTGACCCTTCAGGAAAAAAGGAATATTTGTGGGATATATCGATACATCAAAAGCATACTGAATATACTTCCCAGGATTCAAGAATATATAGACCATAAGATATTTAACTTTTGATGAATACTTAGCCTACAACAAATCAAGACAATTCCACACAAAAGAAAGTAAAGAACCCAAAGATACAGTTATGGAAGAAGTGATCCAAGAATACCATGAAGACCCATGACATGATAGAGCCACAAATACCTGTAGGCACACCTCATGAGAAGAAATAATACAAGAGAATACCAAGTCGGGTAGAGCAATCAAGTGCGATTGATCCTCGGTTGATCTCTCAATAATCGAATCTGACTATCATGTTGGAGATTAATATATATTAGATGATAGGATAAAAGATGATATGTTAAAAAAGTGGCCCTGCCTTAAACATTTGATGTTGAGGAGATGCCTCATTTCATAACCTAACTTAGTTAACCTAATTATTAATTATTTTATATTTGTTACGTTGCCACTCCCTTTAATGGATCTTTGTCCTCAAAGCTTGAGTATTTTCCTAATGTCGTATTTTATTCTGGCTCTATGTCACACTAATGACTTGAGAGATGCGATTTTGATTGTGACCATTGCCTCATTTTCGTTATTGTGTCTTGGTATTTTCATTAAGTATGAACTTGGTGAAGTTTTGTTTATGCTTTTTCTATTTGTGTGATTACTTCTTTTAACTATTTTTTTCATCAATTGAACATTCTCAACATACATTACGACCTTGACTATTTTCGTGTTGTTATTCCCAACACATTTTGTGTTAGTTCCCTTGAATGGGCTCCTTGTGCTTATAATTCTCATAAGAACACCGGTCCTATCGTGTGTATGATAGATATTATAGTTTCTTTCATTAATGTTCTTTATAGCCATCCTTGTGATGATATCTGTCCTTCATGTGTTTGTAATTGTGAAATTTTTGTCGAAGCATTGATCACCTTTATTGTTAGCAACATTAGCTTGTCCCTTATCAAAATCTTGGTCAGGATCATCATTCTCCTTGTCAATTCGTTTATTACTAGGGTATGTTATATATTTGTATTGCATGTTATATTGATTGATGCCATTACTCTCATCGAGGATGACATACTGGCCTACTCTATCTTTTTTTTTCATCCACTTGGGTGGCTTCTTCTACATGATTTTCACCTCTATCTACATTTACTTTAAATTTTTTGTCAATAGTTTTCTTTATTTCATCTATGTCCTTAAGGATTTTCTCCAGGAGATCTATAAATCCATCACTCTCACTATAAGATTGCATGGATGTTTGTAGAACGCTATTTTGGCCTTTTAAGGTGAAATTTTGAATAATAATATATTAATTAATTAATATTTTTTTTCATCAACTATATACTAATTTGTATATATTTTTTTTAACAAATATTATAATAATAATAATAATAATATTTGATTTTTTTAAATATATTACAATATTATATTATATATTGTAATATTATATTGAAATGGTATATTATAATATTTAACTTATTTTTTTTTGTTTTGTTTTTTGGTTTGTGCAGGCCGTGGAAGTGGAGCAAGGGTGGTGGAAGCTGAGGTGCAACGGGCATGGGAAAAACCCATGGAGAGGAGGATGCATAGAGGAGTCAGGTAGTGGGGGAGGAGCGGATTGGTGGAGGAGAAATGATGAGGGCGTGGGGGAAGGCTGATGGTGGTAGAACGTGCACAGAGGGGAGATTGGGTGCATAGGTTGGAGTTAGAGAGCGTGGTTACGGGAGGTGGAGCAGGTGCAGTAGAGAGTGGTGTGGAGGAGAAGCAGAGTTTGATGGTTGCATAGGATGTAGTGCTAGGTGGAGCGAGGGAAATGGAATGCACATGGGAGGAGAAGACTTGAGTAGCAGATGGTGGAGGGAGAGTGCGGAGGATGAAGGTGACGTGGAGTGTGGAGTATTTGGGGAATGGAGGAAGTGGCAGATGGATGAGTGGGTGATGGAGGCGTGAGGGAATGGATTTAAGGGATAGCACTAAAGATGGGATGGGTGGAGTGTTTTGAGGTGGAAGAGGGACTGGTGCGTGAATGATGGTGCAACAAATGAAAGATGGAGAGATGGGTTGTGATATTAACATAGAAGCTTGTGACAGGATAATGGAAAGAGCGATATGAGTTTAATAAGGCAAGGTGAGGATGAGCCAAATCCGAGCTCAGGCCGAAGGAGCCAATAAAATCTGATACCACATGGAGCAACCGAGTGCAGTTGATCTTTCAATAATCAAATCCGACAATCATGTTGGACAATAATATATATTAGATGATAGGATAAAAGATGACATGTTACAATAGTGGCCTTGCCTTAAATATGGATTGGGAGTTTGATGTTGAGGAGACACCTCATTTCATAACCTAACTTAGTTAGCCTAATTATTAATTATTTAATTATTATTTTATTTTATATTTGTTACATCGGGCATGAGAGATCATCCAAGCTGAAAAAAGATATGGTGCTCTAGATGAGACTTCTAGAGAAAGAAAGAGGAGTCGTACACACTCCAGTTATATGGAAATACTTTGTGAAATCACTGATAAAGAACCTTACAACTATGATGAAGTAGTAGAAAATAAGGAATGGAAGGATGCATGATGAAAGAGTACCAATCGATCATGAAGAATGATTTCTAGGAGGTTATCCCAAGACCATAAGGAAAGTCTGTAATGTCTTCCAAATGGATATGCAAGATCAATCACGCAACAAAGAAAAGTGTAGAAAAATACAAGGAAATATTGGTAGCATGTGGCTTCTCCCAGAAAGAAGGTATCGATTATGATGAGACATTTTCACCAGTAGAGAGATACACTTCCATCATATCAGTACTATATTTAGCTGTAGTAATGAAATGGAAGATACACCAAATTGACGTCAAAACAACTTTCTTGAATAGTGTAGTTGAATAGGAAGTGTACATGGAGTAGCCACTTGGATTTGAGACACATGATAGACAGACCCATGTGTGTAAATAAAATAAGGCCTTGTACGGCTTGAAGAAGGCACTCAGGATGTGGTACGGCATGATGGATAGTTTTCTGATGAGCTTGGGATTTACCAATAGAAAAGTAGAGTCCAACTTCTACTTCAAAGTTGAGGGAGGAATACCAGTGATACACCTACTATATGTAAATGACATGTTCCTAACAGGTGAGGATGAGCTCATCATAGATATAAAGAGGAGACTTGATGTAGAGTTTGAGATGGACCTGGGGATGATGCATTACTTCTTAGGTCTATAGGTGTGACAAAGATAATATGGGTTATTCCTTGTTCAAGGAAAGTATGCAGTAGATATTTTGAATAGGTTTGTAAGGATGTATTGCAAGGCCATTTCCAAACCCATGGCATCAAACTTGAAGTTACTATGTGATTATTATTCAGAGACAATTGATGCTACTATGTATAGATAGATGATTGGTTCCTTGACGTATTTAATGAACATGAGGCCTGACATATGATTTTATATAAACACATTGAGGTAATTTTTGACAGATTGGAGATGTGTTCACCTAGTTGTTGCAAAGCATGTATTGAGGTACCTGAAGGGTACAATTGAGTATGGGATAAGGAATGGGATGGATCAGAAGATTAACCTGCATCATTATGTTTATTTGGATTTGGTAGGAAGTTCCACAAATAGGAATAACACTTCAAGATGTTGCTTTAGTTTGGGATCCGATATGATCTCTTGGTTTAGGAGGAAGCAGTCAAGTGTGGCACTAAGTATAGTTGAGGTAGAGTACATTATAACATGTTTGGATATTTATGAGTAAGTACAACTATGGAAGCTACTATTATATTTGTTTGATCTCTAGTTAGAGGTGACTTGTATCCTTTGTGACAACTATAGTTGTGTGAATATGTCTAAGAGTTCGATGTTCCATGATAAGTCAAAGCATATCGAGATCAATTATCACTATATCCGGGATATGGTGCAGAGAGGAGCAGTGAAGCTCCTATAAGTTGTGAAGGATGAGAAAATACTTGATTTATTAACCAAGACTCTAGTGAGAGTGAAGTTGGAATACTTTAGAGATAAGCTTGGAGTTGTGCAGATCAGTGCCCATTGCAAGAGGAAGTGAAGTACTGGTTGGAGATGGGCATACATCCAGTATGAAATAGGACTGGGTTTGTAGTTGATGAAGTACTGGTTGGGTTTGGTCCTACATTCACTATGAAACACAATTGGATATTTAATTTATGAAGTCTTGGTTGGATTCGAGCATGTATCTAGTATGAAACATGTCAATATCTATAGTTTATATTCCTGGTTGGAGTCGGGCCTACATCCAGTATGAAATAGGATTGGATTTGTGCATGATGAAGCCCTCATTGGAGAGAGTTCTACATCCAAAATGAAAAATGGATGGCTATAAAGAACTTATGAGGATGTATAGATTCAAGAGATGTCACTAGTAAATGGCCGACTAAATGAGAGTTGCTGTAGTTGTGATGTTGATCTAGAGTGGTGATTATCGAGCGATGATGATCCAATAATGATGATGTCCAGATATTCTGTCCAGTTGTGGTGATGACCATGTCCGAATAATACCTTCCTTATTAATAAGGATTGTTGTTGAAAATGTAACTTCATAATATATTATTCATTGTATTATTATTATTTTATTTTATTGTATTGGTATTGTACCTCCTTTTAGGGATGTCATTATTGTAATTGCTCATGTAAATTGTTGAGGTAAAACCTCCATTGTAATTTGGTCCAATAGTACCCAAGAAAATAATGTAAATTTTTTTTTTCTCCCACAAGGAAAAATTGCCCCATTCAGGTCCATAAGTCATCCCTATTGGACCAAAAGGTCACACAAATGAAGAATATAAATAGGGAGGCACCCTCCCTCATGTGGAGACACTGCAAGCTCAAGTCAGTTCACTCCAAGGAAGAGAAAGATAAGTTCACTAGTGAAGAGGAAGAAGAAGCATCGGAAGCCATGTTATCTTTGGGGTTTCTATATTTGTCTTACATTGTACTAAGGGAGGAATCTATGCTGTAGAAGTTGTTGGGTTTTATCCCATTTGGGTTTCCAAGGATAAAATATTTTTGTCTATATTTTATGTTGTGCTTTTCTATCTTTCAGTGATCCTAGTACATTATATTAAAGATATAATATAGTTCAATTAAACTAAAAACTCTAACATATTATTGGCATTGAATGTGGAGAACAACCACAGTTAAATTTTTAATGTATGATATGGTTACGTGTTTTTTGAGAAAACATTACAATTTTCATTGTTGGAGTATCGGTACAACCACATGGTATGACTACCACACCTTTGGGAATATTAAAATGTGGACTAATTGCCACTCTTGATAATAAGGCTGTGTTCTTGGTTTCATATGTTCATCAACATCTGCAAGTTTGGTTGAAACGGTAAACCTTATATGGTATTAGAGATATCTCAAGTTAAATTCCCTCCAGATACACAGGACTGTGGGTGTTGGAGTATTGGTACAACCACACGGTATAAGTTCCACACCTTCGAAATATAAAAATGTTAAATTGTTAAAGAAATGTAATTGAGGAAGATATTCTATTATGTAATATTATTGTTATTACGCCTGCTGGAGATGTTTTTCCTCCTATTAGGGATGTCGTTGATGTAATTGGATATGTAAAGTCTTGAGATAAAACCTTCATTGTAATTTAGGTCATTACTACCCACACAAATATCATTAAAATGTATTTTTGAGTCTTCCAAGGCAAGTTGCCTGGAAACAAGGAGACATTATCCCAGTTGGGTTATTAGGATTCTCAGCTTATTGATATAAATAGGAGAGGTTCCTCCCTCATTTGGACAATTAAAACACTCAAGTAGTTGAACAAGAGAGGGAAGGAGCAGTCCGTCTGGGAGAGAGGAAGAATTCTAATATTATTCTTGGGTTATTATAAGTCTTATTCTTTGGGTCTTAAACTGTACTTGGTTGAAGTCTATATCGAGGAAGTTTTGTTGGGTTTTCTCCCCCATGAGGGTTTCCCAAGATAAATATCTATGTTGTTTTGGGTGGTTGTGATTGCCTTTCTTTTAGTGATCCTTTTGTATATGGTTATGATGTTATGATGCTAAAGGATTTTATATATTGTATAACCATTGAAATATTAACATGGTATCATATCCATGCTTAAATAATTATTTGTGCAACTAAAACACTGCTACAAATGCAACTACTGAAGATTAGGGTTTCATGCTTGAAAACCCTAACAGTAAAAAAATTGTCATTTTGGGATAGTCGCTATAACTAGATGTTGGAGAAGGTTCAAAAAATGAAACTTTGAAATACCTAATATGAAATATTATTGTACATTTTGTGCAAGTTTCATCCTCAAATTCACTATACTTCAGGAGATATGACTCCTCCGAATAAGGGTTCCATCCCCCTCTAGAATACAGTCATAAACATATGACCTAGGGAGAATTGATATATCTTGGGATAGGAAGGTCCAAATAAAATTTCAAATGATTTTGAATATATGGCATAGAATTTCGTTTCTGTGGTCAGAGTTTCAGACCCTGAATATGAAACAATGACACATGGAAGTCAATACAAGTTCGCTATGTTGAACAATCCTAAAACAAGTCACCTTGGGAAACTTATCATAAGTTGCACTTGGAGAATCCAATTCTTCCCTAACCCATTGGGTTGGAAAGAAGAAAAATAAGGATACCTTAGGATGAAGTTTCAGACCTTTAGGAGCATAAAATTTGGACATAGAGCAGAACAATATTAGACAATTCTGTAGAAGAAATTGAGAAAACTAGGGCCCCTTGTTTCGGGCACTTCCCTCCATCGATTAGTTGAAAAATGAGGACTATAAAACTCACCCTAGGAGGGAACACCTTTCTATGGAAGAAGTTTCTTATTATGTGGATTTTTCAATTTTTTACGTAACACTATTGCTAGGGAAAACTAGGACATCATATATTTTGTAGTTTTGTCCATAGTTTTGGGAAAATGAGTATGTTTCTTAGCTCGCCTTGAGAAGGAACATATTTATGTCCAATCAGATTTTAAAGATAACTAAGTTAAAAAATCAAGGTTTGTCTATCAAACCCTAGGTCCACCAGAAGCAGTCTTCCAGAAAATATTTCAAGCAAATCAATTTCATTGGTAAGTTCTATCCTCTCTATTTCCATTTGAGGTTCTCATTTTTATCACGATGAAAAACAATACCAAACTTGAGAACAATATTGAAGGAATCAAGAAACTATGAGCATGTAAGTATATAGTGCTTCTCATACATGAAGAAACATGACCTGGAAAACTATGTCAAAGGAGAAGCTATAGATCCAAAGGGAGATGAATACAAACCATAAGAAGGAATTAGTCAAATCCAAGAGGATTATTTTGGTCTCCATTGGATATCACATATATCATCCTTGTGGACTCCTACGGATATGTTTGATATAATGAACTCTTGTACGAAGGAAAGGACATCAACAAGAAGATGACATTGAGGAACTAGTTGAAGAATGTGAAGATACAGAACTCAGATACCATGTAGTCCCACTTCACAAGGGTTGATCAAATCAAGGAAAAACTTGAAGCAGTTGAAGAGAATGTGGAAGAAGGTGAAATGTTTATGACCACCTTGAATGCCCTCCAAATATCATGATATTCATTCATTCAAGGAATATGTGCAATAAGGAAGTTGATCTCTTTCAACATACTATGGGAATAATGCACACAAGAAGAAGCTCGGCTCATAACAAGAGAGGAGAATATGGGAGAAACTATAGATCAATCTCTCACAGTTCACTTTAGAAGAAATCGTATAAAGAAGGAGGACCATCATCACAACAAAAGACAAAAGGAATTCATAAGAGATCCTCACAACATTCTATGAGAAGGGAAAATACTCCAGAGATTGTCCCAAAAATAAAGGTTCCTTCAACAAGAAGTCGAACAAGAAAAGACATCACGCTGACACCAGTCAAGATGATGAACCAACTAATAAAAAAATCAAATAGGAAAAGGAAGATTCCTTAAGTGACAAGGAATATGAATTCTACTAGTGAAGACAAAGATCATACTCTTATCCATTTCAGTATTTGGAGAAGAAGAAATGCAGTTAGTGAACCTCAAAATAAGTACACATGTTCCCAGAATCAGATGATGAAGTAAAAGGAACTAGTTCTTCTTGAAAGGAATTAAGGATTAATAAGGAGTCTACCAAACAAACAAATATAAGTATTTGAATTATAATTTAATTTATATCTAATTTATTAAATAACATTATTTAGTTCTGCACATATCCATGTTCAAGGAAATGTATTATGCATGATAGAATGTTTTCATTAATTAACAATATAATACTAATATGAATGTGATGGGTAAGTGGCCTATGGTGCTATACAAAATTCCGTTGCTACTTATATATAATGAAACCTCTTTTCTGACATATTGGGATTAATGCACAATCTCAATAATGTTATGGTAGAGATGGAAGGAATCTAGAAATCTTCTGCATTTATATGTGATATGGATGAATATTGTATTAACTAAAATAGTTTCATGATTATATGAATATGTCTTATGAAATGTTTCTAACCATGCTACTGATGTATTTGACTTGTAGGAAAGATCATGTACAATCACCTACTAGAAAAGAAGGATGAGACTTGTTTCGAAGAACAAGTGATGACAGTTCAATTAGAAGATACAATTCAATAAACATACATGAAGATGAACCTGAAGCTCCCAAGGTTAGAGAAACCACGATGAAAGAAAGGGATTTAGAAAAATATAAGAATCATGATATGACCTAAAGAGAGTGGTATATCCACCTCGAGAGATGAAGACAACCTTTGGAACGAGAGGTAATTCAAGGTGAAGAAAAGTATGATGGGACTTCCAACTAAATTAAGAGGCCTTAGATATACTCTAGTTACATGGCATAGTTGAGTGATATTATTGATGCAGATCCTTCTAGAAGTATCCAAGGATAAATGGATGAAGCAAGGATCAAAGAGTACTAGTTGATCATGGGGAATGATGTCTGGGAGGAGGTTATGAGACCTGCAAGGAAGTACTTAGTGTATTCCATGTGGATCTATAAGATCAGGTATGCAACACATGATGACATTAAGGGATACAAATCAAGGTTCATGGTTTCTCTCAGAAATAGGGAGTAGACTATGGCATGACATACTCCATTGACTAGAAACACTTCTCCAGTGAAATATAAGTGTATATCGAGCAGAGAACCACATGTGCGCAAAAGGATTTCTAAAAGCTCAGAAGGCACCCATGGATAAGAACATGAGGAGCTTGAGGATCACCAAGAGTGATGGATATATTAACCTTTTCTACAAGGTTGAAGATGGAAGCCTATAGAGGATGACAAGCTCACAGATGGGTGCAAGAGGAAATTTTCAACAAAGTTTAAGATAGAGAATATTGGTATCTAGTGACCTAAGATGGATACATAGAATATTAGTAGTAGAGGATGCTATTTGTCACTCCAATACATAATGTTTCTATACATAGAGTACAAAATATAGAGGGAGGATGATGCTCCACTTTAGAGGGAGTGACTGCAGAATATCTCCGAGTTTGACATGGTACAATAAGATGGACAACTTCATGATGGAACTAGTATTTACCTATATTAAACTAGTTTCCAACCTTTAGTTTAAAGTTGAATGCAGAAGAATTATATATGTCGATGACCTCATAGGTGAGGACGAACTCATTGTAGATGCAAAGAGGAAGTGTAAGAAAGAGGACGTCATGATGGTGTTTTAGTTTGGGATCAAGTGTGATATCATGGCTTAGTAGAAAGTAGACCAGTTTTGCACATAGTATAGTAGAGGCTGAGTACATTGCAACATGTACATCCTATAGAGAAGCAATATGGATTCACAAACTATTGGAAATATTGTTTGAAGTCGAGATAGATGCAACTGATATTTATTGTGACAACCAGAGTTGCATCAATATAACAAAGGACTCGGTGTTTCATAAAGTCCAGGATATGGTGAAAAGAGAAGCCTTGAAGTTCCAGTATGCTCCTACATAGGAAAAATTTGTTGATATGCTGACTAAGCCTTTGTCTTGTGTAAATATTGAACACTTTTGAGACAAGCTTAGTGTAGTCTAAAAGGACCTCCTTGGAAAGAGGGAGTGATGATAAGAGAATGAGTTGGTAATGGTACACATGTTCACAAGGCCAATTGAGTTTTCCAATATTCTTATAGATATTGATGAGGTTGTGGATGTACAAGAAAATAATGAAAAGCCCTAGTGGTCTAGTCACTGTATAGAGATCCTAGTCGTATCTTCGTGGGAAGATCCCAATATTGTTGGTGACATCACCAACGGTGGATCCCAGTATGACTGGTCGTATCACTAAGGGTATATCCCAACATGGTTGGTGGAATACTCACAAGGAATATCCCAAGAAGGTTAGTCGTATCTCCAAATAGGAAGATCACAATGATTTGTGGTCTTGCATTCATTTGTGGATGTTGTGGTCTGTCATTTATTTGTGAGTGTTGTGGTCCTGCATTCATTTGCAGACATTGTGTTCTGGCATTGATTTGAAGAATTTGTGGTCCTACATTTATTTGTGGGAATTTTGGTATGGAATTCATTTGCATACTTTATGGTCCTGCATTCATTTGTGGACGATGATATTCCAACATTTTTGGTGCTATGGGTGATTCCACATGAATTTGTGATGTTGTGTTGTGTTTGTGCAACACTGCAGGTGATTCTTAGGATGAGGATACCTGCGATGAGATGTAATGCAATGAGATGTGATGCTCATGATGAAGCGATGAGATGTGATACTTGTGATGAAGTGATGAGATGAGACGAGATGTGATACTCATGGTGATGTAGCGAGATGTGATACTCGTGATGATGCAATGAGATGTGATGCTCATGATGATGTGACGAGATGTGATACTCATGATGATGCAATGAGATGTGATGCTCATGATGATGCACCGAGATGTGATACTCATGATGATTCGATGAGAGGTGATGCTCATGATGATGCGATGAGATGTGATGCTCATGATGATGCGACGAGATGTGATACTTGTGATAATGCAACAATATGCGATTCTTGTGATGATATATTGAGATATGATGCTTGTATGTATGTGCTCGTGATGTGATTATCAATATGTGATGCTCCATGATGGTGATATTCCATGGATGATGATAATGCTGATGTAGTTGTGAAAACTTCCTAAGACGTATAGACTTACCATTCACTTGTACATATGTATTGTTATGTTATAGAACACCTTTGGTGTTAAAAGGGAGTGTTAAATAAATGTAACTATGGAAGATATTCTATTTATTATTATTATTATTATTACCCTTTCTTGAGATGTTCTTCCTCCGATTCGGGATGTCATTGATGTAATTGGTCATGTAAAGTCTTGAGGTAAAACCTCCGTTGTAATTCAGGTCATTAGTACCCACAAAAGTATTATTAAAATGTATTTTTGAGTCTTCCAAGGCAAGTTGTGTTGAATTTTTTATTATTATTGTTTAGGTAATATCTTAAAACAATTAGCCACTAGAAGATCACTGAAAGAACAACATGCACAAAAACATAAGAGCATAGGAACACAAGAACACAAAGATTTTCTCGGGGAAACCACAAGGGAGAAAACTCCACAAAACTTCCTCAGTATAGAACTCAATCAGTGCAATGTAAAACTTTAGACAACAGCTTCCTCCTTCTTTTTGGTGCACTACCACTTCTCTCTCTTGCTAAGAACAACTTGGGTGAGTGAGTACAAATGAATGGAGGTGCCTCCTATCTATATTCTTCTATTGACTTGACCTCTAACTTAGTGGGACCAAATTCACTAGTTGTCATGGTCGACTTGTCCAACTGGACTTTACAAATAGCATTTATTATAATGACACTTAGGTACTAATGAACCGAATTACATCCAGAGATTTACATTGCTTCTTTTGATGAATTTTAAATGACCAAACTCATCTCCCTAAGGAGGAATACAATACTACTTGGAATATCTTTCGAAGTTACAATAAATTGACACTCCCTCTTAACTAGGAAGGTATTCAACATATGCTACTGCAACTGTACAACTGTCTGATGAGACTCTATATGTCATAGGAAGTTTTGCAACATTTTTCTAATCTTCTATAATCTTCATCTTTTTTATCTTCTTCTTGTAGTATTCATCTTTCGTACATTATCAAACATATTCTATTTGTCTTTGCCATCTTCTGGATCTTCTTCTTGTAGTCTTTGTATTTTGTACAATTTCGACCATATTTTATTTGTCTTCTACTTGAATAATCAGCTTCTGAACCTTATTCTGTAATGTTAGTATGTGAATACTAAATCTTCTTCTATCACGTCGGTATGTGAGTACTGAATCTTCTTCTTGTCTCATCAGTATGTGAATACTGAATCTTCTTCTTGAAAAATCAGTATGTGAATACTGAATCATCTTCCGTCACATCAGTATGTGAATACTGAATCTTCTTTGTTTCTATTATCTACAATATCTGTGTAAGGATATTGAAAACATCAATAATCATCATTAGCTTGTTAGTGCTAAAGACTCAACGATGACTTATCCTAGAGAATTATCTGCATAATTAGCATAGAGATGCTGGAACATCGATATCGTCATCAGTATACGAATACTGAAGTAATATGTAACTGTAATCATTAGTGTATCATTACTGAAACAGACTTAATCAATAATTGATCAAGAATAAAATAGACATCTCAATAATAACAACATAATAATTATTGACAATCGTCATCATATCAAATAATCATCAAGCATGACATAAATCATCAACATATTAGTAATCAACAATCATCAACTACTAACAGTATCTTCAGTAATCATCAAGCATCTCATCTGTCATCAATAATCAGTATAGTAATACTGTAACAATCATCATAAATCATCAACAACTATCAATATAGAAATACTGTAACAACAATCAAGAATCTCAGCAGTCATTAACAATAAGTATAGCAATACTTAAACATCTGTCAAGATTTTCAACAGTCATCAATAATCAATAGCATAGTAAATTGTAACAACCATCAAGTATCTTAGTAGTCATCAATCAGTATAGCAATACTGAAAAATATATCAATATTTTCAACATTCAACAACAATCAACAGTATAGCAATATTGAGGATACATATAGACCTTCATCTTCTTCAGAGCAACATCATGGTGAGTTATCTGGTAGATCCATCTGGGCATTTTTTCTAACTTACTAACACTTTCGAGCCAAACAATCCTAGTTAGATAGAAGGATCTACCTAGGGAACAAACAAGCCTTTTCTGGCTTACTAACCCTTTCGGTACAAACAAGCCTAGCCAGACATACTAATCCCCCTAGGATTGACAGGTCTTTAGTGTGGCTTACTAACCATTTTGGGACAAACAAGCCTAACCAAATGTACCCTCTCCTAGATTGACCTACTCACCACTGCATCCAACATCTACTGTCACTCCCTCTTTCGAGAGAGGTCCTTTCATACTAGACCAATTGTGTCTCAGAATTATTCAAACTTTAGATGAGCCAAAGGCTTAGTCAACACATCTGCTACTTGTTCCTCAGTGGGAACATACTTGAGCTTTACAGCTCCCTTCTACACCATATCTCGTATGAAATGATATTTGATCTTAATGTGTTTCGACTTATCATGAAATATGAGATTCTTTGTCATCTTGATACAAATTTTATTATCACAAAGGATATCATTGGCATCTATCTCTACATTGAATTATCCTAACAACATATTCCGAAGCCATACTGCTTCATTGTAGGCTGAGCATACTGAAATGTATTCTTTGTTTGTTGTACTGCGTGCAATACTGGTCTGCTTTCTACTGAACCAAGAGATGAAGATCATGCCAGATCCGAAACTGAAACAACATTCTGATGTACTTTTCTTATCTTTGGCACTTCTGCCCCAATATGAGTCTACATATCCATGCAACTTGATCTCTCCACTGGATGTATATCTGATCCCATAATCCAAAGTTCCCTTTAGATACCTCATCACATGTTTTGGACCAATTAGATGAATCTGTTTAGGATTCACCATGTATTGACTTAAGGTGTTTTCTGCAAAACATATATCTGGTCTAGTATTGGTGAGGTACATAAACAAACCAATGATCTGTCTATATAGGGCGGCATCAACAGCTTCTGCGATGTCATCATTCAATAGCTTCAAACTAGTAGTCATCGGAGTAGTCATAGCTTTACAATCTAGCATTCCAAATCTTTTCAAGATTTCAACAGTATACTTTCCTTGTGTTATAGCGGATTTCACCACTCTAGGTGAATCACACTTTGTATGGCCTTCCCCTGTCCCGCTGCAGACTCTTTAGACCCCATGGGCCATATTTTATCCATTGATGTTACCTTGATCATCCCTAAAAAACTATATAAAAGATGATATACGCGGCTTTTTCCCCGATAACCGCGTACATACGCGAGTTTGACCCATATATCCGTGTACATCGGGATGTGTGCATAGTCCAAATCATTTTGGAGTTTTCCTTGACATGGATCCGACTCATTTGACTCCTGGCCTTCCATATTCCTTGAGATCGCTCGGATTTGACCCTTCATTATCCCTTGTGAAGCTATATAAGGAACCCCTTGGTACATTGAAGGCATATAGAGAGATTGAAAGCATCGAAACTATAGTCCATTGTTGCTGGAATTTATGCTTGAGTCTGCATCCCTTTGTCCCTTTGGAGCACTATTGTGTTCTTCCCAAGCTTGCCTTTTGCTAGTGAGCTTGCTATCTAAGTGATGGAGGATTGAGGTGGTGGAGGCCCAAGTGGGGGATTCAGTTCCTCCGATTCGCAGACGTGCTGTCAGAGGTTGTATCTATCTTGTAATCTCTGATTTATATTAATAAGAACTATCTTTCCTTGTCCAATGATGTGTATTTGATTGAATATTGTATCCATTGGAATATGTCAAATGCTTTTACATTATTGATTATATATGCTAGAATAGATCTAACACCATGATATATAGTATGCTTGTATTGTTTACTTGTTGTTGAGGAAGTATTATATCAATTCAAGCTGAAGATTGGAAAGCTCAACGGGGATCTACTTCAACCATCTGGAATAAGGTACGAGGTCTGATCCTTTAGTGTTAGACATTTTATTTCTATTGCATATTGGGAAAGATTGATTTCTGGAGTCAAAGCTGTCTGTTGTGGTACCCCAAGCCATAGGAATTTCTCTCCGTAACAGAATTGGCGACTCTGCTAGGGATGGACTTATAATGTATTTCGGCCATCGTATGACCTCTCTGACCTCACACATTAGGGGGCATATGTTATAGCGGATTTCACCACTCTAGGTGAATCACACTTTGTATGGCCTTCCCCTGTCCCGCTGAAGACTCTTTAGACCCCATGGACCATATTTTATCCTTTTATGTTACCTTGATCATCCCTAAAAAACTATATAAAAGATGATATACGTGGGGTTTGTACCATCTTAGAGATCCGACGTTATTGAGAAGATTCTTACGTGTGAGATTGTTAGAATGGCAATTTGACAGTATTACATATATACACATTCCAAGAAATGAAAATCAAGTTGCTGACTCATATGCTAACTACGTGTTAGATTGGCATTTGTTTCATTCATAATAAATTAATCATAAACATTTTTACATATGTAAATAAATAAACCGATCACCATAAAACTTTTTATATATATAAAAAATGTGGTAATACATAGTGTCATATACAAAAGTGGAGCTTTCAAAGCTTCCATCATATAATACACGGTAGTACAAAACATATGCACTCCCAGGTGTCTAATCCTGTGGAGGGGGAGGGTTGTGTTCATGGTACGTCACTACGGATCTAGCTAGCTGTCGGAATAAACGCACCCATGCACGTGGCACACCCACCACCTGTCGCTGCATAGCCTCAGGAAAGTCCTCGACTTGCGCCATGGGAACCCTATGAATCAGTCGCACGAAGTTGGTATGAATGCCCTGGAGCGTTCGCTCCGCATCCGCACCTGTGATGTCATCTCCTCTTCCCCTCCGTCTATGACGTGGGAAGCCCTCTGGTCGCCGTGGTCCTACATCTGCACATGAATGGTAGATGTCACTATGTGTTGTCACGCAAAAACATGTCTTTTTGATTCCACATAATCAAGAAAATACAAAAAAATTAAATAACTTAAATTTTTTTGAAAAGAGTGAGAGTCGAGATTCGGTACCTATCTCTCCGTATGCTGATCCTGGTGGCAATGGCATGTCTAGATCCCCCCAGAAATATATCCCTCCATAGGGGTAGTCATCTATGGCAACAATCTGTCATCACCACCATGGAAAAAAGTCAGCTGGATATGGGTTGGCCACCCTACCACCCCCCAGTTTGCACATAGCATCTGTCCAATGCCGTTGGGCCGGATCTCAAACCCCGTGGAGAGGAACGTCCACTCTAGGGATCAATCCTAGAACACGCTCGAAGAAAAATGTGCTCAATATGCTGCTGAACCCGAATTTTTGTATCCTACCTGCTTTACACTCACTGAGATGGTGTTTCATGTTTATCAGTAGTGTAGTACTCTAGTCATATATGGTTAGTCTCATACACTCCACCGCATAGTACATTAGTGGCCGCGAGGCCTGATGGAGTGAGGCTAAGCCTGCTATCCTACCCAGCGTCAGTAGTATGGCTTTTAGGCCCAACACCTGTATAGCATTGGTGGGGACTCGACTTCCCACCTTCTCAGTATCTAGGTAGCAGTACACAGCTACATACTCATCGATAGTAAGCCCACCGCCTGGCCCACCTCGGGAATGAAGGTTCACCACCTCCCCTCGTCTAGATAGACCTATGATGAAGTATATGTATTCCACCTCTATAGTGAGAGACATCCCATCTATCCTGAAGGACTCTGAGTCTGGATCCCAATAGTTTACCAGCATCTCTAGCAGTCTTGGTTTGGCCCTCAAGCCACCAAGGCACCAAAACTTGTAGAGTCCACATCTTCTAAGAGCTTGTTGAGCCATCACTTCAGCCATTACATCTTCCTCTACTTCACCATGCTCATGCTCTCTCCATTATAGCACCATCCTACATGGGAAATTACCCAATTGTCCATTAGATTCTTGTAAATCCACTTGCGCGGCGTCATATGCGACTGTTTTGCAAACAACTGCGTATGTACGCGGTTTTTAGCCCCTTTTCTGCGTATAGCCAGCCCTATACATGGAAAAAGCTTCGATACCTGTGTGGGCCACAGCGCTCATGTAGAATTGGCCTGAACTACCTCATTTTACCATGAAAATCAACAAAAATTATATTGAAATACATGAGGAGAGCATGAGTAACTACCTGGAAGAAACGGTTGTGAATTCTGCCGGCTGGATCTCCTAGAATTTGCAGTTGAATATCAGAGCTCCAATGGGTAAAAGTTTCAAATGATTTATATTTTTTACTATTTATAGAAAAATTTTCAAATATTTGAAAATTTTTACCCCCTTTTCTATAGTTTTGATAGTTTCTAACCATTTTGGACCGTTTCTGACATAATTTGTGATGTAGAAGACCATTTTCAGTGTCGTTTTAGCCATTGGATTGACCTGTTCATACTGATCTCAGGTATAACATCTATACTGGCATATAGGTTAGGTTCACCACCGTTTTCATTTTGCATGACCTTATGACCATGTCACTATGACCTTAGATACGAACCCACTCTATTATGTCACGGAACCTTCTTGCTGCTATAGAAGTGGCATGATGTGAGTGGTAGAGTTCCACCTTACATGGGTACCCTAGTTAGCGCCTTATTTGCATTTGGTGCCCATGTCGACGTTTTCTCCTTTAGGGTATGTGAGTCCATTGTATAGTATTGCCATGACATTTAGCAAGAGCCTCATACTCCTCTTGATCTTATGCTGGCCTTTTTTCCTCCGGACTCCCCTTATGTCAAGTTGTGAATGCATTATCATGAGCTTTTCCTACCTTATTGAGCTTTATGCTGGCTCCCATGACATTGTGTTTCAGCCATATAGCCCGAGCTTGTCTCATGTCTAGCCATGCAGAGCTATTTTTATCCTTCGCAGCTTGATTACCTTTTGAACGGGAGGGGATTTTCCCCCGAGTGTCGATATCCTACACATGTATCCTTGCATTGAGCATAGGTATGTTCCACTACTTGGAACTAGTTTGTTTGCCATGATGACATTCGTCTCCTCCTAGTTTGTAACTATAAAGCTAGTTTATTCTTTTTTCAAGCTTTTTAAATAACTGAAAAAGTCCAAAAAAATAAAAAAACCAAAAAGTCGGACAAGGAAAGATGTTATCTTTTGGCAGCTGTCGAGTCGTGTCGCCTTCAAACAGAGCACTGTATATCACATCCATTGGTTGGGTTATAGTTTGACTTAGGAGCTGTACTCGTTGTCTGAGTTTATCTCCACCGACTGGTTAAGCTTCCAGTCCCTATGGAGTCTATGTTGATGCCTCCTGTGTCATAGAGATGTCCCAGTTTGTATATCAAGTCTATGTTGCCTTCATTCAGTCACCATACACCGTTATGCTCTTGTTCGAAGGAAGTTGAAAGCTGTGTCATCCATTCCTCAGTTATCTTGACTTTGCATGTCGGCCATTCCCGGTACAGTTACTGGTTCATGCACTTTATGATTGAGTCCTTCCACATTAAACAACTTTGCTGAGTACCTCGTGTTGGATGATGGGGGATTCCTTAATTCCCTCCTTCCAGCGGATTTCATCCCATCGACTTTAGATCATTTATTCTGGGATTGGAATCTAGAGTCCTTTTGAGTACCTTAAGACTTGCAGTCATCAGTGGTAGGTTCTCTCGCCATCGACAGTTTCTTGGGAATACATCAATGTCCCCTGATCGATGGAATCTCTCAAGTGTTCGACCTCAACACATCTATTCACACTTGTTAGTTTGCACTCTAGTACCTTGATTCCAATTATCATTATCGGTGGGTAATTTTGCGTCTATTAATGGTATACATCAATGACCGGTAATCAGACGGTGGACTACTATGTTCGAACTCGACACCTCTATTCGCATAGTAGGACATGTACTTGTAGCGGTTTGTGTAGAAGACCTTCCAGACTGGTGGCATATTTGATATTCTACCTCCTTGATCGTGCCTGTGTTCATGAGATTTCAGCTCTCCTGACTTGATCCCAGTGTATGTCAGACATTTCCAGCCACTATGGAGATCTTGATCTATTGTATATCTTCAGCCATTTTGGAGATCATGTTCCTTTGTATATCTTCATCATGGAGATTCTGATCTATGTATATTGTACGTGGCGATGACCACATATGTGATATCATGTATTATGCCTATTCATGGCCATTGTACTCTTATGTATCCGGGACTGCTATATGTACTTGCAGTTATATGCAGAGTTGTATCATTGTACTATGTTCATTGGGTGGCTTGTCTTCCATTTGGGATCCTTCATCATTCCACTTCTGAGATGGACTTATAATGTATTTCGGCCATTGTATGACCCCTCTAACCTCACACATTGGGGGGCATCTGTTATAGTGGATTTCACCACTCTAGGTGAATCACACTTTGTATGGCCTTCCCCTGTCCCACTGCAGACTCTTTAGACCCCATGGACCATATTTTATCCTTTGATGTTACCTTGATAATCCCTAAAAAACTATATAAAAGATGATATACGCGGCTTTTTCCCCGATAACTGTGTACATACGCGAGTTTGACCCTTATATCTGCGTACATCGGAATGTGTGCATAGTCCAAATCATTTTGGAGTTTTCCTTGACATGGATCTGACTCATTTGACTCCTGGCCTTCCATATGCCTTAAGATCGTTCAGATTCAACCCTTCATTATCCCGTGTGAAGCTATATAAGGAACCCCTTGGTACATTGAAGGCATATAGAGAGATTGAAAGCATCGAAACTATAGTCCATTGTTGCTGGAATTTATGCTTGAGTCTGCATCCCTTTGTCCCTTTGGAGCACTGTTGTGTTCTTCCCAAGCTTTCCTTTTGCTAGTGAGCTTGCTATCTAAGTGATGGAGGATTGAGGTGGTGGAGGCCCAAGTGGGGGATTCAGTTTCTCCGATTCGCAGACATGCCGTCAGAGGTTGTATCTATCTTGTAATCTCTAATTTATATTAATAAGAACTATCTTTCCTTGTCTAATGATGTGTATTTGATTGAATATTTTATCCATTGGAATATGTCAAATGCTTTTACATTATTGATTATATATGCTAGAATAGATCTAACACCATGATATATAGTATGCTTGTATTGTTTACTTGTTGTTGAGGAAGTATTATATCAATTCAAGCTGAAGATTGGAAAGCTCAACAGGGATCTACTTCAACCGTCCGAAATAAGGTACGAGGTTTGATCCTTTAGTGTTAGACATTTTATTTCTATTGCATATTGGGAAATATTGATTTCTGGAGTCAAAGCTGTCTGTTGTGGTACCCCAAGCCATAGGAATTTCTCTCCGTAACACCTTGATTCAAAAAATTCTCATTTGAATGTTGCCATACTTCGAGACCTAGAAACTAGTGAATCATTCCAAGGTATTTCATTTTGAATTCTATAGCAAGCCTCTTCTTACATTCGATAATTGACTTATCTTCTCCTGTAAAAAATAGATCATCTGCATATAGTAATAAGATTAAAATTCCATCTTCATCAACCTTGTAGTAAAGGTTGGAGTCTTCTTTAATCTTAGTAAAGCCTAAGCTCATTAGGAATCCATCGATCCTTCCATAACATGCTCTGGGTGCTTGCTTAAATCCATACAATGCTTTCTTTAATCAACATACATGAGTCTTTTGATCATTTATCTCGAATCCTTGCGATTGTTCGATATAAAATTCTTCTTCAATCACTCCATTTAGGAATGTCATCTTTACGTCCATTTGATGTAGCTTCGATTTCATGTTGGAGGCCAAAGCAAGAACAATTCTTATAGAGGTGTATCTAGATACTGGGGAAAAAGTATCTTCATAATCAATTCCATCTTTCTGAGTGAATCCTCAGGCTACAAATCCGGCCTTATATTTTTCTATACTTCCATCTACTGAGTGTTTGGTTTTGAATATCCATTTATAGGATACCACTGACTTGTCCTCTGGTCTAGGTACTATTTCCCATACATCATTCTTCATAATAGATTGATATTCTTCAATGATTGCATCATCCCACTCCTTTTGTTTTATTGCTTCTTCAAAACAGGTTGTTTCTTTATCACCTAAATCACTCATCAAATCCATGTAACTAGGGTATGACTTTGGCTTCTTTCTTTCTCAGATGTCTCCTTTGGGAGCACCAAGTATTTTTGCTTCTTCAATTACTTCACTAGCCCATGCAGGTTTTCTCTTTGGATAAATCAGTTCACTTGGTAAATATTCAGGTAGCTGAGGTTTAGTCATATCATGCTCTTCAGGTATCATGTCGTCTTCTTCAACTCTAATTTCTTTAGGACTTTCAATAGTTTTAGGAGTTTCATTCTCCTCTTCATATTCTTTGTCTTTTCTTGATTTCTTGAAGGCTGAATCGTCATCAAATGTAACATGTCTGCTAAGTTCAATTTGACGGTACCCAGGGATATATATTTGGTAGGATTTTGACTATTCACTATATCCTACGAACAATCCTTTCTTCCCTAAAGGATCTAATTTTGATCTTTTCTGCCTAGGATATGAATGTATACAGGACAACCAAAAATATTTATATGACTTACCTCTAGTCTTTCACTGGAAAACATTTCTTCTGGAGTTTGATTCCCAAGAGCACTGTGATAAATTCGATTATGAACATATACTGTTGTCCTTGCTACTTCTGCCCATAGGTACATTGGAAGATCTTGATCATGTATCATAGCTTTCATAGCTTGTATGATGGATATGTTATTTCTTTCTACCACACCATTTTGTTGTGGATTATAGGGAATGGGTGAGCTCCCTCTTAATTCTAGCCTCTTTACATAAATCATTGAATTCATTTGAAGTAAATTCTCTTCCATTGTCTGATCTTAGAATCTTTATTTTCTTTTTCGAAAGGTTTTCTACTAGGGCTTTGAACTCTTTGAATCTTTCAAACACTTCATCCTTCTTTTTCAAGAAATATATCCAAGTCTTTTTGGAGTAGTCATCAATGAAGGAGGCATAATAAGAGTACCCACTTAATGAGGTGGTTTCCATTGGCCCACATATATCTGAGTGAATAATATCTAGGATCCCTTTGGCCTTACTATTACTCTTCGGAAAGGGATTCTTAGTATTCTTCCCTTGTGCACATCCCTTGCATACTCCTTCAAATTCTAGCTGAAATTCTAGTAAACCAGTCACCACCTTGCTTACAATTGGAATAGCCTTGTAGTGAACATGAGCAAGCCTTCTTTGCCATAGCTCACTTGCATTGCTGGTACTGGTTGTTAATGCAGAATCTGTATGTCCCTTTAGTTTGTAGAGACCTCCTTCTTCAACTCCAATATCTACTGCATCATCGATAGTTTTGACTTTGGTCCACATGAGAAATTTTCCATCTATAAAGGAAACTCCGAAGCCTTTTTTTTCTAAGGATAAAATGGAGAGAAGATTCTTCTTTAGTCCTAGGACATATAGAACATCCTTCATCTTCACAGGCTTTCTAGAATCCAATTTATAAGATGCTTCTCCTAATCGTTTAATTGGATATTGGGAATCATTTTCGAGAAGTACTTTGTGTGGATATTCTTTTTGTTCAAGGCATGAGAGTGACTCCTTGAAACTAGTCATGTGCTTGGAGGCACCACTATCAATCAACCAGGTATCATTTCAATCACCATCAATCAACTAGGGATGAGATCAAAACATATTCTTCACTAGAATATTCATCCTTCTTTGTTTCCTCTTCTTCCTTTCGATCACTGTCTTTAGTAGCATGTGCTTGAAACCTTCTCATCTTCTTGAGTCTTTTTGTTTTCATGGGACAGTTAATGGAAATGTGTCCTAACTTGTGACAGTTGAAGCATTCAAAGCTTGAGAAATATCTCTTGGGTGTTTTAAACCCTCGAGTCTTAGGAGGATGGTCATGGCTCTTTATTTTTCCTTTGGTATCAACTGTTAAGGCTTGATCCTCATTGTCATTTAGCTTTTCTTCTCTGGCTGCTATCCTCTCTTCTTCTTGGACACATTCTTCCCATAACTTATGGAATTTGGTTAGTTTCCTCCTTGAATAAATTCCTTGGATGAAAGCTTTTGAATATCTCAGAAGGCCATTCAAGGTTGTCATTACAACTTCTGCCTCTTCAACCATGTCACCTATGGATTCTAATTGATCCTTGATTTGAGCTACTCTTGTGAAGTAAGATTGCATAGTTTTTGACTTCTGAGCTCTTACACTTTTGAGTTGATTCCTCAAGGTCATGTTTCTATTAATGTTCCTTCCTTCAAATAGTCCTGATAGGGCATCAAACATTTATTTTGGAGTCTCCATGGATGATACTTGAGGGATCAGGTTATCTTTGATTGAGTCAGCTATCTTTCTTTTAGCTATGATAATTTCCTTCTTGTGCTTGGTTTTAGCTTCAACTTCTTCTGGTTCTTTCACTTCCTCTTTCAAAAATTGGTCTAGATCATTCTCTTGGAGGATGAGCATGATTTTGTACTTCCATGCTTAGAATTTCAGCCCCTTCAAGATTTTCATCTAGCTTGGTATTCTTTTTCATCTTTAAGAAACTGAGAACCTAAAATGGAAATAGATAGTAGAATACTTACTTGCAGAAAATAACTCCTAATTCAGAGGTCCTAGGGTTTGGAGTAGAAACCCTAAGTTTGTAGCTGGGATCACCGGTGGAGTTGAATGGTGGAAAAGATGTGCCCTCCTAAGGATAGGTAGACTGTATCTTCCTTTTTCTAATATTGATGATGAAAACCCTGAAAAACTTAAAACTTAGTTTGTCCCGACATTAGTAACAGGTCAAAAATGAAAATTCTTGGATTTCAGTTTTGTCACCATAGAAAGATGCGCGCTTCAGAGGTGAGTTGGAGGAGCCCTATTTTCTAGTTGATCTATCGAAGGATTTGTTAAGAACAAAAAACCCTAGTTGTGCATTGTATTCTTTCAGGGTGGCTCTGATATCATGTTGAATTTTCTTTATTAATTCTTAGATAATATCTTAAAATAATTAGCCACTAGAATATCATTGAAAGAACAACATGTACAAAAACATAAGAGCGCAAGAACACAAGAACACAAGAACACAGAGATTTTCTTTGGGGAAACCATAAGGGAGAAAACCCCACAAAAATTCCTCAATATAGAACTCAATCAGTGCAGTGTAAAACTTCAGACAACAAATTCCTTCTTCTTTCAGGTGCACTACCACTTATCTCTCTTGCTAAGAACATCTTGAGTGAGTGAGTACAAATGAATGGAGTCTCCTCCTATTTATATTCTTCTGTTGACTTGACCTCTAACATAGTGGGGCCGACTTCACTAGTTGTTAGGGCCGACTTGTCCAACTGGACTTTAAAAATAGCATTTATTATAATGGAGCTTGGGTACTAATGACCTGACTTGCATCCAAATATTTACATTGCTTCTTTTGATGAGTTTGATAAGACCAAACTCATATCCCTAAGGAGGAATACAATACTACTTGGAATATCTTCCAAAGTTACAATAAATTAACAAGTCGGACCTGGAAGCAAGGAGAAGTCGGCCCAGTTGGGTTATTAGGCCTCTCAGCTGATCAGTATAAATAGGAGAGGTGCCTCCCTCATTTGGACAAGCATAACACTCAAGTAGTTGCACAAGAGAGAGGAGCAGTCCATCTGGGAGAGAGGAAGCAATCCAATATTATTCTTGGGGTCTTATAAGTATTATCCTTTGGATCTTACATTGTATTTGGTTGGATTATATATCGAGGAATGTTTTCTATGTTTTCTCCCCCATGAGGGTTTCCTAGGATCAATATCTGTCTTATTTTGTGTGGTTGTGCTTGTCTTTCTTTCAGTGATCCTTTTGTATATGGTTATGATGTTATAATACAAAATGATTTTTGATCTTGTATAACCATTGAAATATTAACAGAAATAACCACCACTCTTGATAATAGGGTCTTGTGCTTAGTTTCATATGTTCATCAACATCTATAGGTTTTGGTGTAACGATAAACCTTACATGCATCCTAATTGTTTGATGAAATATCCCCATGAAATTTAGGTGAAAATTGGACCCGTGCCAATATTATAGTCTTTGTTAATTGGCATGAAAATTTCCATCAGAGGGAAACAGACCAACGCAATTATTTTTTGACCAAGTGTAAAATTTTATTTTTTCCAAGTCCCAGTTGCGAGTCGACATATGTTGATGGAATAATTCTAGTTAGAACCCACTTAAACCATATGTATATATGAATAAATTTGAAAATTTAAGCGTCTATGTAAAATTTGAAAAAAAATTGATGTGGGTGCCACACATGCCACATAGGCTAAGGGATGATATGGAAGTGCCATGTGGACATGGGCATGTGACATGGACCAACCATCTGGATAATGAGTATAGGTGGAAACATTGGAAAGTGGGTTATAAACAACTGTAATTGTCAGCTCCAATATCAGAATTTAGTATGGCTATAGTCATTGGAAAGCTTAATGAGAATAAAATTGAACAAGTTTATCACAAGAGGGAATTATAAGTATTTTCAAGAAATGATAAGAAAGGGACTTGTAGGTTCTATTTGAAAAAAATGTCAAATGGTGTCTTTCAGAATATATATATATATATATATATTCTGAAAGACACCATTTGACATTTTTGTCAAATAGAAC
>LPNX010387287.1:62577-94994 GCA_001517045.1 Pseudotsuga menziesii
CATGAGAAGTTTGAGGATGGAAGCACAAAGTTCTAGGGAAGATAATGAGAGGATGTTGATGGCCCAAGAACAACCAAATGATCTGAGCACTCATATGGTGTAGAGATTGAATATGATACATAAGTAGATGAAAACAGGCTCAACCAAAATTGAGGATAAATAAATAATATATCACATGAGATATATGAGCACTCTAAAAGTGCTTCTAGGATACATAAGAAGATATACTCACCTAACTATGTAGTCAGGAAGTCATATATATTTGAGAGTTCTAGCAAAAACCCAAAAATGTCTCTAGTTAGACATCATAAAAGATGGAATGTGAAAGATGACCTATGATGGGAACTTAAAAAACTAAACATTCCACATTTTAAGTTGAGAAAAAAAAGGAGAAGTTGCTAAAGCTTGGTCGCTGGGAATGAGCAAATATATTCAGCTACATAATTACTCCTCTAAAATGGAAGCTGAGATTTCTATTTAAAACTTATAGAGAAAGGCTTCCATTTGGTGGGACCAATTGGTTCAAGTAAATCATATAAGTGAAAATGGGATTTGATGGAAGTAATTCAAGAAGTACTTTAAGAAAAAGTACTTATCAAAACATTATTATGATATGAATATGGAAGAGTTCTTTAAACTCAAGTTGGGAAACATAAGCATGGATGAATATGAAAAGAAGTTTTTAGAACTGCTAATATATGTTGGCTTTATGAATGAGGATAAGGTAAATATACACATGTTTTTGAGTGGTTTTCCTTCATTCTACAGGGATAAATTTAAATAGGATGATCCCAAGACTCTTGAAGAAATAATTTGGAAGGCCAAGTACATGTATGAATAGAACAAAGGAAGGGAAAATTTTCAGAAGTCTTGGAGAGATAAGAGGAAGGATAAGCATGATGAAAGGAAGAAATGATTTAAACCATCTTTCTTCTAGAATCGATATAATTCATATCAACAAATTAATTCAACTCAGAATGGGCCCAAGATTACAAAATATGTTGGGAAAGGAACTAGGAATCAAGTAAAATATTGGGGATGTGAAGGAAACCATATGTATAAAGATTATCCACAAATGGGAGACAATGAGAAATGTGCATAACATAGAGAAAGTAGGTACCATGGAGGATCTAGGCAAGAACATTCCCATAGTATATGCAACATTGGACAACAAACAGATAGATCATCAGTCCAACATGATTGATATTGAAGGTAAAATTTCCAATCAACATTCTCATTGATTCTAAAGAAAGTCATAATTATATTGATCCTAATTTAGTTGAAATATTTCAAGTAAATAAAATTAAGCATGATAGATCATGCATGGTTCAATTTTCTACGAGAACAAAAATCAAGATTAATGAATTAGTAGTGTTATCCATTAGATATGAATGGAATGAGCACTTATCCATTAGATACGTCCAATTGTGTCTGCTTGGGGAGAATAAGTGTTATATTTAAAGAAAAATGATGACACTCTGAGGTTGTATATTGAATTCATAGAGTTGAACAATGTCACTGTGAGGAATAAATATTCACTTCATAGAATTAATAAATTGTTTGATTAGCTTAGAGGAGCAAAGTTTTTTTCAAAAATAGATTTGAGATTTGGTTACAATCAAGCAAGGATAAAAGATGAATACATTATCAAGACAATATTTAGGACCAGATATGGTCGTTATGATTTTGTGGAGGTGCTGTTTTGGTTAACAAATTCACTAGCTACATTTATGTGCTTGATGAATGGGATATTCATAAAGTACATAGATACGTTTGTCATTGTGTTTTTGGATGGCATTCTTATTTATGCAAAGTTAGGAGAGGAGAATGAAAAACATTATATTGGTACTATAAGTGTTAAATGAACATCAAATTTATTCCAAACTGAGTAAATGTTTTGTCTATCAAAGGAAAATTCATTACTTGGGACACATAATATTTAAAGAGGGAATGGCAGTAGACACAAAGAAGATATAATCTATTATGGGATGGCCTACGCTCCATAATGTATCCGAAGTAAGGTAATTCATGGGTTTAGTTGGATATTATAGGATATTTAAAGAGGGATTATCCAAAGTGACATATCCAATTACATCATTGCAGAAGAAATGAGTCAATTTTTAATGGACTCCACACTTTGAAGAAAATTTTTAGCAGTTAAAATGATTGCTCTCTAGTACACCAATTCTCAATATTGCTAATCCAAATGAAGATTTTGTATTATGTGCAAATGCTAGCAAATAAGGAATTGGTGGAGTCCTTATGCAAAATGGACATGTGATTTGTTATGAATCAAGAAAGCTTAAAGAGCATGAAGAAAAGTATGTTACACATGACTTGGAACTTGTTTCTATTGTGCACGCATTAAATATGTGGAGGCATTATCTCATGGGAAGAAAACTTGAGTTGAGAATAGATAATAGTAGGTTGAAATATTTATTTGAGAAGCAAGATTTGAAAAACAAGGCAAACAAGATTTCTAGTATTTTTGTTTGAGTTTGATTTTGAAATAAAGCATACCAAGGGTAAGGAGAAAAAGGTTGTTGATGCACCTAGTCGAAGAGTTCATGCTATGCATAATTCAACCATTAGTATGTGCAAATCATATTTAAAAACTAGAATTCTTGAAGCTGTCACATAATACTCAACATTATGTTCAGGTAAAACAAGAATTACTATAGGAAAATGTACATTAGAAATATGAAGGATACATGTTGGAAGATGATGGAATTCTTATATAAAAAAATAGATCTTATGTTCCTAATTCAAGGGAATTAAGGAAATTGATAATGAATGAGATGCATAACGTAGAATATGTAGGGAATGAGAGATACCAAAATACAATTGCACCAGTAAGAATTCGATACTTTTAGCTAGGAATGAAGAGAGATATTGTTGAATATATAATGTGCATTGAATTTCAAAGATTAAAGGTTGAGCATAGTCATCCAACCGGATTGCTTCAACCATTTCCAATACCTAAATGGAAATGGGATGTGGTGACCATTGACTTCATCACGATGTTGCCCAGTATAAGAAAGCAATATAATTCCATCATGGTGGTGGTGAATAAGTTAACAAAATATGTTCATTGTATACCCGTCAAGTCAACTCATAAGGAAACTAATATAGTAGATATTTATACGAAAGAGATTTGTAGGTTGCATGTGATACCTAAAGAAATATTTTGAGACAAAGATACAAATTTTACTTCAAAATTTTGGAAAGGATTATTCAAGGGATTGGGAACAAATATGAATTTAAGCACATCATATCGTCCACAGATAGATGGCCAAACTAAGAGTGTCAACCAAGTTATTGAGGATAAGTTAAGAATGTATGTGATGGATCGACCATCAAAATGGAAAGACTACCTATATTTGGTAATTTTTTCATATAATAATGGATATAATGTTTCTTTGAAGATGAGTCCATTTGAAATATTATATGGAAGAAAGTGCAATACTCCAATAAGTTAGGACAATCCAATTGATAGAGTAATAATTGGGCTAGAACAACTAAGATACATGGAAGAGTAGATAGTAAAAATCAAGCATAATTTGAAAATGGAACAAGTAAGACAAAATATTTATGTAGAAAAAGGAAGAGAAGTAAAAGAATTTAAAGTGGGGGATGATATGTTTTTGAAAGTCAGGCCAAATAAGAGTTCTCTGAAATTGGGAATTTTTTCAAAGGTTGCAGCTTGATTTTGTGGTCCATTTGAAATTTTTTATAGAATAGGGCTTGTAGCTTATGAATTATCATTTCTTTCATGTTTTCACGTCATAACGCATTTTATGTGTATTTATTAAAGAAACATGTGCCTGATCCTAACCACATACTTGATTAGGATTCGATTCAGGTGGAATTGTAAGGAGATATTCTCATGCAACCACTCTGTATCCTCGATTAGAAAGTTATGTTTATAATAAATAGAGCCATCATATAGGTAAAGTTCCACTTGACCCATTATAGTCCTAAATAAGCAACATGAGATCTCAAGGATTTGATGCAGGAGGCATACCCACAACTATTTTGAAGTTTTGATAAATTTTTATAAATGTAGATAGTGTTGATGATGCACCTATGATGGTGCATAAATTAAAGGGGAGGGGAATGCAATAGCCCAATTTTGACCCCGTAATGTAAATTTGTAAATATTGATGTAAAATGATAGAAGCCAAAAACAAATAATCACAATAACCATGACTTTGTAAATATGAACATTGTGATATTAATATAACATCTCTAAATGGTTGCAAAGGAAGAAGGAAGAAGTATAGATGGGGGGATGTGATTCCACAAGTGGGGAAGTGATAATGGGATTCAACTTATATCCTTAGCCTTAGCGATTTAAACCAATTTATTAACCCATGAGTATGATCCGTGATTTGAATAATCCTTATTTAATTATCCTAAGATGGGATTAAGAGGGGAAAAGTGGGTCTATGTGGTATGGCCACATGGAAACTTTAACTATACTTATGAAAGTGAGAAATTAAGCTTGGGAGGGGTTGGTTACTTCATGCATTCTAACACTATTAGAATTTCATTCCTCTCCCTTTCCATTACCATTAAATGCCATATCTTGGTACCATAACAAGAAATGAAGATGACATTATGGAATATTAATTATGCATGACATTAACCGTATTAGACTAGTTTGTGAGTGAAACTTGGCTTGCATCTTATTCCATGGAGTCCCAATTCAGAGACTTCCTATATGGACTATGTTGGAGCGCTAGAAGGGAATTGGAGGCTTCGCAAGGGATTATTAACTTAGAGAAGAGGGATTGTTCCTTGCGTTGTGTAGGTTGATGATGAAGGAGAATTGATGATAGGGACAATTGCGGAGGGGGTTTAGGCACTAGTGGGTTGCATGAGAGACTCGACTGAGTAGAGTGGGATTGAGGGAGATATTTTCCCTTGTAAATTCGTAGCACTAGATTGGGGGTGTCTTGTTAAAGTACAATTTGGATTGATAGTGCCTCTAGTTGGGAGGAACATCCTTCACATGCAACTAGTTGGAAAAAAAATGATGTAAAAGATAAGTCTCTAACTGTATATAAATGCCATAGTGAATTTTGTTTTTTCATATTGTTTAGTTATTGTTTATGCTTGTATCTATGAATGGAATTGTATGGATCGATGTGTGTTTTGTGCTTGAATTGCATATACATTATAACATATGCATAAAATTATTTATGCTATGTCATTAAACAAATTTCTGAAAAATGAAATTGAGTATGGATGTTAAATCCATCAGTGGAATTTCAGTGCCTCATGGTATCAATGTTAGAATTAGGCTATTGGGTACATTACAATACTTTTGTCCTATTTTTATAGGTGGGAGGTGCCTTTCATTGTACCCCATACCCTACTGGACCCAAATATGTGGTACAATCCACTTCATTTTTCAAGTATTTTAAGACTCGACGTATATGGTTTATCCGAAACAATCATGCTAAATACCCAAGTATTCCTAAAGTCTTACATAGCCAACAATTATTAATGTCACACTTTAATAATTTCCAAGGCACTCTATCCATCCCTTGTGCTTCACATCATGCCGAGCTAACATCCATCCATCTTTGTGATGCATGTCCAATCAAACTAGGAACTCCTACCCATGGATTAAGGCATTGCACCCCAAACCAAGGAACTCATGTCTAGCATGCCCATGAGCCAAGGAACATCATGACCGCCATCCAAGAAATCATGCAACTTTTATAAGAAACCTCAAATGAAAACACTCATATCATTGATATACTTATCCAAATCACTTTTACCAAACATTCTTGTACTTAAGCTTTCCTTCCGGTTGTGAAAGATTTCCCCAGACATGCTTCTCCAAATATGCAACCAATCATCTTAGGAAATCAATGTTTGCCAATATCTTAATGTTCAAGTAGGGGGTCACCCAATGTTGTCTCCAAGGAAAACACATTACACATGGTCTCTTTGATTAGCATGTTCGATATCATGGTACAACAGGGAAAAGTCCATAAGCTATTACCACCCCCAAAATGTATTCTAAATAAGAAATAAATTAAAATTTAATTAACATCACTAATCAAGTATTTAGTCAAACCCTTATGTCCCCCTGAATTTTTTTCGGTTGCACAAGAAACAATGTGGATTTTGGCACAGGATTCGATGTGGGGCTAATTCAAAATTTTCAAAAGCAGGTAACAATGAAAAAATCCCTCCAATTTCATTTTTTTTATTTTCCCCAAAATATCAATCCCAAAATATGTTTGCAAACAAAATATGTGTCTTTTTTGAATCTACCCTTCTTAAGTGAAATATATGAGCCTGCCACTAGGTCTATGATCAAACCAAATAGTATTTTGTTGAAATCCTCTAAAGAAAATTGATGTTATCGTGAACGATTTGTAAGAAATTTTTTTTCCAGTTTTATGTGCCCTAGGTTGTATATTTTCAAATTTGTTTTATGTTTCAGAGCTGATTGTAAGTATAGAGGAACATGGTATTTCTTACAAAATATGCATCGAAGAGGAACCCTCTATTGCTCAAAACATTTGCATATTTTGTTTTATTTCTTATCCTGAACAAAAAATGCAAACTTGTGTCATGTTTTAGATCTTACCCTGCTTGAATGAAATACATGAACTCATCAATGCATCAGCTCTCCGATCAAACCAAATTGGACAGTGTTGAAATATTTAGAGAAAAATCAATGGTGTAGTGATACAAATGGTAAGTATTTTTTTCCAGTTTTTTGTGCTTAAAAAAATTTACATTCTTACCATACATGAACAAAATCTACGAACCCATCAACAGGTCTGAGATCAAACTAAAATTGATTGCGTTTAAATCTTTTGAAAACAATTCATGGTATAGTGATTGACTGAAAATATTTATTTGTTTTACTTTTTCCTATTAATTGACTAGCATAGTGATGGACTAATTATTGACCAATTGATTCAACACATCAGGTATCTGATCAAACAAAATTGGACCGCGTTGATATCCTATGAGCAAAATTGATGGTGTAGTGATATGACTAGTAAGATTTTTTTTCTAGTTTTTTGTGCTTAAAAAATTACATTCTTACCTTGCTTAAAAAAAATCTACGAACCCATCAACAAATTTGTGATCAAACCTAAATTGATTTCCTTGAAATATTTGAAACAAATTGAAGGCACGATGATATGATAATAGTATTTTTGTTTTTATTTCTCTGTTAATTGACTAGTGTAGTAATGGATCCCTTTTCAGACAATTAATTGTTGTTTCGATTTATATGGTAAAATTATGCCGATTCCGAGTCTAATTGGAAGGATAAGACTCTTTTTTGGATTCTCCCAAGATCAATAGCTCCCCTTTCTTGAATGTTGCACATTTGATTGGTGACAATCCAAGCGTCCCCAAAGCCAATCCATTATGCTTGATTTTTCATTTTTCTCCCAGTCCCCAAGCATAAGAATATATGATATTTCCACTTGGGTCAAAGATAACCCCTCCCCCACCTTCCAACCCTGTGCAGTTTTTGTATTTAAGCAGTCTATAAAATGGTTTATTACATATTGTATTTGTAGAGTAATTAACTTTTCCCTTTATTATTTGTTGCAAAAATTAGTTTGGACCATCTTTATGCAATTCTAAAAGCTTAGCTGGAAGGAGAAAATAAAGTTGAAGGTTTTTACCAAAGGTTAGAATTTATGTAGTATTTATATTATTCCTTTATCAATACTCTATTTTTTCACTCTTCATTTCCAATTAATAGATCATGTGTAACCTGTGTAGGCCATTTTGGGTTCCTATCGTGATTCCATTATTTTACTTCTTATAAATTTGATCATGTTCAATACAAATCCTATTCTATTGCCACATAAAAAATGTGACTTATTGCCTCCAGAGGTCATGGAAGTAGCTTTTCGAGTGCTTGCTGAAGATGATGATGAAAGAGAAAAGAGACAGAAAATGAAGCAACAATTGTCTATATAGCGAGAAAAGTCATTAAAATTATATAGAATTGCAAAAACTGATTGTTGGAGTGATGATGATGTATTGAACAATAATGATGTTGAGAACCAACCTAATGATAGGAAAATACCTCATCAACTCCGTGGTTGTTCAACTCTTCTATATGTTAAAGGCAATACTAAAAAATTCAATATAATTTCTCTTCTTAAAGGAGAAAATGGTTAAGAAGAAATCATTATGTGAAAAGTTATAGATGAGTCACATACATGAAATTTAGAGTTGACAATGATGGATCCTTGTGGTGATGATCCAATTCTTTACACTGTTAGTACCAATAACACATGGACACATACTATGGATGATGACCTTCCTGTTCAAATGGTGTATGAAGATGAAAGTGGAAAGCTTATGTTGCACCATCCTTCACTTTCTGAAATAAAATAACAATTACCTTCAAGTGGACTAGATGAAAATCATAAAATATAGTTAAATACAGTCATCAAGCGAGGCTGTTATATATGGGATCTTGTTCAAATGTGATTCCCCTAGTGACTAAAAATGGTTAGTTTGTGAAGATTGGTAGAAATAAATTCATTTAAATGGATGGGCTATTGGTGTGCAAATCAAATCCATTTGATTTTACCATAAAGGAAGGCATGTATGTCCATATTTATTATGAAAAATTTCTTGAAATGTCTGAAAATGAGTCATTGAAAATTCCATATCCCGTCGAAGTGTTGTATTATTTAGTAGATGTTTCAATTGGTGGAACATTTTTTGGGTAAGAATATTTGAAAATCATGTATATATTTTTGGTAGAGGCCACTATATTCCGTAAGGTGTGAATTTGTATCCACATGAGGTGTTCTACACAAAACAAGCTATGTAGATACTAAATGAAATAATTAATGGTGAGTATACATGTGTATCTTTTGATAGATATATTCTTCAACTCACATATAAAAAATTTATTTAGGGTATCTAATGTTCTATTCTATTGTGTTGTAGGCATTGTTGATGTTTTATTTACTGTGAGATCTATTAAACAGCGGGGAACTAGCAATAAAAAAGGAGAATTTTTTTTGTCGTTTTATTGCTACGAATGATGATAAGCACATTACTTTTCAACTTGTTGCAACAAAAGGTGACAATGAAGTTGTGACTAATATATTAGTTTCCTCTACAGAATATGGAACACACAATGCATTTCCATCATATATCAAAGTATTGTATCCTAATCGAGTACATCGTCACAATATTCATCTTTTTTTCTATAATTTTTTCAATCACATAAGGTCTTGAAACATTATACACAATGAATCTTATGTGGAAATTTCTTGTTCAGATGAAAGTTTCATGCTTACTTTTGAACTAATTCCAATGCATTTTTTTCCTCCTGTGATTGTAAAGAAGAAGAATTCTCTAGAATTCAGCATAGAAGGCTATGAGAAACTTAAGGAGGGAATTTTATACACATGGACAACCTTTCCTAAGAGATATCATTCAAATTCAGGCTCAAGTGATCAGAATAAAACTCTTGGTAAATGGAGAGTGGGGCAAAAATTTAGATTTCGGTATTTATATAATAGCCTATAACCTCATGTACACGTACACTTTTCATGGGATTCACACCAATGGGATCCTGTCTACCAGTGTTATGGATTGGGGATGAAGACTTGATCCAACTAGCAGCCATCAGGTTTGCCTTTGACATGTTCTCCTCCAGCTGACAGGTCTGTCTTTGATAGGTTTTCCTCAACCGACAGGTCCTCCTTTGACAGGTTCACCTTGGCATGTTCAGCTGACAGGTCCACCTCAACATGCAACATATCAACATGCTTTGCGGTAGTTGAAATTCTGAATCATTATGAATTCTTGTAACTGAACGTAATGGGTAGTCACCCAAGCATCTCAGCATCTGATATAAGCATGTACATTAAGGTAATATGGCAATCTTTCTAATCATCATTTGATTCCTCCATCTTTCATGGAGCAGAAGAAATAAATTGGTTTGAATTCTTGCATATTGTCTATGTGTATATTTCTTGTCGACCTACTGTGTTTTCCTGCTTTGCTGTATCTCTTTATATTATTCTTCCACAACAGAGCTCGACTCATTCAGTCAACTATTGTCCCCAGTGTGCATCTGGGAATGACCTGGATCATTGGTATCAGAGCAAGATATTTCCCAGAGATTAAGTTACATAAGAACTTCCATCAAAGTTATTTAACTTATTCCTATTCAAACATGCTCACAAGCCCAACAACAAAAGAAGATACTTTCTTCGACTTCAGAAAAGATGAGTGAAGAAACAGATAATAGACATGCAACTAATGAGACATAGCAACTCATAGAAAAATCATTGGCTCACTAGAAAACCGAAATGTTCGCCCAGTTCAGCGAGATTCTCCTGAGAGTCACTGTGAACTCTAGGGAATCCTCGACATGATATCACTCCAATAAATTAGCCCCTTCAAAGTGCAAATGAATCTAGACATACCGAACCTTGAAGGAAATATTGATGCGAAATATGATGACAATTGGTTGCAAAAATTAGAATCTTACTTTGCGGTAAATCAACTCTTCGAAGTGGAAAAGATCAACATTGCGTCCTTGAAGATGTCAACATCCGTACAATGCTGGTGGGAGAACCTATCACAAAAATGGAAAAATAAGAAGACCCCATCGAAACATGGGTGAAATTTGTCAAATATGTCTGAAAGGAGTTCTCTCCGCCCAAGTACATTGAAATAAATACAATAAGTGGCAATAGCCAAGGCAATGGAAACACCAGCCTATACAGAATTACACCAATGAGTTTTATCGACTCATGGCTAGACTTAGCATCCAATAAGAAGAGAAATTGCTTGTCCTAAAGTACATCAATGGTTTATCCCTGTACATTTAGCAAGAGATGGAGCTTCTGACTATCAGCATGCTTACGGATGCATTCCATTATTCTAGAAAGCTTGAATCTAACCAAAAAGGAAAGATACATTTCCTGAATAAGCCAACAGGTCGAACATCCAACAAGAAGTCACCATCCAAATCTGACAAGTTCAATAATCATTCTCAGCAGAATCCACCAATGCCTGATCATCAAAAGAAGAACTTTCAGAAAGACAAGAGGGATTGCAAAAAATAGAACCCTATTCGAGAAATGGTGTGATTATCACAGTTCATCATGGCATGATACATCAGAATGAAAAGCTCAGAAGACATTTTTGGAAAAATTGTCGAAATCCGACTCGTCTGACAGAACCCTAGTGGAATCTGATCTAGATGCATCAGCCTTCCCGAATTCAACCTCAACCACTTCGACAGCCTCTACAATTGTCGATGAGGAGGAATGAGAACACCTATTCCATACACGAATATGGGTTCAAAACAATCCATTAAATTTGATTGTGAAAACTGGTAGCCAGAAGAAATTTGTTTCTGAATATCTTGTGAAAACATTAGGTCTTGTCACCACTCCACATCCTCATCCTTACAATATTGGTTGGATGAAGGATGGGAAGGAATTCAGGATCAAACGACAATGCTGAATCACCTACTTCTTTAAGCCTTTTGAAGATGAATTACTTTGTGATGTGGCACAAATTTCTGTAGGTGATGCCCTATTTGGTAAACCATACCTATGGGATCAACATGGTACATATCAGTCACAGCCTCAGATGGTGATTGTCAAAATCCAAAACCAATGGTATGGCATACCAAAGCGACAACCCACATCAATGGTTTCTATGATATCTACCAAAAAAATGAAGAATCTTATCAATCATGCTCAAAAGTTCACATTAATCATGCTAAAGCCTCAACATTCTAGGAAGACTTCAACAACGATTTGACTCATTGAACAACGCAACTATCGACAACAACAACAGATCGATTTTTTTTTTGAAGAATACCAGAACATATTTCAAGCACCAGACAGAGTACCTTAGCACTTTCAGGTAAAACACTCCATTGAACTTGTTCCTGGTTCTTCATTTCCTAATGCATCTGTTTATGGAAGATCCATTCTCGAAAATGAAGAGATTCGCAAACAAATACAGTATTTGATTGACAAGCATCATATCTGCCCCAAATCCTCTCCTTGTGGAAGTCCAGTAATCTTAGTTCCAAATAAAGACAGTACTTGGCGCATGTGCATCGACTACCGAGCTCTCAACAAAATTTTAGTGAAGAACATATACCCTCTTCCACAGATTGTTGAACTCATCGACAATTTGAAAGGTGCTAAGTTCTTTATGAAACTTGAACTCAAGTTGGGATACCACCAGATTCCAATCGAGTCCACTGATGTATGGAAAATGACTTTCAAAACCAAGGAAAGATCATTTGAATGGTTAATCATGCCTTTTAGTTTAACCAATGCACCTACAATATTCATGAGATATATGGATGACCTTCTACAACCTTTCATTGATAAATGTGTCATTGTCTATCTCGACGATATCTTGATTTTCAGTCGATCATGGGAAGAACATGTCAAGCAAATTGGACAAGTTTTCGACACTCTCCAACAGCATCGGCTATATCTTAACATGGATAGATGCTCATTTGTGATGACCAACATCAAGTATTTGGGGTATGTTATTGAATTTACAGGCATTCATGTCGTCCCATAAAAGTAGAGATCCTCAAATATTGGCCCATTCCTCAAAAAATTCATGAACTAAGAAGTTTTATTGGTTTGGCGAATTTATATCGATGGTTCATTCTTGGATTCAATCATATTGCATGGCCTTTGAATCAATTGATGAAAGGAAATGGGAAAATTGTCTTCAAATGGACACTGACACAACAACAAGCTTTCGAACAAATAAAAAAAGCTTTATACTACACCAGTACTTGTGTTACCTGATTTTCATTAGCCCTTTGAGATTGAGACGGATGCATTGTACTATGCCCTCGGCATAGTGATCACTCAGCCAGGTCACCCAATTGCGTTTCATTTCGAGACTTTCAACGACATTGTCAGAAGGTACTTGACGTATGAAAAATAACTATACGCCATTGTGCAAGCTATTAAGCAATGGAGACACTACATTCTTGGGAGGGAAACAATCATCATCTCTAAACATAAGCCTTTGCAGTTCGCTCTGACTCAGTAAAAAATACACACAACCCAAAAAATAAAGTGGATTAATTACCTGCAAAAATTTTAGTTGGTAATTAAGTATCGAAAAGGAAAATCCAATGCCGCAGTCGATTGTGTTAGCACACCACCCATTACTCTACTATCTACAGTGATGAGTATGTAGAGTTATGACACCAGTACTTGGCTGCAATTATATTCGATAGACTACAATTTTTCTACAATCTATCGACAACTTCAGACCGACAAGTTTTCGATTGCTGACTACTTCCTAAAGGACACCTTTCTATACAAGCTTGTACAACTTTGTGTATCGACCGATGAGCATCGATAGAAGCTCATTTGGGATGCACACTTCAACAAGACCGCAGGAAATTTTGGAGTCGCAAAAAAACTTGTTATCCTCCAAAAGTAATTCTATTGGCCTTGACATAAATATGATGTCAACAAGTATGTTTGATAGTGCATGCTTTGTGCCATTTCTAAACCACCGAATCGACGAAAAGGACTGTATACACCCCTTCCAGGTCCTAGTCGACCATGGGAATATATTTCCATAGATTACTTGATAAGATATCCTACTACCAAAAATCAACATGAATCGATTCTAGTAGCAGTCGACATATTTTCCAAGATGGATATACTCATACCATGCAAGAAGACTACGACAACACAACAGACTGCTAAGATCTTCTTTGAACATGTGTGGAAATACTATGGCCTCTCGACAACCATTATTTTCAACAGAGATTCTAGATTTGTTATCACCTTTTGGAAAAATCTCTAGCAACAGCTCGACATGATACATTCTTTGTCAACATCCTTCCATCCATAGACAGATGGATAGACGGAAGTTGTAAATGTCTTAGTCATACAATAGCTTCACATTTACAACCACAAGCATCATCGAACATGGGATGACAAACTTCCATACATAGAACATAGATACAATCATGCTTAACACAGCTCTACAGAAAAGACTCCCATTTGAGATCTATTATGGATTTCAACCCTCAACTCCTATCGACTTAATTAGTTCCTTGACACAGTCAAATGATACCAACTTTGACGGATGAGAAGTGGAGAAAGCATTAAAATTCAGATATCAAATCTACAACATCCAGAAGCAAGCACAAGAAATGTTGCAACGAGAAAATGCAAAAGCAAATGCCCGACATGATAAGCATCATATTCCTCATTCATTCCAAATTGAGGATCAGTTCTGGTTACATCTAAAGAAGGAGAGCTTCACTGGTCCATATAGAAAGATGAAACCTTTGTGATATGGTCCATACAATATCCTTAAAGTTTGGAGAAAATGATTTTCATCTCGACATTCCTACATGCCTTGGCCTACATCTAGTTTTCAATGTAGATCTACTTTGACCATATAATGCACCATTGTTGGAACATAATGACTTGCAGACAACGAAACCCAAAGAAATCCATCCAAATGTTCATGAAACTCTTATTTGTGACACCATTGTGGCATGACGCATATGCCTTACAAGGGAAAACTCTATTCCCTTGTTTCAAATGGCTAAAGTTGGAAAAACACCCGCGCAAGGAAAATGGTACTCTGCCAATGAAGTCGCTGACAAGTTTCCTCACCTAAAGGAATAAATAATGGAGACCATTGTTTCTTAAGGAAGCAAGAATTATCCAACCAGCAGGTGATAGGTTCTCTTTCGACAGGTTTTCCTCCAACCGATAGGTTCTCCTTAACTGACAGGACCGCATTCAACAGGTTCTCCTTGGCATGTTCAGCCGATAGGTCCAACTCGACAGGTTCTCCTAGACATAAAACATATCAACATGCTTTGCGGCGGTTGAACTTATAAACCATTATGACTTCTTGTAATTGAACATAATGGGTAGCCACCCAAGCATCTCAACATCCTACATAAGCATGTACATTAATGTAATATGGAAATATTTCTGATCATCATCTGATTCCTCCATCTTTCATGGAGAGGAAGTAATAAATTGGTTCGAATTATTGCATATTGTCTGTGTCTATATTTATTGTCAACCTAGTGTGTTTTCCTGTTGTGTTGTATCTCTTTATATGCTTTCTCCACAACAGAGCTCAACTCATTTAGTCAACTGTTGTCCTCAACGTGCACCTGGGAACGACCTGGATCAGGACTGGTGTACCCCAATTGGATTTGTAAACATTTTTCCTTTCATTAATAATTTTTTATATTGTTTGGTGTAATATGTATGGTGAATTATATCATTTAGTATATATGAATTATTTATTTCTTGCATTCAATTGTCTTGGTATTCTAATGTTATGTTATGAATGGTTTTTCTTTTCCATGAATTATGTCTTTATATATGAAATTTGAATGTTTGAAACAATGATATAAATTTTGTAGCATGTGGGCTATTGAGAAGATGGTGTTGTACTATCTTCAAACCGTCCTAAAAGCTACTTATTTTAGTCCTCTATAATCATCAAAACATGCTTTGTTCATATCTGCATTTACAGAAAACATAAAGTAGATCTTTCGAAAAAAAAACCATACAAAAGTGGTATTTTATTCATCTTTGTGGGGAAACCCATCTAAAATTAACTATGGAATGGTCTAAATAGTTTTTCTCCTTTCTAAGTATTTAGTCCTATAGACAATATTTCCTTTTAACAGTTACATGAAGTCCAATTTATATGTATATACACTCCGGTTCTATGCGTTAATAGATGCTCCAAGATCAAATGTGTTAATCATTTTGGACTTTCAGTCTACTGAGGAAGCTTGGGGTATTTTGATATACCAAATTATAGATTGTTGAAGAATATATTACATTTCTGCTTGAAATATAATATGATTTTTTCTGAGGAAAAAATTGAATGGTTGTTTACCTTTTTTTTTTATCCAAGGACTAAATTCACATTATTTAATGTAACACAACAATAAAAACATTCTTCATGTGCTAGTAAGAACACTGCATCATCAAATTGAATGACTTAAGTTGAACATGATGTGTTTTAACATTCACAACTACTCCACTATTCAATATTTTCAATTTTATCGTAAAAATTGCTATTGTGAAAAAATACTGAAACTATCCCTTAGTTCACCAAAATTCACACATAAGATTCAATATTTGGACTTGTTTAGAGATTCAAATTGGAAAATGTGAGTTTTATTATTCTCTATTTTTTTATATTTTCATATTTTCATTTCATACTTGCTAGTACCAGCAAATTTGGTTGAGTAATTGTAATTGACAAAAATGTGGCTATGGGAAAATGACGACCATTTCCTCAATGAGAGAGAGAAAATTATTATGAAATTACCATCTAGTTGGTGGATAACTAATGCAACTAAATATAGTATTAGTTTGGAAAAAATTATATAGTCAAGAATAGATTGGCCTACCAAAAATAACCACTCAGCCTATTTTGCACCTAAAACTGGCCTAAATGGCCTTAGGAAAATGCCCCCCATTTCTCTCCTGCCAGGGATAAGACAATTATGAGTGGATACTTTTTCAGGTGGAGGATTTACCTTGTTGACCATTGAGTCATTCTTGGAAAAAATTCTATAAACAAGAAGATAATGGCCTACAAAAACAACCAATCAACTTGTTTTGCTCCAAGCTAGCCCAAGTGGCCTTGGGAAAATGCCCACCATTTCCTCCATGAGAGAGAGCGAATTATTATGTCGGCACCATCCTACAAGTGGATGATTAATTCACTTCACCATTGACTCAATTTTGATAAAAAATGTCCAGTGAAGAATATATTGGCCTGCTAAAACAATCTTTCAGGCTGTTTTTCACCTAAATATGGCTTAAATGGCCTTAGGAAAATGCCCACCATTTCTTACCAGTGAGGGATATAATTATTTTGAAAACATAAGCTTGCAGGTGGATCATTTATGCAATTGACCATTGGATCATTTATGGGAAAAAGTATAATGTTAAGAAAATATTGGTCAGCCAAAACAACCACTCAACATGTTTTGCACCATGCCAAAAAATGCCTTCATTGGTAAAATTTGATAAGTATTGAAAATTTGGTTCAAGTGGCCTTGGAAAAATACCCGCCATTTCCTACCTGAGAGAGATAAATTTGTTATGAAGGAACCACCATGCAAGTGGATGATTAATTCACTTTTCCATTGACTCATTTTTTATAAAACGTCTATGGTAAAGAATATATTGTCCTACAAACCATTCAGCCTGTTTTGCACCTAAATATGGCCTAAATGGCCTTAGGAAAATTCCCACCATTTCTCATCAATGAGGGATAATTTTTGTATGAAAACATAATCTTGCAGGTGGATGATTTACTCACTTGTCCATTGGCTCCATTTTGGAAATAAGCCTAAGGTCAAGAAAATATTGGCCTGCCAAAACAACTACTCAGCCTATTTTGCACCATGCAAGAAAATGCCCTCGTTGGAAAAATTTGACAACCATTGAAAAAATGTTCCAAGTGGCCCTAGGAAAATGCCCACCATTTCCTACATGAGAGAGAAAATTGTTATGAAGGCACCATCTTGTAGGTGGATGATTAATTCAGTTAACCATTGACTAAATTTTAATAAAAAGTCTCTGGTAAAAATATATTGTCCTACCAAAACAACCATGTATCTTGTTTTGCACCTAAATTTGGCATAAATGACCTTAAGAAAATGCCCACCATTTCTCACCAGTCAGGGATATTATTATTATGAAAATGTAATCTTGTAGGATTTGGTTTGCAAATAGGTCTATGGTCAATAAATTATTGGTTTGCCAAACCAACCACTCAGCTTGTTTTACACCATGCTAGAAAATTCCCTCGTTGGAAAAATTTAACAAGTATTGCAAAACTATTCAAAGTGGCCTTTGGAAAATGCCCTCCATTTCCTACTTGAGAGAGAGAAAATTGTTATGAAGGTACCATCCTGTATCTGGATGATTAATGCACTTCACTATTGACTAAAATTTGATAAACAGACTCTAGTAAAGAATATATTGGCCTTCCAAAACAACCATTCAGCCTATATTTTACCTAAATGGCCTTAAGCAAATGCACACCATTTCTCACCAGTGAGGGATATTATTATTATGAAAACATAATATTGCAGGTGGATGATTTACTAACTTGACCATTGGCTCCATTTTGGAAATAATTCTATGGTCAAGAAATTATTGGCCTGCCAAAACATCCACTCCACCTGTTTTGCACCATGCTATAAAATGCCCTTATTAGCAAAATTTGACAAGTATTGCAAAACTGTTCCAAGTGGCCTTGGGAAAATTCCCTCCATTTCCTACTTGAGAGAGAGAAAATGGTTATGGAGGAACCATCCAGTACATGGATTATTAGTGCACTTAACCATTGACTCATTGATTAAAGTAATATAACATAACAAAAAAGTAAAAAGAATAAAAAAATTAATTAAAAAAATTCGTGTCAACTACTAAAATAAAAATGATAAAAATGATAAAAATGATTAAAAGAGTCAATATTGGCCAATAAAATAGAAAATTAAAACTTAAAACTTAAAAATAACAAGCGAGGGATGCCATCCTTTGAGGACAAGGCCTTAAAAAATATAAAAAGATTGATGTCATCCTAGGGAAACGTGAATTCCTAAGTCATGGGTTATGTCTATGAAATACTAGTAAGTCTCCTACACCAAGCCTTTTTTATGTTTCTAAAATACATTCTGCGTGCAAAGTTTGAGTCTGATATATAGTTTGTGTGCATAAATTCTACTTTGAACCTAGACAACCATGGTCGTACTTGAATTGGGGATGTCCTCTACCACGAGAGAAGTTGAAATGGGGGAATCCTTTTCTGTGACCGTAGTTGAAACAAGGTTTTCAACAGATGATAGGTTGACAATAACAATATTCCAGGAGTGTACTGAAACATGGAGAGATGAAAAGGAGTGGACATTAGATATGGAAACTATCATGAGGAAAGCATGAGTGTTCGATTTTTTGTATCGAATGTTCATTTTTTATAACGAGGAGATAGAGGAGGTAATTTTAAATTATGATGTTGTGAATATGGAATTGAGAATTTTTGGGAAGAGGATATATCTCAACCTTGATTTGGTTTCCCAAGAAACAAAAAATCCACGTAGAGGGGGAGATATTTTTAGCTCTTGGAAAACCCCCAAACTGGGGAAGAACCAGATGGACAATAAAATATGTGGGAAAACCATATTTTTTCCAAGTAATAGTTTAAGAATGCCCCTATGGGAATATACAAAATATTGATTCAGATTGTCCTCAAAAAAATTTTGAACCATCATAGGTAGGACATTTTGGGTGAATGTATGAGGGTAGTCATACATTGGGTTGAAGATAGACCTTTAGATATACCTTGTCTATTGGTTAAGAAAATACACTATGTCCTACAAGAGAGCTAATGGAAGAAGGTTAAATTTAGTTTCCAAGGCATACTTCAAAAAATAATTGATTTATGTTGACCCCAACTATTGAAATAGAGACTGATGATATCAATCAACATGAAAATATATCTAGGCCAAAACCACATGTTCATAAAACATATTGTAGGAGATATAATAATAGGGAAAATAACGATGAATTTCCAGGATAGTCTCCTAAACAGAATGAGTAATTTCTAGTACAATATCTTGAGCACCATGACGAATTACCAGTACAATCTCTAGATAAGAATGAGGAATTTCCAGTACAATCTTTCGAGCACCATGAGAAATCACCAAAACAGTCTCCTGATTTTGTCACCATTGATGTAGTTCATGCTGTCACAACTTTAAAAGAGATACATAGACATGTAGATAGATGTCATTGGAAGGAGGTTACATATAGTGAACCAGAACAAACTACTGCCGACTTTTCCATTCCTCGAAAACAATTGGAAATTGTGTATGATTTTTTTGTCAACTTTTATACAAGGGCTTCCACTATGCATTTAAAAAACCCATCATATAATTTTGATAGTATATTTGTGTTCAACCTGTATGATAAAATGAAGCAATTCAAGGAACAAGATTCCTATGCAGGAAATTTGGAGGAAGACTACATGATAAAATATAATACTATTAAAGATTTCCTCAAACATATAGAAGGGTTGCAAAATACAGTTGTGGATAATCAAGTCAAAGCAAGCAAAATTATAAAAGGAAAAGAAGAAATGTATGCAAAATTATCTAAAGAGTTTGACAGAATTAATGATGAAACTGGAAAGGAAATCGAGACAATGAGGGTTATGTTTACAAAGGATTTGGAAAAATAAAAGGATGAACATAATGAACTTAGAGAAGAGTTGATAAAAGGCCACCTATTTTCAATATACAACCATTAAAGTCCAAAATTGGTCATGTACATGAATTGGAGAAGAAATTGAAAGAAAAGGAATACTTAATAGAAGAATACTAGTTGAAGATGAAAGAGTGGGAAAAAATCCATGAACGAAAAGTTGGAGAATTAAAATCATTAATTTCTAGTTTGAGAAAAAAAATTATAAGCAGGATGATAAGGTGAAAAGAAAAAGGTTAGAAAGGATCTTTGAGACACTGGAAATTAAAAAGCAAAGGAGAGGAATTTTTTTTTACAGTACAGAAGGTGGAAAGGATGAAGGTAAGGGTACCAAAGAAGAAAAGGGTAAGGATACCAAAGGAAGCAAAGGTAAGGGTGGAAATAAAAAAACTGCTACAATTACAATGTCCTTAGAAGAGCTAGATAAGTCCTTAGCAAAACAAGATAATATGCTACAGGAATGCTTCTCAATGAGATTTTATCTAGGTGATGTGTTTGGTTCATCAACATTATATAAAGAAATTAAAGAGTATATGGCTGAAAATGATGAAAAAATAAGATAGATCTAATCAACACTGTTGGAGGGATGAAAAGTTCAACATTTAGGATGTGATATGGAAACTCAAACACTAAAATTCATAATTACTGATTTGCAGAAGGAATTACAGGGTCTAGTTGCTGTGACTATGGAAAATCCTGTCATTCCCTATGAGGCAGAGTCTAGGGAAGAAAACCAGTAGAAAGAAATTAAGGAACTGAAAGATGACTTGGTTGAAGTTACCAATCAGTTGAACCATAAAACACGAGAATTGGAAAGTAAGGAAAAAGAATAATCAAATAAGTATAAGAACAATGCGGACAAGTTGAAGATACCGATGGAAGAAAATAATGTCTTCTTTGCAAATTAAAAAAAAAGCACACAGAAAATTAAAGAGCTTGAAACCAAATTACAAAAAGTGCCTCCAATAGCTTCTAGAGAATTATAGTCTTCTAGGAAAGGAAAGAGAGACCATACATAATTGTATCCTATTCAAGAGGAAGGATTGCAACCATCTCAAAAACATGCTAGACATGTATAAATAATTGTATATATGTATTTATTGAAAGATAATGAAAAATGCATTTTTTGCATGATGGAGTTTTCTAAATTCTAGCTCATTTTTAGTTGTCTTTGTTTTTACCTTGTTGTACATTAGTGAGTGATAGAAAATATATTCCATTTCTTATGTTGTACATTAGTGGGTGATAAAAAATACATTCCATTTATTATACACTCAAGGAATTTTTAGAGCATTTGCAACTGTCCAAATACTTTTAATATCCTTTTTCATATATTGTCTATGATGACTTGGTGAATTTCGATAGTAACAATCGACATTTTTGCTCGATTTTATTTCTATGAAACAACAATTATACTATTCTTTTCCTGAGTAAAATAAAGTATAACTGCACATGTAAAAGAACACACCACAATAGAATGAATTTATGACAAAATCTCAGTAAATATTTTTTTTACTCAGAAAACTCCAAGTTTTTTATTTCCAGACAGAAAGGTAAATACAATGCTTATTGGTGCATACAATATTAGAACTTTTCAAATATATATCCAAAAATATTCAAAATATCATAAAAATAGGTCTATTAATATATTAAGACAATAATAATGTCATATCATTCCAAATGTTTTGTTCTTCACCACTTTTCATACAATTTTCCCTACTGATCATTTTGGAAATTTCTCTTTTTTGCTTGTCTCTTACTTTCTTTAACAACACCTATTTTAATATGATTGTTAGATTCCATCACTTGGATGCCAAGAGATGTCCCTTAAGTTTCTTTTTTTCACCACTTTACTCTGCCCCATTTATCGAGGATGAAACACACCTTCTATTATGAATCGTAGATTCCATAAATGGCATATCAACAGTAGTTGCTCCATTCAATTCTTGCATTTGACTGGTATCCAATGCCTCTATTTTTTAGGATGAAACAACAAATGTTTTATTGTTATTCTCTTCAATCATCATTAGGGTATCATAATCAACTCCCCCTTACATTTGTTTTGTTTGATCACTTCATCCTGGCTCATTTCTTGAGATCAATGAGGTGGGAAAATGTTAGAGCTCAAGCAAAAGTTGTACCTTCAACCACAAATTAAATAAATTGATAAATACATGGTAATATGTAATGAATTGAGTGAATATAACACTCACTATTGGTGGGTAAAACATGTTTTTTTTTAACAGCATTTTTTGCCTCGTGCTTTCCAAAGCGATGTGATTCTCGATAAGCCTCTTCACCATATTTGCTTATTGGTTTTGTTCTTGGGAGATAGTTATTGAATTGGGAGGACATATTAATAATTAAAAACACACATTATGACTACTGACACTATAAAATGAAAATAAAATGAGATAACATTTCAAATTAGGAAACACTTACTACTAGTGGTGCAATAAATGATTTCTTAGACTACTTTTCCCATGAGTTAAATAGTTGTTCCACTTGTTGACAAGTGACATGAGGGAAACATGATGCCAATTGTGTTGTAGTTTCCTTATTCGATTGATTTATTTACTTTTCATAATCAACACGAAGTTGAATTCTAATATTTGAAGGAAAAATGTTCTTTGTCTAAAATTTTGGAAAGTGCCTTCTGATCTCATGACTAGCTTGAAAAATGGTGCTCATTCTATCATGTTCAAATTTTATTCTATTATCCCTATGAACACCTCTCCCTCCTCCTTGGTTTCTATTCAAAATTTTCATTTCTCTATGCTTACGCTCCATTACTTCATTCCTTAACCGTCCCAATATATAAGGATGAATAGATTGTGTCATATCAAGAGCATGGGCCCCTTGGATGTGCATATAAGGAACTATCTCATCTCCTAAACAACAAGAACACAACCAAAGAAACTCACTTGTAAGGAATCCAATCCTACAATGATAGTGGCTCAAATCTTTTATTGTGAATGAAATGATACTACCATTCAATATAGATAATACAATGAAATTGGCGTACCTTTTCTCATATGCATATAAATCATCCCCTCTACACCCTTGTAGTTGCAATATGTGAAATTATTTATAACACCTCCACATCTTCACCGGATTTTTATTCTTCTCTTCATCTGGTAGGCCTTCAATAACCTAGAAACAATACATAAGTTTCAATGTATATGAACAAATACTGAGTGTTATGTTCAAAGTAAATAACACCGAGAGCCATTCAACAATAGTCAAAACATAATAACATCATCATTTATTATTATTCAAGGCCCACATAAAAAATAATTGATATGTTAACATAATTATTAAGTTTTTAAAATTACCTCATGTCGAATGAGGATCTTGTATGATGTTGATGCATTTGATTGCCCCATTTTTAATATCATTGTACTATTGGATTTTATGCAGGTATGGTTCTCCTGGCTTAAATGGAACACCAATTTTCTCCCAATTTTCATGAAACATCTTTAAAATTGTTTTGATCTGAGCATGGTGAGAACAATATACAAGCTTGGACATTGAGCGAGTAGTCAACTGTAATTGGAACCATATGTTTTAGTAGGTAGTAATTATTGAAATACTAAGAAGATTAATTTATAGGTAAGAACTAATTATGAAAGTGTGTATCTTTTCATTATTTCTTCTATCAATGGGCTATTTCTTCACAATAGTCATCTTTCTACCAGGTAAGGTTGGTTGAATATTTATAGTATGCTCATCTAACTTTTCTTCCCATCCTTTTCTTGGTTCCAAAGAGGGATTCAACTCTTGACATTCAAGAGCATAATTAGATTAAGAAATTAATGTCAAGATATAAACAAAAAATTCAAAACTTGTAATAAATTTGCATAGCTTACAAAGAGAAATTTTGTTGACATTGCATGACATTCATAAACACTATAGATAGTATCTCCTTATTCAATTTTGATTTCATATGTAACCATGTGTATCTTTTTTTTATGGCATGTGCACCAAGGACAAAAAAATATTTCCCATTGGAGAAACAATATTATTTCATTCTAAACTACATATGGACACTAGATCATGACACTCAAACAAATTAATTTTCACAACCCTACCATCCACCATTTTGATGCCATCTTGTGAAAGATTATTTATATGTTTCATTAATTTCTCCTCATTTTCAGGATCAACAACATGTGCTAAAACATGCCTACTTTTCCATCCTATTTTCTAAGGCTTAAGCAATACATTAAGCCATTGTATTCTAGTAAATCAAACAATATCTCACATACCTACCCACCTTGATCATAATGTAAGCGAGAACCAATACCAAGTTTGAAAGAAACTTCATTGACTATAGTTCTAAACCTCTTTTCATATGATTCAAACATAAATTAAGAATATGACTTTACTTGTTTGACCCTAACTCCATATGTGAAACCATTAGTTCTCTCCCAACCTATATCAATATCGTCATTGTCTTTGCTCCACTTTTTCATTCCCCTACAAACTGATGTTGGATTAAGCCCCTTTAGTACACCATGAACATCATTTCTCTTCAGACATTGCAAATCCTTATGAGTCATGTTTGATTCTATAAATACTGAATCCATGTTCCTTGGCATAAAATCCTTACGAAGCTCTTCTACAACAATTGATCGAAGTTTATCAAGCATTCCATATAGATGTTCAAGAAAATACTCAATTTTAGTTTATTCATTATAGGTTTTCATCATGAACTACCCAATACTAACAATAATGTCATTTTTATCTACATCTTAAAGTGATTTTCCAAAATACCATCTCCCAATTTCTGTAAATTTTGTCTTCTCCTCATTTAGTTTGTGGTTATACCATCTCGACCGCTTCTTACGATGCAATAAGGATGTCCTTAAGAGGTTTCCTAGTGACCTTCTCTTAGCATGTGTAGTTTGAATTGTTGAAAACCCTTCTAGCATTTCTATTACAATTTGACCAATTATAGAAATTTGAATTTTTGCAGTTGCATTTCTATCCATTTGTTCCTGAAATGCAATTATTTTAGTTCTTTCTTGTCTTCTAGTTGCATACAAGTTCCTAAGAGATTCTTGTTCCAATTGCTTCCCATTGGGTTCTATACTTTGATTACCTTCATGATTAAATGCAGTCAAAGGATCCCTAGGTTGTTGAGCAACACAACCTTCACTTTGATAGGAGTGAATTGTAACAATAGTAGCATCGACCACTGGTTGTTGAGGGAAAACTAGGGCCTCATTCTGCAAAACTGGGTTCATTATTTGGTACAGAATTTTATTTTGCAAATCATAGTTCATTGTAATGGAAACATGGTGTTGCAGTTGTAACCTTTTTTCCCAAAATTTTAAAATTTTGGACCCTCCTTTTGATTTTATCTAGCCCAGGTTTGTTTGATTTCTTTAAATTTGTCCTGGAAGTCCAATTTTTTGCACTTAAATTGATCTTTGAGGTCGGAAACATAGAAGACCGTGGAGCTTAATGTTTGATTTTTTGTTAACTATTTTTTCTCTGTTGTTTCGGAGGTTAAATGATCTAGTATTTCCGTTGCCTTGCGAAGAGTTAACGTTTTCTATTTTTCGATGATTTTATTTATCACTGTCGGAAGTCGGTTGAAGAATGAATCGGGGCATTAATATTCTATGCTGTCGATGTTTCAGAAGGAAAACAATGATTGTCCCAATGATTAGTCCTATTTTTCATCCATGCGCTTCATCTACTTTGTTTTATTTCTCAAAACTTTTTATTTTGACCGTCGGTGATTTTGTTTTATCACTGTTGGAGTTTTAGTTCTCTACGTCGCCAAAGTTTCAGAGGAAAATTGATAAGTGACCTAGAGAATAGTGTTTCTGATCACCGATGCTATAGTGATTAGTCTGTCCGATCGCCGATGACTTAGACATATGAGCTCTGATACATTTTTAGTCGCAATAATACCTTTTTATTATCGCTGACATTGCGGAGAATGTTGTGGTTTGAAGTTCTGATGCTATAGTGATTAGTCTCTCTGATTGCCGACAGAGTAAGTCGAATGGTTCTTTTTTATCTCACTGATACTGTGTTGTGGGAGTTAGTTGTTAATGCTTTCGATCACCTATACACAATCACCGTGATAATAGTGCTTGGTATTGCCGACACCACGGAAGCATTTAGTTGTGAAGCACCAACACTACGGACATATTGAGGTGTGATTCCCTGACCCATACCGTGTAGAGGTTCCGATTGCCGATGGTTTTATGATTACTGGGACCCACAGTTGGTTTGTCGCCCACTGTTGTGGCTATCTAGTGGACTATTCCCCCGACGTTGAGTGTTTTCAACTGCCGACCTTTAGCTTTTAGAGCTTCTGATCACCGACACTACAAAAATGGTTAGTTTTAAAGCTCCGACACTTAGTGTTAAGAGTTTCCAATGCTGATAGGTTTAGAGTCTCACGGGACCTGTAGTGTGTTCCGTGTCCGCCATTGCGGCTGTGAATAGGACTATTCTCCCAGCATCTAGTGCTTTCGACCGCTGATGGTTATATACATGCGAAGCAGTATTTTATCTTTTATCCATGTTGAAACCTGCATTTTTCCTCCAGTCCTTGTTTTTGTATGCGTTTACCCTATTTTTGGGGGATGGCGGAGGTTTGCAATGTTTTGGTCCAGTCAAGTTTTTCCACGACGAGGAGCACAGTGCAGAGTCTATTGTTTTGGAGATTAGCAGTAGAAGCAATGTGGTTCATGAAGAGTCTGTTCTATTAGGGTTGTGATTTTGGTTACATATAGTGTACTTAGAATATTAAAAGACACAAATTTGTAGGATTTGCTTTTGCCTTGCCATTTTCTTTTCATGCATTAATACTATGTATAGTTCATTTTTCAGAATGCATATGGAGGAGGTAAATAGATTGATACAGTTTTGTTATTTTGGTAAAAGCTTAATGGTCTAAGAACATGTTTATGACAAAGATTTCGCTGAAGAATGAAGAAGAAGAAAGAAAGAGAGCTGTAGAGGAAGCGTCAAGGAAGGAGGAGGAGGAGAGAAAGAGAAATGAAGAAGCAGAGATAAAGAAAGAAAAGAATAAAGTGAAGGTTTGAGATTAACATGATCACAAAAAGACCAACAGATTACTGAGTAGATCAATAGCAGCAGAGGCCCAGGCTTGGAAAACGTTAATCAGCAACCAAGTTGGTCCCTCTTCATAAAGTGCTCTTAAATTTTAAATTAAAATGTAACATATTGTATAAATTATGAGCACATACTACAAGAATTTTTTTTTGAATTGAAAGGTTGGGGAAGCCCAAAGGTCATCGAGGGGAAACCCAAAGGTTTTGCTTTTTTTTTAATAAAGAAGAGTTTAGATGTACAAAGGGGCTTTTTCCCAAATCATTTGTGAGAGTATATTGTAAGAAGAACTATTTACTTTTTCAATAAAGAATTACAAGTTTCCTACTGGAGAAAGCTTGGTGGAATGTTACAAATGCTTTGGTATGGATCAGCTGAATGTGACCTATTTCATTTTTAGCTTATGTCCATTAACTGTGAGATCGTTCTAACTCATTGAATCTATGTTCATGTTATGAATGCACTCTAGTTTATTCTATGAAATTTCCACTGTGAGTAATGAAAGTTGTCATAAACAATAAGCTATCTTGTTGTTCATATTTATATTAATGTTCATGTATTTTGAAATAAGTAACAACTATATGTAATTTTTCTTAATGCATGCGCATAAATACATTACTCATTGATAACTGATAATTTTGCTCCCTAGGGATAGGTTAGTTAGTTAAATTTAGTTTCTTGCTGTGTGTGATTTAGATGCGAGAGAGTTAAGATGAGAGGTAAGAACCTACGCATCACATTGTGACACTCCTTGTTATCTCTATCAATTTGCATTTTTAGATAGGCACTTGCACATCATACTTAAACACAAAACAAAACTAAAAATATACATGATGGATTGGGCCGTAACCGGTAAAACCTTTTAATTTGTTACTTGACCTACGGTAGCTGGATCGTAAACCGGACGGATTCCCCATACCAAACAATAATGGGCTAGTTGGAATTTTTATTGGGGAGAATCCCTCACTGTTGTTACCTATTATTTTTGAGGCCTCAATAGTTTTTGGCGCTAGAAGGAGGGCCACCAGTGCATGGCTGGCCGAGGGAACCTATTTCCTTGAAATTATTCCACCGGTGACAGTTCTGAAAGTAGTTTGTTCCACAATCCAACTCCTGAAGAGAAGGGTAAAGTGCATATGTATTCTATCGATAACAAAGTATTTGATGATTTGAGAAGAATTACTAGGGAATATGTGAATAAGATCGAAGGATTACCGATTATCCTTGTCTTACCCATAAGAGAATATCAGAAAAAGGATTTCCCTAAATTAGAAGACTAAGTGTTGGTAGAAGACCTTGAAGAACTGGTAGAAGCAGCCTTACAAGAAGTTGACCAACCTTTAAATCAATTGGATCTAGATACACCTTACTATTCACCTGTTCATACCCCTGTTCAATCACCACCTCATTCTCCACTCAGAATCATGGCTAATGTAAACACAAACCAAACAAATCCACCACCTGCTTGGAGGGCTAGGTAACCTTTAAACCTGACACCTCCCTTGCATGATTTGCCTCAAGCTTTTGACAAAATGTTGCCTAAGTTTGACCCAAGTGAAAAAATTCTGGTAGATGATCATTTGCAAAGTTTTTACTTGGCTATAGAAGGACTACAAGCAGGAGAACATGAAGATGTAGTCTGTATATTGTTTCCACACACCCTAAAAGGAACAATAGCCTCATGGTATTTTGGCCTTCCTACAAATTCAATCACAGACTGGGACACATTTGAGAGAATATTTAGAAGTAAATATGTAGTCCATAAAACTCATGTAGCTTTAATGAAAGGGTTATGCGCTTTAAAGAAAGAAAGGAAGGAAAAAGTGCATAATTCACTCAAATATTTGCTGCTTACCTAAAAAAATTTACTGCAGCTGATAAGCCATCTGAAAAAACTCTGATTGACAACTATACTTCAGCTCTAGGGCCTTACTTGGCCATGTTTTCCAAGATATCAGTCAAACCTACGTTATCAAAAACTGATGAAGAAGCTAAGAGGGTAGAGGCTAAGATGGAGAGCATAGAAAATTATCCTGTGCAGTTGGAAGAAAAAACTTTTGGAGGTAAGAAACCTTTATTACTGACTAAGCCTAAGGATGAGTGGTCACAAGATTTTGAAGGCATGTTGAAGATGATGCAGAAGCTATCCAATAGAGTGATAGATCTAGAAAAGGAAGCTTACAGATCATATAAACCTTACTATAAAAAGAGGGAGGACAACAATAAACCTAAACCTCCTCCACACAGTCCCGCAGCAATGAATTTAACTGATGTAGGCATGGATAATTTTTGCACCTTTCATCAATAGCCTCATTCTGAGAATAATTGCCCCCAATGGATAAATTATATGACGTTGGTAAAGAATCAGTTATTGGACTCCAAAATAATAGAAATTGATAAGCAGGAAGAAAAAGATAATCAATCCACAAAAAAACAAGAGGAAGATACTCTGGTTTTATGGGACTGGGTCTCAATGTTTGATACAAAAGAAGAAGCTTCTCTGAAATGAGAGGAAACATCAGAAACCAATGTGACAACAAGAAGTCAGAGTTTGGTAAAAGAAGACAAGTCAATACTTCCGAAGATCAAGAAACTTCAAGAAAATATGAAGACGATACAAAATAACACTACAACTGTTAAAATACCTGAATTTATCATTTCAAGTCAAGATCCTAAGAAAATTAACATGCCTATGAAGCCTATTGAAGACGAGATTGATAATGTAAAAAAGAATCTCAAAGAACATGAGATGGGGCATGATATTGTGGAAGATATTAAAAAATCTAAGGCAAATATCTCATTGTTTGAAATGTGTAATGTACCTCAACAGAAAGAGAAATCGTTAAAATCACTTGAAGTACTAGAAGAAGAGCTTCCCACTGACAACCAACCTGAAGAAGAAATCGATGAAGCAAGTGTGGGAGGTATGTCTAAGTATAAAACCCCACCATTTCTCCTAACTTTTGAGATTTTCAACTATAATGTGCACAACTATTTAGTAGACTCAGGGGCATCAGTCAATGTTATGCCACTTTTAGTCTGCAAGAAAATCAATGGACGACCTAAACCATCTACCTGGCAGGTTATTCAGTTAGACAGGATAGTTGTGAAAGTAATCGGGGAAATGGAAGATGTTCTGATTCGCTTATCTGCAAATGAAAAGGTATGTTAGTAGATCAATATTGTAGTAGAAGACATACCAGATGCTTATGGAATGGTTTTGAGTCGAGATTGGTTAACAAGGCTAGATGGATATTTTGCATCAGATTGGTCACATCTGTGGTTGCCTCATAAGGGAAGTCCCAATCAGATAAAAGTATTAAGGGAGCCTCAGATGAAGTACAATGTTACTCAATTGGAGGGAAAAAATGAACCAGTGAATTCTGTGTTGGGAAATTACTTCATTGAACTGGAACCGAGAAATTACCAGGTTGAAGAAGCCAATAGTTCACTAGACACCCATCCCGATTTCCTTCGATTTTCACGGGCTGATGAGATTGACTGTAAAATAGTAGATTTAGTTTCAGATGTAGTTTTTAATTCATGTTCGGTAGAACTAGATAATGGGTAGGCCTTTTTCAAATTGCAGTCAATATTAGCCCCTCAACTCACAAGATACAATATTTACAGGGGTGGGAAGATAACTTACCAGTTAATGGTTTAGTTCTCAAACTTTATTTTTCTTGATTTTTATTTCTCGATTATCTTGTACATAAATAGATTGATTTCTTTGTTTTGTTTTGATTTGTTTATTTTTGTTTGTTGTAGTTAGGGTTTGATTGATTTTAATAAAGAAATCACAACCTTTGGTTGCATGGATTTCATTAGAATTCTGGATTAACTAAAATCCTTGATTATAAGATTGTGTACTATTGATTTATTTGAAAGAACTTCTTCTAGTTCAGCAGTTTTCCTAAATTGCTATGAACACATTGAAGTCCTACTTAATCCTTGTAAAATAAATCAAGATCAAAAGGTCTGGAATACTATTTCGAGGCTCCATCCATCTCACATTTAAAAATGTCTTAGGGGGTGACTACAAAATACCCATGGAGAGGAAGCAAGGTAAACAATATATTATATTTAAATGATCCCATGCCAAGAATTGAAAGTCAAAAGGAAAATAAGAGTCAAAATATCCTAAGAAATAAATATGTATCAAAACAAAGTACTAAACCATATGAGTACAAGATTGCCAAATTTCTTCTCCATCCGTGAGGTGAAAATTAAATACATTTTTCGCACAAAAGGACAATATGGATAGAGGAGCCTGAATAAAAATATCAGAAAGAAGACATGCAGGAGGACTCAAAAAGGACAAAATGTCCAAAAGCACAAAAGTGCAAAATGGCATGGGAATGAGGAGCAAATGAATATTTCTGTTTACCATATGTTACAATCCTGTGGTGTCCAAGCTGGGAGCTACCCGAAGACAGAGGTAAAAAATTTAAATTCATATCCCTGGCCTCAAAACAGTTATCTAGACTTTGAAATCTTAGTTCCCATTATCCTTGAATTGGACTATCATCAATGATTAAAGTACATACATCTACCAGTTGGGAAATCCAGACATTTAGAAGAATTCAGCATGTTAGTATTCATTATCAAAATAGTCTGTTGCTCAAAGGAGAAGTTGTCCAGAGATCTGTGTTCACCAGGTAGTCTCCAATTGTTGCAGCTGCAACCTTTTTTCCCAAATTTTTAAAATTTTGGACCCTCCTTTCGATTTTATCTAGCCCAGGTTTGTTTGATTTCTTTAAATCTGTCCTGGAAGTCCAGTTTTTTCCACTTAAATTGATCTTTGAGGTCAGAAACATAGAAGACTGTGGTGTTGGAGACATCTACCATCATACACACTCTTTCAGTCAAATTGGCCTAGTTAAACCACTATCCTAAGTTTAATTGACATCAAAGGAGCATTAATTACCATCATCCCAGTCACTCCCACGCCTACCTACAGTCAAGGAGGCTAACTTAGCCTTTCCTACAGTCAAGGAGGCTAACTGGAGC
>LPNX010387309.1:2964-63437 GCA_001517045.1 Pseudotsuga menziesii
CTAGGGTAGAATTAATGACAGTGAGTACCAAACTGGAAAGGGCATCAACCCCACGGATACCTCGTTGGCAGCTTGCATTCTCGGAGTTCCTGTGTTGTGGCAAGTGTATTAGGCAAGCTATTGTAATGATAGTAGGTATCTAGGGTTCCTTTAAGGGCATTCCTATGCCGTAGCAAGTCTATTGTGCAATATATCAGAATGATGACAAACCTAATGACAGTTTAAAGAATACTACTGGAAGCAATTCTGGAAGCAAAACAAATGCCCAGACGCAGGGATGCACGATTTGGGGCATCCCCCAATACTCCACATATTCTCCACTCTGCTCCAGACACCTTCACCAGTATCGAAGACTTCTGCACTCCTCGAGAATCGATCAATCCACCCATAGTACCCGCTTATCACAATGAATTTTCCATCCATAAACACATCCATAAACACGCCCTGGCATTCGATTCGCGCTTGGCTCATTGGAGGCAGAATTTTCCACTTGTCTTCTTCCACATCGTAAACCTCTTCAGCCCGAAATGCACGATTATTGTGGTCCTTTCCTCCGGCAACGTTAAACCATCTGGAGAAACAGAGCAGGCGAAAAAGGATCGAGCCGTGGGCATATCGGCAACGTAGATTCAAAATAAACGAACCCTTCCGCGTGCAACGAAGAAGAATTCTATTATTTTGCCGCGGGCAAAACAAAGGCGGTGGAAAACTTCAGGAAACACAGCGGGTAAACCAAAAACCCAACAGACAAACCAGAAACACGCGTCAAAATCCGATTTGTTCCATAGACGAAAATGAACAGTGGATTTCCGAACTTCTTCAGAGAGAAACGCCTAACGGCGTAAATATAATAATAAAAGTGAAATTAAATTCTATTGCAATTGCAAGTACCAATAAGCAATAAATAAAAAACCACGTAATCCACCACAAACAAAATTAAATACACATTAATTTGCCATACTAAAAAGTATATACATGTGAGTAAACTAATAAAAAGCTAGGTCAGTGATTAATAAAAAGCTAGGTCAGTGATCAAGGAAGTAAGCTATCTAGACAATATACACTGGGGCCTACCGATCCGTCTAATGATAGCTTACTCCGTTATCAGGTCTAAAATGGGAGACCTCCTACCTAAACTTTGTTCTTCTGAAAATAGCTCCTTGCAACGGAATGAGGAAACACAGAATGGGGTTGCTGGTATTATGGGTCTCGGTCTCGCTGGGGATCTTTAGGTCGGACGGATGCTTCGAAGTGGTATTGATGAGGACCATAAGGAAGGTATTCATTCTTACGGACGGATGCCTCAAAGTGGTATTATGTTTGTAAGATGTAGGGAATAATTGAACGAAATCTATCTATACTATATCTACCGAAGTCCATCTATTATTTGATCCATTATTAACGCGCTTGACCAGAGATAGAATTTATTTCCTGACTTGTGTGCCCGATGGGAGAGGAGGCTGTCATTCATCCAATCGACCGGATGGGAGATAGAGATAACATGGGCTTGACCTTCCAATACACAAGGTCATTTATGGGCTTGACCTTCCAATACCATTCTGCCGTCAATAATACCAACAACCCCATTGTGTGTTTCCCGATTTCGTTGTAAGGAGCTGTTTTCAGTTGTGTGTTTCCCAATTTCGTTGTAAGGAAGGAGCTGTTTTTCGAAGTACAAAGTTTAGTTGGGAGGTCTGCCAATTTCAACAAATTTTTAGACTTGGTAACGAATCAAGCTATCACTTGACATCGTCAGGTGGGCCCCGGTGCAAATAGTCAGGTAGATAGCTTACTCCATGATCAAGTTTGATTCTAATTATTTTGGAAATCAACATTGGTATTTTCCTTTAGTAGGGGGAGTGCAGGAATTGAGGGTTGCAATTTTAAGGGTGAAAGGAACACAAAAAATGAAGGTGTTCCTCTACCTTTTTTGAAGTCATACATATGAAGTGTCTTTCATCTTTGTATATCATTCTAAGGAGAATGATAGTGCAATTCACATTCCTTCTAATGTTGCAGTGCATGTCATTGTTATGAAGGTCAATCCTTGGCATTCATTGTTACCAATTTCAATGGTTGACCTTGTTAATGTCAATCCTTGGTTTTTTATGGATAGTCAATTCACAAGCGATTTTGAGGGGAATTTGTTTCTTGTTACTGCAATTTATGGGTGGAATTAGTATGTGCTTTGGTTAAGATTGGTCCAATGGAGGCCCAATGTAATTATGAGATGTGGGGACAACATAGGGTAGTAACTTGGCCCAATGTAATTATGAGATGTGGGGACAACATAGGGTAGTAACATAGGAGAGATAGATCCAAATATGTATATAATTTTCATGACCACTCCGCATGCACCATTTAGTAATCTTGCTTAGACCCATAATTTGTAGGATAACATTACTCTCTTCCCTACACATTAGAATATTTGTTTTCTAGGTGATGGTCATCATCTTACGATGCATTTGAACCATTGGTTAAATTTGTGACAAATCATGTAATAGACATAGCCAATGCTTCGAGCATGCATTTGTTATTATTGTTTGCAAGATTTCCCATGATTTGCAAATGGAATTCTAGTGATGGTAAACACGAAAAATGTCAAAATCAACATCATCAAATTAGAAATGCAATTTTATTAAGCAGTGCATGATTAGATTCCAATGATGACAAACAAGAAAATGTGGAGATTGTAAACATATATATTTTATATTTTAGTGTGAGATGTATAGTTGAGTATAATTGGAAATGTTTTGATTTACAATATGACAGAGTTCCCCTTCCATATTCTTAACATATGTGTCTTCGAATTGTTTTAATGACATCAAAATCTCACTATACAAAATTAATATCTTATATTGATTAATAGAACTAGTCCACAAAAATATATAAGGCTGAGATATACCATGATCCTTATTCAAATGAAAGCAATAACAAGAGAGTCGTTAAAATTCAAACTCTACTCCAAATGATAATACATGCTTATATGACATAAATTAAATGCTTCATGTAACACCCCAGTTTTGACCCCATTGCATTAGATGTATATATTGTAAATAATCATGGTGTGGAGCTAAAGGCCAAGGCCCCACCATCGATTGGTTATGCTATGTTTCAGGTTGAAATTGTCACCGATGGTATATCGGGGCATGTGGCATACATATCAGGTTTTGTCATCATGTAAATATGCATCTTTAATTAAATGAACCCAACCAACTACGTTCACGACAACTAAATTAAGAAGGGGCATGATTCTCACAAGGATAAGGCAGGGGGGGATGTCAAACCTTGAACCAATGGGGAAAAATCCATGTGTCGCCACCTTGTCTTATCCAACTACCACCATTAAAATCTGTTGCTGTTAGTTGGGGCAGTTATGGCTGGGAGTGGAGTGTGGCAGGACTGCCAGTCCTTGCCCACACGCACACTCCACCAGCAGATTGAACCTCACGATGGGCAAGATAATGACTACGCCCCTCATTCCACTCTCTCCACAGTGCCATTCTTTCCTTTGTCTGTTCATCCTCACGCAGGGATGGTAGTCTACTCATTCTCACGCGTAGGTTGGGAGTCTATATTTTCTTCTTCAGTGCGGTCTGTGTAAATATTTTTTGCTTGCTTCGTTGCCTAGGATGGACTATTGTTTTCCCCGTGTTGTGAATTGTGTTTACTGATACATTTTGGGACTGTTGTAATTCGTTTGGGAGTCAGTTTGGCCATGATAGGGCCAAGAACGACTTAGGGGTTGTTTTCCCTATTTAAGCTGTAACTGCTAATTAATTGCATGCATGCAAATTTTGGTCTTCGGGCTGTGTTGGGAGCAAATATGGGGGCTTGGGTTGCTTGATAAACCTGGTGTGTTTGGAAACCACACAGACAGAGCTAAAGGGATGGATTTATTCTTCACAACCCCTGAATAGCATTGGAAGGGAAGTCAGGGCCTGAGGGACTGTGTAGCAAAGAAGGGACTGATTCCTTGTGTTGGGTGTGTGTGGGTGTCTTATAAGTCAGGCTAGTTCTAGTGTAGGTGTTCCTAGCTCTGTAATGGGATCACCAGCTTAGCATTTAGCCTTTCCCAATTCCTTGATGGCCTGATAAACCCGACCATGTTGGCTTGGCTGTATTGTTGAGGGCCTGATAAACCCAACTGTGTTGGCTTGGCTGTGTTTTGTGTATCATTGGCTATGTGTAAGCCTGCTTGTTCGTTATTCTTTGGAGAATCATGCCCAGCTCGAGGGTGGCAGTGTTGCTGAGAGATTAAGGAGCATGGTGGCCTATGGTTGGGTGAAACATTGCAGCGACGTAGCTGGTTGCGGAACAAGCTCTTTATAAGATAAGTAATCTTGTTTATTTTACTTTTGCAATCCTATTTACTGTTAATGATTATGTTGAACATGTTGAATGCTTGTACGAATGTATGTTTGCTTTTGCTATATGATAAATAATCATGTAGGCATGTTCTAGTTCAAAGCAATTTCTTTCAGCACTTCAGCATTTTATGAATGTACATGTTCATGGGGCTCTTAGCCCAAATGGTTAATGCCATGGTAGTGTCCTCTTCACCGGTCGGAGGGTCGGGGATGTTACACTTCATAAAAAACTTTTGCGCACGCGCGCGCGCGCACACACACACACACACACACACACACACACACAAACACACATATATATTAATAAACAAGTTGTTTATTTATTAAAATGTAGAGTGTTGCATTTCTTCTTCCACCTCTTTATTAATAATATCTCTTTTAACCAATAATGTAAAGTGTACCTCCAATGTGTCCTCCTTACATAGTTTATATATGTGCCAACCATAAGGTAAAATGAACCTTTTTTTTTTTACCAATTTACAAACCTTATTTACATAATTATATTTTCATATCCTTTAATTACATTATATGAACATGTCCCTTAATATCCCTTAATTACATTATAAGGACAGGAAGTAGTTTATACAAGTATATTAACTTTATACTTCTTGCTTTTTTTCCTTTTTAAGTTCTCCTTTGGTAATGCTATCTTGTAATTTATGCATTGAGTATAAATATAAGGTATGTCATTTTTACAAAGTCATAAATAAAGGTGCAGTAATTTATGCATTGAGTATAAATATAAGGTATGCCGTTTTTACAAAGTCATAAATAAGGGTGCATTGATTATAAAAGTAGGATAAGTCATTTTTACACAAAGTGTTGTTGTAAAAAAACTTAGTTCATGTCTAAATAAAAAATATTAAATAACTAAATTGCTTTATTTTTGGAATGTTAAATTGTACTTATGTTTTGGCATTATCTAATGCTCATTATAATATTCATTGTGAAACAATGATCCAATATAAGTAAATGTAAATTTCTATACATATTTAAAGCACATTAACTATTTCATGACTTTTTGTTCATTTTAATAACATATTATTTTTTAAAAGTGATGTAATAAACTATAGTATATAAGTTTATATATTAGAAAAAATAATTTAACAATTTGAAAACAATACATATAATAAAAAGGTGGAGTGTGATGCTCCCATTTATATTGGAAATAATGAATCGTGCGCCCTTCTTTCCCCAAGTTTTTTTATCATATTATTGGGAAGATCGAAGCATAAGCGTACTTGATTAGAAAGTCTCAAAGGGTGAGACAAGAGGATAAATAGCATGAATACTATGAGTAATAAAAATGTAATTTTACAAGGTTGCGAGCAACTCGCTTATTTATGATAACTTTAAAGCTTGTTTTTATGATAATATAGAAATATTTTAATATAACAAATGATATAGAAAATAAATATAAAAGGTTTAATCTAAAAGAAGTTTTTAGTACTTTATTCTAACATATTATTTTTTATAAAATGTTGTACAATTGAAATCATTTTTTTAATTTAAATTTTAAAAAGTAAATACTTATAAATAATATATTAATACTTAATAATAATATAATGAATTTTAATTATGTCAATATGCGTATATATCTTAGAATTTTGGGGTGGACTATTAATTCTGCCGAGACAAAGCACATTTTCACAAGATATTCAAGACAAATTAGACATGAAATGATGTAACGGTATTGAAATAGGAGATTGCAGCTTTGTATAATCAATAATATAATGAATGATACAATATAATGTCATGCAGAATGTATGGATTCCAAGCCAATTCGAATTCACTAGGAGTTCATTTGAATTGCATATATGGGTGTAGCTTAACTGATTGTAAGCCAACACTGGACACACTTAGTTAACCACTAATCTAGCCATAACTAACTCTCTCTGAGTCCTAACTAAATTAGATGGCAATAGATGACTGAGTCTAACTGAATGTAACTCAGAAACATGTCCCTGCATGTCAATCAGTAGGTGGTAGCGCATCATTAACTCCAATTAGCTCCAATGAAATTAACTTAAGTGATAATGGTCATCAGAAGTGGTCAGAGGTGCATTAACTCACTCCAGTTTATCCCAATCAACCCAAAATAGACAATGACATGATGGATGCACCTTTACAACTTAGCTAAACTGATTTTTAGGTGAAACAACAATCAGTTAGCAATTATGTGCACTTATGACACTTAGATCACCCAAGAATTGCTCCTTGTTTGAGGGAGGAAGCCCAAATAGCCTCCTCGATTGAAGGAGACAGATTAGTTGGCATCCTTGATTGAAGGAAGGCGCAGGTGTGCTCATCTGATGCAAATTGAGTCAATTAAACTTAGGATAGTTGGTAATTAGGACAAAATTTACCAAGTAAAGTGTGTAAGTTGGATAATGACTCCAACACACCCCCTTAAAGTATACTCATGAGGAATAATGCATGAAATGTTAGGGCCCCGACAACAAAGGACATATGTCACCCTGTACAAAAATGTAACTCTAACATTGCTCAAATCAAAATCTAAGTGAGGAAAGAGGGAAAACCCAGTGGGAAGCCCCCCCCTCTCAAGCTGAACACTAAAGAAGTAATCCGATCACCTTGATGAAATCATCCCCAATAGTGAACGGAGGTGAGTGAAATTTTTCTCTGAAGACATCTGCAATCTGCTCATCTGTAGGGAAATATTGGAGAACAATGTTCTTGTCATGCACCAACTCCCTGATGTAGTGCATGTGTATCTCAACATGTTTGGTCATCTTCCTGGTAACTGTATCTGTGGAGATATTACTAGCACTTTGATTGTCACAAAATATGACTGTGAAAAAAGTACTACCAATCTCAAACTCTGAAAGAATGCCTTGCAACCAAACATCTTGGATGCAAGCATTCACTGCTCCCCTGTACTTGGCTTCTGCTGAAGACAATGCAATGCCATCCTTCTTTTTGCTAGAGCAGCAAATGGGGCGACCACCAATACATACCCAGAAGTGGACTTTCAATCTATGGAATCCCTTGCCCAATCTGAATATGTATAACCAACCAACTCTAGCTCAGAATCTGTACCATAGTGAATGTCATAGGATCTTGTGCATTGAATGTACTGAAGGATCCTCTTGGTTGTCTTCCAATGAAGCTCATGAGGTTGTTGCATGTATCTTGATAGAACATTCAAAACATAACAAATATAAGGTTGTGAATGTGTCAAGTAAAGCAAGCTACTAATCAGTTGGCAATAGATAGTGCAATCCATGGGTGGAGTGGATTTTCCCTCTTCAAGGCTGATCCTTGAGAGGAAAGAAAATGGGGCAGCCTTGCATTCAGCCATGTTAAATTTAATTAACAAGTATGAAATGTATTTATACTTAATTACCATTATCCCATCAAATTCTTGGGAGATTTCAAGCCCCATAAATTGCTTCAGGAGCCCCAAATCGCTCATCTCAAATGCATCATGAAGGGCAATTTTAATGAAGGAAATGGAAGAAAGTGTGCTTCCTGTAATCAAAATAAAATCAACATATAAAAAAATGATAACTAAATTTCCATCATACTACCGCAAATATACATTCAGATCAGATTTTCATCTTTGGAAGTTTTTTGAAAGCAGAAAGGAATCCATCTTGGCATACCATGATCTTGGTGCCTGTTTCAACCCATATAGTGATTTATTCAATTTGCAAAACAAAGAAGGATCTGATGTGTACCCCTCGGGCTGCTTCATGTATATCTCCTCATTAAGGTGTCCATGTAGAAATGAACTCTTGACATCCATATGATTCACCTCCCAGTGCTTGGATGCCACAATGGCCAAAATTAGGCGGATGGAGTCCATCTTTGCCACCGGTGCAAAGGTCTCATGATAGTCCACTCCTTGGACCTTGGAAAACTCTTTTGCAACCATCCTTGCCTTATATTTTCAGATTGTTCCATCAGCATTGACCTTTTTCCTAAACACCTACTTGCATTGAACTAATTTCCTCTCAGGTGGAAGAGAAACTAGATCCCAAGTAGCATTTTTTTGAAGAGAATTAAACTCTTCGTCCATAGTAGCTTGCCATCTCAGATATTTCTGAGCATGGTAGTAGGACTTAGGATCTCACCCAATCATTAAATAACAGGTCTCAAACAACAATGAATCATGACAAGAAAGAGCAATACCTTCTCTTTGAAAATCAAACTAGGTTCTTCTTGGATCAACATGATTTCCAATGTTTTCCCCGGTAGAGGAGAGTGTCTTCTTGGACCAAGTTGGGAGATATATTTGCGCTTCAGAATCTGATTCTGAACCTGATAATGGTTTCTCACTGATATCAAGCATTATATCAGAAATATCATAGCCATCATTCCCAATTTCATCCTCCAAATGATCAGCAGAACATGAGGGAATTTCAATAGTTTTCTCCTTGACTAGTTCTACCTCTTGGAGAGGCTCTTCAAATCGGACACTTCTTTCAATGAAAATATGTTTGGTTCTAATATTGAGCAGCTTGAATCCTTTATATTCTTCTAGATATCCAATGAACAAACATTCAACAATTTGTGGTTGCAAATCCTTCCTCTTGTCATGCGGAATTCAGGCCCATGCAATGGATCCAAACACCCTCAAATTTGACACATCTAGCTTGTGTCCAAAATAGGCTTCGAAAGGTGTCTTGCATTTCACATAATAGTGAGGTACTATGTTCTGAATGTGTGCAGAAACATTCATGGCATCGAGCCATAAATTTTTAGCCAATCCTTTTTCTTCCAGCATGTAGGTGGTCATCTCCTTGAGAGAGCGGTTTTTCCTTTCTGCTACACCATTTTGCTGAAGAGTGTAGGAAATAGAATGTTGGATCTTGATCCCAATGTATGAACATATATGCAGCAATTTAGAACTGATATATTCCCCTCCATTATCAGATCTCATAGATTTAATATTTCTCCGAGAAGCATTCTCAACCACTGCTTTCAACTCAATAAATTTCTCCAAAACTTCATTTTTTTTTCTGAAGAAAACCCAAGTGTATCTAGGAATATCATCTATGAAGGTGATTACATACCGATATCCATTCAGGGATGTGGTGGGCATAGGTCTACTGATATCCGAATTAATCATCCCTAAGATACTTAATGCACAACTTGCCTTTCCCCGATCAAACTTGTGCTTAGGGTGTTTTCCCACAACATAGCCTTTGCAAATTCCTTCAGAAGTTTTGATGGCTGGGAGGAATTCAACCATGGAATTTTTATGAATTTTTTGCAAGTAATTGAAGTTTAAATGACCAAATCTCTCATGCCATAGTCTACTGACCTCATTTCCATGAGTTAGAAGAGCAGTGGGCCTTGCAACTGCTAGAAAATGGGAAAACTCATAGGCTTTTCCATGATGGTTTGCTAAGCCTTTTGTAACAAGTTTCCCGGATGAAATTTCAGTGATTTCTACATCATTGGGGATTAAGGTGACTCTCTTGGGAACTCTAGTATGAGTCATTTGATATACAATCAGGAGGTTGGAGGCCAAGGAGGGTACATACAAAACATAAAAAAAATGCCATGATCAATATTTACTGTACCTTTTCCTTTCGAAATGATGGTAGAATAATCTCCCATGTGGATGGGAATGTTTTTTTCGGTGTCTAGGGATGAGAAGAAATCGCTGCTTGCCATCATGTGATTCGAAGCTCCAGAGTCTATGAGAAGAGCTTTGGGATTCGAGGTGCTTTCCATGAGAGCATGACCTCTTTCTTGCTGGGTATCCCGATCTTGGCTATCTCTCTTCCGAACACTCTCTGAAAGATTGATATTGTTTCTCTCGAGGAGAGAAGTCATATCATCAAGATTATTCTTCGTGTAGGAATGTTCAGGGTGGAAGCCCTTCCCATAATAGGAATGGTGGACTTTTTTCTTTCCCATGGTTTCCTTTCTTCTTGTGTTTCTTCGAGTGGGAAGAATCTTCTTGCTACTGGTTCTTTTCTTTAGGCTTTGGTGCATCAAATTTACTCTTTTGATTTTTCTTCCCTTTACCCTTCGGATCTTTGGGCCCCGAAGCAAATAGGGATTTATATTTTTAGGATCGAATGATCCTCATCTCAACAAGCTTGTCATGCTTGTGTGTTAGGGACTCAATGAAGGAATTGAGAGAAGGCATCTTCCATCCAGGGGGTGTGAGCTTCCTGGAATGTAACGTGGAGACAAATAATGAGTAATCCGCACCAAGTTTGGAGAGAATGATAAGGATGAGTTGATCATCCTCCTTATTCACCTCACACTGCTTCAACTGTAGGACTAGATACTTGGATTGTGTGAAGAAGTCATTGAGAGTTTTGAAAATGCCAGGTTGAAGAGAAATCGACTCATTCTCCAGCTGATAAATCCTCAAATCATCCTGTTTTTCATACAAGGAGAAAATTTGGTCCCAAATTTCTTTCAGAGTCTTCAATCTCGAGAGATAGAATAGAAGATCATTATAGATAGAGAGACGTAGAAACCCAAAATATTTGTTCATTTTGTTAAAGAATCTAGCCTTGTCCACAACATGGTTTGGCTCTTCCTCAGTCTTCATAGTGACTCTGTAGAGTCCTTTACCACGTAGCTGGATCTCCATGTCTCCTTTCCATTGGTGGTAATTGAAAGGAGTAAGAAGATATATGGAGGAAGTCATTATTCTGCTGTAGCAAATGAAGTGAATCTGCAAAAAATTATGCAATCAACACAAAAAAGTCACTATAAGGTCGAACATCGTGAACATTTCAAGTTTTCATCACACCCAACATAATTGATCAAGAAAGATTGATCAACAGTTCCTTTAATTGGGTTATTAAGTGGTAAACCTTCGGCTTCTGGTGGAGTGCTATAATTTGAGCTTTTGCTCAATTTTGCATGCTAGATCCGTCAGAAATAATGTTTTTTTCTGAAGAATGAGCTTCACCCCACCGAGAATCTGGTACCATATTAATTCTTTCATAGCAATCTTGAGACAAAGCACATACTCATAAGAGATTCAAGACAAATTAGACATGAAATGATGTAATGACACTGCAATAGGAGATTGCAGCTTTGTATAATCAATAATAGAATGAATGATACAATACAATGTCATGCAAAATGCATGAATGCAAATCCAATTCGAATTTACTAGGAGGTCATTCGAATTTCATGGATTGGTGTAGTTTAACTGACTGTTAGCCAACACTGGACACACTTAGTTAACTGCTAATCTAGCCATAACCGACTCTCTCTAAGTCTTAACTGAATCGAAGTTCAATAAATGACTGAATCTAACTGAATGTTACTCAGACACATGTCATTGCATGTCAATCAATAGGTGGCAACGCATCATTAACTCCAATTAGCTCCGATGAAGTTAATTGAAGTGATAGTGGTCATCAGAAGTGGTTGGAGGCGCATTAACTCACTCGAGTTCATCCCAATCAACCCAAAATAGACAATGACATGATGGAGGAACCTTTACAACTTAGATTAACTGATTGTTAGGTGAAACAACAATCAATTAGCAATTAGGTGCACTTATGACACTTAGATCACCCCAGAATTGCTCCCTGTTTGAAGGAGGAAGCCCAGTTAGCCTCCTCGATTGAAGGAGAAGGCTTAGTTGGCCTCCTTGATTGAATGAAGGTGTGGGTGTTCTCATGCTTATGTCATGGTGTGCTCATCAGATGCCAATTGAGTCAATTAAACTTAGGATAGTGGGTAATTAGGCCAAAATTGACCAAATAAAGTGTGTAAGTTGGATAGTGACTCCAACATGGAATACCATCTACGCTTTTTCATCTACATTTTGGAATGAGGCAAATGTACTATCCAGATTGATTTTGTGGGAATCATCCAAAATTAAATGAGACTGAGACAAGTGTACTCTCCATATTGATTCTATTGGTGTAGTCCAAAATTAATAATTAATAATTTCAACAAAAAAAAAAACTTAATTAACATGTGATAAGTACAGTTAGTGATAGTTGTAAAAATTAAAATTAATATTCAACTATTTTATTATTAGATAAAACTACCAAATTAACTCCATCGATTACTAGATACAACTATTAGCTTAACTTCAACTCTAATCATTTAAGGTTTAGTCCAACTGCATTTGGCATCTAGGAGTGTAGCTAATGTGCACTCATGTAAGAGTCAAAATCCTAATAAAATTGTTCAACTCCTCCAAAATCCTAATAAACTCATGCATCTAGTGGTTGGGAATCTAGCTAATATACAGTTCGTATTACATGTTTAGATTTTTCATATAGATATAATTAGGTTTTCGCTTACTTTTTAAAGGAGGTTAGGAGATAGATTGATATGTGTTTTGCATTCAACGTTATAGCTCACTCAAGTGTAAGGAAATACTGGTAGGGTTGCGGTACATAAGTTGAATGAAAGATTGGTGTAGTTTAGAGCAGGAATTGTGTTAGGAATTGTGTCGTGTGGAAACCCAACAAAATACATTTAACACTTTCCCAATAAATATGTATAATCAATGCATTTTGTCAATATCACCATATTTCCCTTTTATTTGCGAAATTTACATGTTAACACCATTAAAATGTTCATAGTATGATACATGATAGAGATTGGATACCTATTGCTCCTTAATGCTTAAACATAGATTTCAGAAAATCCAAACAATGAATGAAAGTTGTCCGCAACTTTTTCTATGAAAGCGTCGAACGTGGCTGTGCCATAGCCATAGGAAAACTTGTATTATGAAGTGAGATGTAACACTAACAATCCTTGCAACAGAAAATCCTCAGGATTCCAACACCTTAACAAAATCCCAGCCTCTCTACAGCTCTAGATCTTATTTTGTGGAGTTATCGATGGTCAAACCAATGGATTTGAAATGATTACTTGGTATATGGGAGGTAAATCCGACCTGTATATATAACATTCAAATTCATCAAATCTTGAGAATTCAGCTAATCTAAGACTCAACACAAGAAAATTGTCAAAGTAGTACACAAGGAATTTCGTGGGCACAGTATGTAACATCTCACGATGAGATTGACGATTTTGCTCTGAAATTAGATTTTCAGAAGGAGAAGGTGGTAAGGTGTCGTCACTTTTGGAATCGAGATATTGAAGCGATATTTAATGTGGTATATTTTAATCGTCAGTTGTTTCTGAACCCTTGGTGTCGCACATTTGACATGATCCCACATATAAATAAACTAATGACTACCTACGTGTTCACAACATTTTCAAACCACGTGACCCTAATGTTTGGTCACTCTTGGACTAGGGCATTCATTCGAAGAATTTCAACGATGTATTTGTTTAAATAGTTTTGAAAAAGTAGGACGTAAATAATTTTTTAATTTAATACATTCATTTCACATTTTTTTCACCATAGAAATTTGTTAATGAAAATCGTTTTAATCTTAGCTTTGAAATTTCGAGTTCAACTTATGGTTATACACAATTTTAAGACATTTTACTTAAAATTTACGAAATTAACTTAAGATTTTTGAGTTACAAATCTTGTCCATAATAATGTTGGCAATCCAATTCCATCCCAGTTCAAAATCGCAATTTTTTCGACTATATTTTATGTCAGTTTGATCACGGACTACTTTTCCGACCATTAATGTGACCCGATTTTTAAAATTCACCGTAAAAATGCAACAACTTCGCATTTGTTTGTTGATTAAATGATGGAATTTAATGAAATTTGTCCAAGTCTTTTTGGTTTTACATTCAAGAGATTATGCAAAACTATCCAACACTAAATGACCAACAGTCTAGACAGTTAATCTCTTAGCTTGAAAAATACTAGATAATTAGAACGTTTTGACCTAACTATACAAAATTTTGGCAAATGCTCAATGATTCAAGTTTTTCTATGCAACATCTCAAACATCGAAATATTTAGCTATCAGAAAGATCAATATTTAGTGCATTTACCTTTAAATGCTAAATACTCAACAATTTCGTCATGAAAATGCACTAACATTCTACACCTTCAATCTCCACCTCGAAAATTGGATGATGAAGGTTCCGTTCGGTTGTAGATCTAGGCCATCATTGAGTAAATGGAATGATGTGCCCACCATCGCACCATGCAAAAGGTATTTATTTAGTGGAAATATTTAACCATCATGAGAATGCTACATGGGAAGTGAAGATACTTCAACAATTTTCACATCTCAACCCTTGAGGACAATATTGTTTTTATAAGGGGAGGGCATGTTAAGGTGATACCCTAAGACCTTAAATAAATAGGTTATTACATAAGGCCGTTTATATTAAATAAATACAATAAAGTGGATATAGTGTGAAAGAAATATTTGTAAAAAAACTTACTAGAAAGTTCCAGTTATTAGAAATTTATGCAGGAGCATTAGTCCTCCAAACCCGAACAATGAATATTTAGCCAAACCTTTAGGTCTAGTCATCAGCCCAAGGAGGAGCAATTGTAAAATCTCATGTAAAGAGAATTTTATTTCTTAGTGAGGATAGACATAGAATCTAATAGGTGTTAGTGAGTATTGAGTCATGTAACAAATCCCTTTAAGAGATGGGATGACTCGAGAAGCTAGTGAATGAGTCATGCGATAGAAATAAATGTAAGTTTCTAAAAATATCAGTTGTTTCCTTAGTCTAGGAACTAATTACAAGTTTGTAGGAGGTTGGTCGTAAGAGATAGAGAAGCTCCGTTTTGTAATTAGGCTTTGAAAAGTCTGGAGTAGGAGAGATAGAACTTCTCAGGAGATGGCCATGAAAAAGTATATTAGGCCATAGCTAGGGAAGATCAGAGTTTTAATCATGTATGTATAGTTTCGTTATTTGATGAAAAAGAAGATTCAACATATTGTTTTTTAATGTTCTTTACATTCTGTGTGCAATATGTTTGGACAATTTAGGTGAATGACAATAATTTTGTGTATAGCTACATTATGCATGTAAAAATATGCGAGAAATGCAACTGGGTAGAATAATTAGTTGATTCCAGTTCTAGCAATGGGCTTGATAGAATTCTGTCAAGAATTCCAATTCAGTAATGATATATTGAAGATTGGTATAACTTGTAGTTCTAAACCTTGCAGAAGCCCATTGAGGGCTTAAGAAGAATTTGGAAACCAGAGTACCCATGCGTAGTTGATGCATGAGGGATTTAAGAATGTGCAAGAGTTATGTTGCATACTGGAGATTCTGAGCAAGGTTTCCATGTGCAATCTTGTTGAATGAATTTATCGACATTCACAAAGAGTAAGAGTCTCTGGAAGAATGAGTGTAGTTTCTAACACACAGTTGAGTATTAGACCAGAAGTATTTTGTGGACACACGAAAGAAATTGAAGAACATACGGAGCATTGTCGCTGTGCATGTGAGGTCGCCATAATATAGTTAATATTTAGAATTGAGCCACAGAGAGTGAGGTGAGGTAACCTTGTTGGCTCACTGTTTAAGAAATAGAGGAATGGAGGTTACTGCGTAGAGGAAATTGAACGAGTGGTAGAAAGGAAATGGATGACTCCTGAGTGTCTCTAAGGGTAATCGAACGATGGAGAAGAGGTCAGTTACTGAAGAGGGAAATCAGTATTGATGTGGAAGTATAAGGTTTTACGTGGAAACGAGGTTCACAGTTAATGTGGAGGTGTAGAGTTTGGGGAGTTTCAATGGAAGAGATCTCATCACGAGGTTGAGGTCAGCGATGGAAGGTCTAGGAGTCATACACACTCAAAAATGATGACGCCTTAGTGAGCCTTGTGACTACGATGGAGTAGAGGGTATCATGTGATGAGTGGCATCACACTCACATTTGAGAGTAGTACACTCGTATGGTGTCCAAGCATTGCAATATGGTGAAGGTCATAGTGAGTGATCATATGAATAGCTCAAGGGTTTAGGAAGTCATACATATGACTTATATGGGGTTAGATCTAAGTGTTTAAATGCAATGAAGAGGACAGTTTCTTAAGCCTTTATAGAGAGCTATATTACTTAAGTTTCAAATGAAGCTAAGCTTAGTTGGAGAGCTAAGTGAGATAAAATTTAAGAGTAGAACTATAGAAATAGAGCCTTGAATGATGGAAAATGGCTTGAGCTTAGGTTTGTAAAGTGTGTTAAGATTAAGAACACACTAAAGAGACTTAGAGAGTTAATGATCCTCGGTTCTAGGTAGGCTTAGTCACAAGTCTTCTATCATTTTGGTATCATCGAAAGGAGAGATTAAGTTTACTCTTGTGAAGGAGAGAAGAGAGACAAAGAGTATGTAAGAGGATTTATGAGATAAGGAGTTTTGCATGTAGAAGTGGATGAGGTTTATAGCCTGAACAGTGAGGTTCTTGATAGATATAGCTACTTTGGGAGGACTGGCTGCATGCAAAAGGTGAAGGTAGCAGAATATAATGAAACATCTCAGCAAGAAGATCACAACCTTAACTGCAGTGCTAAGGGAAGCGAGTAAGGGTTTCTAAGAGGAGGAAGAGTGTGTCCATAACCTAGTATTTCAGTTATGATTGGAATTCAAGAAGACAATTGTGTTCTCAATTGCAGATGAGTTGTGGACATGAGCCTAAACGGAGCAGAGAAGATTGCTCAAGGAGGTTCCTAATAGTGAACCAGCGCTTGCCAAAAGACCAAGTACAGAGAAGATTGGTGACGTAAGTTGTAGCACAGAGAAGTGTTACTACTGAGGCTTGACACAGCTAATAGAGAGTGAAAGAAATAGGAAACCAAAAAGTGAATAAAGAAGATGCCAAGGAAAATGGCATATGGAAGGGGATGAGTGATGAACAATATGAGAGGGAGAAGGCTGAGATAGTAGTCCATCTTGAAGTACTGATGGAGCTGTCACAGCAGAATGAGGAATACTAGAGATGTGGTTTTCCTATGAGAAGGAATATAAGGTGGCATAAGCTACAGAAGAGGAAATAACAACTGATGAAAGATCAGTGGGAGGATGAGACACTGAAGGAAAGTAGGTATCAAGGAGAAGACTTTAAGAATGAAACTTTGAGTGATTCCAAGATGTATCAGTGTTTTAAAACTGATATCTTGTGTATGTTTGTAGGTAAAACATATGAGGAATAATAATGTGCTAATTTTATCACACAGAAGGAAGAATTCAGGGAAAAAATTGATTCTGTTTTGAAATAAGATGAGACAGTTGGGTCTCATGTAGACGCACATGCATAGTTGAGAGAAAGTGTTTATTTTTATCATGTAGTAAAAGATGGAAGCACGGAATTCTTGGCTTATGATGGTGGCCAAGAACAAGAAGAAGCAAAGGAGGAGATCAAGCATTATAATGTTGTGCTTGAGGAAGCTAAGAAGTAGACTATTGGAGAATTTCTGAGTCATGTTGAAGGCTTGGAGAAATAGGAAGGTTTGATGACTGAATCATCAAATAAGACCTTTGGGTCTTAGGATTTTAAAGTTGACAATTTGAATGTGATTGCAGGTATTGTAGAAGACAATCCATATTATGGAACTGTCTTAAGAAAGGTTGTGAGTTTCCAAACAAGGAATGAGGATGAATGTCTTTTAGAAGAAGACAAAGATGAACTATTGCAGCAGGAAGCCTTTTATAAATTCCTTTCTTAATGAGGGAGTAACTCCAATGGAGATGAAACAGTTATGCTTCATGTGATGGGACCTGATACTGATGAAGACAGAGAGAAGTTAGATTTCTTAAATAACCAAAAGAAGATTGTTGGACATACATATAGAGCTTTAACAGAGGTGGAGGATCAGAATTTTATTCTGATAAATAATGAAGAAGTAGTGTGACCAAGAATATGGACTTGTGACAAAGAGGAAGATAGTGAAGATTGTATAGATTTTTCGAAAGAAATTCCAAGTGAGATGGAATATTTGTGGCATGAGATCAGTATTTTGGAGAATAGACTAGCAAGCCAGAGAATGAATATTCTGAATGTACAATTGAAATTGGATGAAGGAGAGGAAGATGTGTCTCATGATAAAGAGGGATCGGTGTTAGAACTAATGAAGCTGAACTGCTTACTAAAATCAGTCAAAAAATTGAAGGACAACAATGGCATGTTGTCAAGAAAGAAGAAGAAGAGAGTTATGCTAGAATTGATGAGCAACATAGTGATGATATGCTTGAGGGGAATCAAGTAGTAGGTGAATGGCTGGAAATTTTGTTGAAAGAGATTGTAGTCAACGAGAAGGAAATGTCTCAAGTTTTGTTTCAGACAAGAGTAGATCTTAGTAAACATATGTATGATATGATTGCTAGTATACAGAGGGGCATGAGTGAATACATTACTGTAGTGAGGGAATTGGAAAATAATTTACTTTTTAAAAGTTAATTTGCAGGTAGTGAGAAGAAAAGGGATATTGCAGAGAAAGATATCTTCAAAGGTATTCAGGAAGTTTGGGTGGAATAAATATATGGAACAATGTTTACAACAATATCTACAGCCGTATTTGGAACAATTTCAAGAGAAAAAACAAAAGTTAAGGCAAGGAAAGCTGAAGAAAATAATCAGCAGTTTGACAATGAATGTACAGGGTGTAGTAGAATGGAGTGGCAAAGTAATGAAATCAAGATTTGGGTGTAGTAGAATGGAGTGGCAAAGCAATGAAAGCAAGATTTGTTTTTAGTAGAAGATTGAATTAGAAAAGGCCATAGATGAACTATGGGAGTTAATGAAGATACCTAAGAAGAGCTACAGAATATTCAAGCAAGTAATCCACTATGGAGATGAATGGAGAGTGAAGAATAATGAGTGTAAAGGAAACAGAGCACTACAACATAAGGTGTGGAAGTATGGAAGGTTGTAGTTAAAGAGACATGAAAAGAATTCATCTTATGGACAACAGTAAACCATAGTTTGGGATCCATGAATAATGAATATAGAAGGAACATGATTGGGTGATCATGTATTCTTTCTACTTTGGGAGTCTAATGCACGAGAATTAGTCCTCCAAACCCAAACCATGAATGTTTAGTCATGCCTTTAGGTTTAGACATCAGCCCAAGGAGGGTCCATTGTAAAATCTCATGTAAAAAGCATTTTATTTATTAGTGAGCATAGATAGAGAATCTAATAGGTGTTAGTGAGCGTTGAATCATGTAACAAATCCCTTAAGCGATGGGATGACTCTAGAGGCTAGTGAATGAGTCATGAGATATAAATAAATGTAGTTTTCTAAAAATAACAGTTGTTTCCTTAGTCTAGGAAGGAATTACAGGTTTGTAGGAGGTTGGTTGTAAGAGCTGGATAGGCACTATTTTTTAAGTAGGATTTGAAAAGTATCAAGTAGGAGAGATAGAAATTAGAGTGAGGAGTTCTAAGGAGATGACCATGTAAAAGTGTGTCATACCATAGCTAGGGAAGATCAGAGTTTTAATCATGCATGTATAGTTTCATTATTCAATGAAAAGGCAGTTTCACCATACTTTGTCTTATTGTTCTTTACATTCTATGTGTAGTATGTTTGGAAAATCTAGGTGAATGACAATAGTTCTATGTATAGCCATATTGTGCATGTAAAAATATGACAAAAATACAACTGGGTAGAATCATTAGTTGATTCCAGTTCTAGAGATGGGTTGGGTAGAATTCTGTGAAGATTTCCTGTTCAATAATTATATATTGAAGATGGGTATAACTTGTAGTTCTAAACCCTGGACAAGCCTGTTGAGGGATTAAGAAGAATTTGGAAACCATAGTACCCGTACGTAGTTGATGCATGAGGGTATTAAGGATGTGAAAGAGTTATGAGTCTGAGCAAGGTTTCCATGTGCAAGCTTGTTGAATGAATTTATCGACATCAGCAGGGAGTAAGAGTCTCTAGAAGAATCAACGTAGTTGCTAACACACAGTTGAGTATTAGAAAAGAAGTATTTTGTGGATATGCATAAGTAATTGAAGAATAGATGGAGCATTCTCACTGTGCATATGAGGTTTCCATAATATAGTTAAGATTTAGAATTGAGCCACAAAGAGTAAGTTGAGGTAACCTTGTTGGCTCACTGTTCAAGAAATAGAGGAATGGAGGTTTTTGCGCAGAGGCAGTTCAACGAGTGGTAGATAGGAAATGGATGACTCCTAAGTGTTTCCAAGGGTAATCAAACGGTGGAACGGTGGAGAGTAGGTCAATTAATAACAAGGGAAATCGGTATTGATGTGGAATTCTAAGGTTTGATGTGGAAACAAGGTTCATAGTCAATGTGGAGGTGTAGACTTTGGGAGGTTCAATGGAAGAGATCTCATCGCGAGGTTGAGGTCGGTGATGGACGTTCTACTAGTCATATCTCACTTAGAAGTGATGATGAGTTAGTGAGCCTTGCAACTACGATGGAGTAACGGGTGTCATGTGATGAGTGGCATCACACTCGCAGTTGAGAGTACACTCGTATGGTGTTCAAGCACTGCGATATGGTGAAGGTCACAGTGAGTGATCATATGAAGAGCTCGAGTGTTTAGGAAGTCATAGATATGAATTAGATGAGGTGAGATGTAAGTGTTTAAATGCAATGAAGAGGAAAATTTCTTAATCCTTTATAGAGAAGTTTATTACAGAAGTTTGGAATGAAGCTAAGCTTAGTTAGAGAGCTGAGTGAGCTAAAAGTCAAGAGTAGAACTATAGAAATAGAGCCTTGAATGATGGAAAAGGGCTTGAGATTAGGCTTGTAGAGTGTGTTAAGCTTAAGAACACACTAAAGAGACTTAGATATTTAATGATCCTCGGGTATAGGCAAGCTTAGTCATAGGTATGCTATCAGAAATCTTCTATAGTTTGGAAGCAATATTTGTAAGAAGACTTATTAAATGATACATCTTCATTAAAAAAAGAGTAAAACAATGTAACAAAATGTATTGTGAATTATTTTGTAATTAAAACTTGAATCCATTCAGAAGTAAAGTCCTGGAAGAGGTTGATGAATAGTAATTTCATCAATAAAAATATTGCAAAATTGTGATATTATGTTAGATACCATTTCCTTTTCATTTTGATATGTTGTTTATTGTGTTATTTCTGATGTGAATTGAATGACACAAAAAATAATATATGCTTAGACTTATGATAATTATAATTATGGCATCGATATCCAAGAAAGTAGGCATTTTCCTTTACTTCTCCATTAACTGTGTGCATAACGGTCGACAAAGGATGTGGCTATTTTCCATTACTTCTCCATTAACTGTGTATAGCAGTGGAAAAGGACTGCTAATTCATTTTAATATCATACTGCTCCCCAAGTGGAAAGAACACCATCTGAATTCCAAATGGCGAAGCAGCAAAAGAGAATAGGGCGTAACACTTCCTGAACCTGTGTTCTTTGTATTTTAGACTCAGACTTGAGTCCTTTCTCCTTCCTAATTAATATGTTACTTTGGTGGCTATTTTTTTAAATTTATAAACCCCGAAAGGTTTGAGTCAAAATTCTATGTGCACTGTCGAAAAATTTATTTAATTCGCTACTACATTTTCCGTCATCGGAAGCTCACTGTTCACGATAAGTAGAAAAGTTTCCCTTTCTCATTTTTTCTATGCCCAGGTTGTTGCAGGTTGTAGCATGAAATTAATTAGTAAATGAATATAGTAGTAGCGTAAAATCCCACGAACATGCACAAAGACACTTATATATGAAAATATGTAAACCCACAGGAAAATAAAATAGGGATGAATACTATCAAAGTAGGAACTGTATCTTTTTAAAAGAGCATGCACATAGAGTCGCATGCACACCGACTCTATTATGTAATCCTTAAATTGAGTTTGAATCCATGGGTATTTTTAGGTTTCTCTCTAAAAGTTTCATATCATATGTTTCTCCGAATAAGTATAATATGGTAAAACTTTACAGAATATAATTTTTTGTTGTTTGGAAGGAGATGTGTAATTCTCTGTTGAAATTTGAAGCTGTCAAAAATAAGTAAACATATATTATGATTGCAATCAAGGTTAAAACATGTTCTTCTACTCACATACACTCACATACAATCCAAGGAAAAGTTGATAAAAATTATTACTTAACTTTAAATCAAATATAATAAAGTGGAACAATGTTTTAAAATTGATCATATTGTTTTAAATATGAGAATATAAAAAATTCAAAAATAGAATATTTGGTTGGTTTTTTGGTATCATGAGGTTTAACCAGAGGGACTTATCATTTTCTTGTGGCTTTGGAATACAACTAGTTCATGTGCATCTGTATGTGTTCTGAGAATAACTTGGAAATTACCAATTCCTTGATGAATGTTGTTGTGTTTTCACTATATTTTGAGATAGCAATTCAAATTAAAAATTGGAGGTTTGAACCTTGATATCCAAGAAAATTTGAAGCTTTCACTTCGATGATATTTGATTTATTTAGATAAAATGAATCTACATTTTCCATATATATAATGAGAGAATAAGTTTGATTACATTTTCCATATATAACTGGAGAATAAGATCGATTCTTGTTGGTGTTACTGTGAGGTTACTATGTATGTGTATTCAATTTATAGGTTTGAAATCAACTTTTAACGTGGCACTTGATTTGATTTAATTTATGAAACCAAAAGATGAGGCTGCAACATATAGATAGATTCTTGATAATTGAATCTTAGTGTGTTGAAATTATCATGCCAAGAATCAAATCCGATCAAATTTCGCTTTCACTGCTCAATATTCACTTTTACGCCTTAAATTTACCCGACATCTCGCTTATTTAAGCCTGTGAAGGTTCAATTTATTTCACTTACAGCATATAAAAAGAGAATTATTAAGTTTTTATTATCGATGACCAAATCTTTTTGGAAGAGGGAAGTTAATTAAACCTATAACCAAATTTCCTAGTGTTGATATGAGCTTTCACAAGATATTGCCCCAAGATAGGTCGGATTTAGCCGATTCTTTCCCTAATCACAACACGTCAACAAGATCCTTTCATTCCTTGTAGTTTGAGGAAGGGAATCAATGCATGAAGAGAAGTCTACAAATTCTAGAGATGAGTCTCATCTAGGCACTGTTGATGTAATTGTAACTTCATAATGTATTAACTTGTATATCTTATGTATTGTACCCCGATGTTTATTCTGAGATGTGTTGTAATGTACTTGAGTCATGTCATGCCCCTATGTTCCTATCAGGAGGTTATATAATGTAAAAAAGTCATTTCAAGTCATTGTGGGTAACCCTCCTATTGATCAAAGGTTAAAGTCCCTGCAATTCCATGGCACTAGGGTTCACGGGGACTTCACTTAGTGAACCTCTCACATAGCACGTGCGATCGTGGGATATTAAAGAATACCCTTAATTTCGAGAGATATTGAACCAAACTATTTTTGTTGAAACCCCCTCCCAGTACTTAAAGCCTCCTCCCCACCCCTTTTTATACCTCAATCCTTATAAACCACCCTACCCACCTCCACCTTAAACCTCTCATCCCCCCAATACCTGCAATATCATTAGAGGAAATTTGGGGTCTAAAAAGTGCCTTATAAGAAAACATGCCAACAATAAATTTTGTGAGTTGGAATTTAAGAACTAATAGAATTTCAATAAAATGAGTCAACCATAATGGTTGAATTGACATATTTGTCATAAAAGAAAACTATTTTTTTTGTGCGTATTTTTGACATATCTCCCTGTGTTTTTACTCAAATTCCAATTGGGAGAGCTCGTTGGATGCGGAATTTAATTTCACATCGAACGAGTACCCACATTGCATAGTTTTGATGGACCCCGCTACCCCAAAACAAGAAATACCTAAAAATGTGATGATGACCCCGCTACCCAAAAAACAAGAAATACCTGAAAAAACGTGATGATGATGTCATCATCATGTTTTTTTAGGTATTTCTTGTTTTGGGGTAGTGGGGTCTGTCAAAAGTATGCAGTGTGGGTACTCATTGGATGCGGAATTAAATTACGTATACAACGAACTCTCTCAGTCATAATTTGAGTAAAAACATAGGGAGATGTGTCGAAAATAGGAACACAAAAAGTAGTTTTTTTCAATCTTCCTCCAAAATTTATAATTATTTTTTATTATTTTAACTATTATTTTATTATTTTCCCTAGGAGACCCATTTTAGACCTCAAATTTCCTCTAATGATTGGTTCGATTTTTGATAATTTTAAAACTCATAATATGAACTAACGTGATAGTATATTGGCCAACAAGTGAAACCCCTGTGTTAGGGTTATTAGACTCTTCTAGAGAAGTCGACCCTAGTAGGGTTTAGTCAAGTAAAGAATTAGTATAAATAGAGAGCTCTCTATTTATCACACACTCACTCACACTCAGTTGTAGCGCATAGTTGAGGAAGAAGAAGACACTGGGGCTAGGAAGAAAGAGGTTACTGCTGTCGGGAGATCATCTTATTGTTTTGGGGTTTTACTTTTGGTGTTGATTCTATCTTTGAGGAAGTTGCGGGGTTTTATCTATTTATGGTTTCCCCAAGGAAAAACACTGTGTTCATTGTCTCTTGTGTTTGATTGTTGTGCTTGTTATTCTCTCAGTTAAATATCCTAATATAATGCTAGCTTAATGTTAAAAATCTAACATGGAATCAGAGCTAACGTGAGAAGAAGACACGGTGCAGCTGCGGAAACTAGGGCTTCCCACTTTGTGGATCTCTTTCCATATATTTTCAGCAAAAGAAGGTTGGATTAACTCTCCTCCCTAGGGCACATATTTCTGTCGAATCAGAATCCAATTCTAACGTTTTTCTGTTTTGGACCTGACACTACTACCGAAAATTAGGGCTTTCCACACAAGTGGAATTTTTTAGTAAGTCCAGGCCTGGATTGATCTCCTCCTCAAAATAGAGGTTTAGAGATCAAGATCAAAGAATTTGATTGGATAGAACTATGGAAAAGCAAAACCCTAATCTTCTCCTGAACCCGCACTACAGAATTTCAGCTCCAAATCCAGATCCGACATCTTGACCTGGTAAGATCTAAATTTTTTGTATTTCCATTTGAGGTTCTCAGTTGAGATGTCTCGTCATACCAATCTTGATGAAAAGCTTGAGGGAGCTGATAACTTCTGAGCCTGGAAGTATCATATCTCCCTGGTCGTGGAAGAAAATGAGTTGGACTGCGATATCAAGGAGGAGGTTCCAGTTCCAGAGGGAGATGAGGCTAAGGCCTTACAAAAGAAGAAGTTGGTTATGGAAAACAGGATTATTGCCGATTCAATCAAGGATCGCCTCATACCACAACTGTCCTCCCTAAAGACACCTAAAGCTATGTTTGATGCCCTAACCAAATTGTTTGAAGGGAATAACCACCTTGAATATAATATAATGTAATGACATAATGTGCCTTGGATTGTAATGACATAATGCCATAATGAAATGACATATTGTGCCTTGGAAGAATGTTATTTCAACACCTTATTCTACATACAAGAGGTTGTTCTATTTCACAATGAGCACACTATGACATAAAACTCATTATACTTAAAATAAATAAATAAAAGACAAAATATATTGATATAATATAATTTAATGACAATATTTAAAAAAAAATGGCATGATATAATATAATGTATTAATATAATGTAATGGAATAATGTGCCTTGGATTGACATGACATAATGTAATGCCATAATGTGCCTTGGATGAATGCTATTTCAATAGCTTATTTTGCATACAAGAGGTTGTTCTATTTCACGATGAGCACACTATGAAAAAAACCTTGATTGTGTGTTCAGGAAGATTTGGAAAGGGAAATTAAAACAAGATCACAAAGTCCACAAGACCACTGACATTAGATTTTTGTTTCTTTTATTAGTATTATATTCTTGAAATAATGTAATGAATTTTTGATATATCACAGTCCACAATATCACTCATTATATTTTTGTTTATGGTTTTCATAGTATATTCTTGGAATTAAGTAATGAATTTCCCCGAAGTTGGAGCATGATGACAGTGGTTAATTATGTAATGAATTTCCCCAGAGTTGGAGCATGACGAGAACAGTTAATGGAAATCAATCACAAGTATTGGTTGACGATAGCAACTAAAGGCAATAAATCATAACTATTGTTTGCATTGAATCATATCACAGATTTTTGTTGAATCATTGAGCAAGCTTATCTTTAAATCCTGGCTTGCAGTTTCATTTGTATACGTCCTTCTAATCTTGTCCTTCTAATCTTCCAATGGCTTCTTCTTCTAGTTCTGCGTCCATTTCTTATACTTCTCATCCCCAGTACGACGTTTTCATCAACAATCCACGACATCTTCGATATAATTTTGAATGCGACGCATAAGCTTCAAGCTTCTGCAACATAGGTTAATCTAGATGTTCTGGTGGATTACAGATTAAACATTAATGTTTATTTAACTACCTTCTACTTTTTTATATTATTTTGAATACAATATCCAAGCTTCTGCAACATAAGGTTAATCCAGATGTTCTGGTGCATTACAAATTAAGAATTAAAATTGCTTAGTTAAACGATATTGCCCTATCTAGTATGTTTCTTCGTTAAATGAAATTGTGATGTTCTGTGTTTTTGTTCCAATGAAGCATGGGATGAGGGAGGCGGGAGCCGAGCTCCGCTCCCTTGGCCACCAAAGAGCCGCCCCTCATTGGTGGTGCGATTCTCAGAATCACGCCACCATTGAGGGGCGGTTCTTTGGTGGCCAAGGGAGTAGAGCTCGGCTCCTGCCTCCCTCCTACCATGCTTCATTGAAACAAAAGCACAAAACATCACAATATCATTTATAAAAGAAACCTACTAGATAGGGCAATATCGTTTAACTAAGAAAATCTAATTCTTAATTTGTAATGCACCAGAACATTTGTATTAACCATATGGGCGTCAGTTGGAGCGGTACTACGAAAAGCAGCCCCATGAGCACCAATTGAACCAAAAGAACCAGGCCAAGCATCCTCGGCAAAGGCAGCACAACCAGCTTCATTCCCAACATCCCTAGGACAAATAGCAAAAGCAGCAGTTCCACTGTAATGGGACTAATAAGGAGGGGCTTATAATACCTTAAGGACCTTAAGGCAGTCCAGAGGAAAATTGGAGAGTGAAAAGGCCCCATGAGACCTCATGATGAATAAGTAAGAGAGTATGTTACCAATAAAGAAGTATGGCTTAACAGCTCTTCATTGAGGTGGGGGAGCCACTACTGAGGAAAGACTGATGAACTCAGAAGTTGGAGGGACTCAACTTGGCTTGGCTACTGGGCTCGGCTTGGGCTCATGGGATTGGATACCGGAATGGAATACTGGGATGGCTGGGCTGCTGGGCTATAGGGATATAGTCATAACCAATAAATAGATGTATGAGTAGTGTAAGGTGCATCCAATAGAGAGAGGAATATGGTCTACTTTTCAGTTTCTTATGCTGCGGGATCCGAGCATAGGGTAGGGCAAGGGACAGAGTAGCAGCGGGACAACAGGCGGTATGTGTAGAAGGTCACACTAGTTGACATTTACATTATACTTACACTAGGGTAAGCTGTCCACCGAAAATTACTTAATGGGGTCGGTTATAGATAGGGGAGACCAAGCAATATCTCCTGGGTGGATGCACCCTTATTGATCTATTCCTCGCGAGGGCCTATTTACTTATTCCAAAGTTAGATCAAAGGGTGAAATAAAAATCCATCAGCAGCCACAAAAAAAGGGAGCAAGGTTTGAGGGGGCACCCGTTCAGTTCCAGCTACTCTCCGTCACCTTCTCACTTGTTAAATTCCTAAACCTTTTCTCCATACTCTTCATGCGGACAAGGTAGTATAATCAATTGGAGAGTGTTCTACTCCTTCTTGATGAGAACTCACTTTGCCATCATCATAAGTATAGAAACTACAAGTTTGGGAGGGTTCCATGGATTTTTTCCATGAAAAGAGCTTAGCCTTCAGCCCCTATTTCGCTCTCCCTCTGAGAGTGTTTGTTTTGCAAAAAGACATAGGTGGCTTTCACAACAAGGAAGAGATAATGTTCCTAGCCTAGTATCCCATTGACGGGGAGGAATCCTTCGTCGATTAGGGTCAGGAGTTTCGGAAATGAGAAGTCAGAGGATAGGTTGACTTAGTTAGCTGATGAACTCCTGTGGTTGCTGCCAGGAGGTATCCCATGGGATAAATAACCAACAAGATATCTGCTTGCCACGCTGCCCTTTCATAGCCACTTTTGGGGCTCCACTGGCAATCTCTTTCGAGCAAGAAAGTCACGGGGTATAGATATTGACGAATAAAGAAGTCCCGGGAGGATATACCAGCTCGAAACTCAGCCAATTGACTCGTCTGAGTTCCTGTCAGGAGAGGGAACTAAGCAATCAATTATAGCAGTGTGCGATGCTCTATCAACACCTTGTACAGAGCGGTTCTCCTCTACCTTGTGCCACCCAACGGAGTCTGTCTGGCAGTTCTCCAATTGCTTTGTCCTCAAAATCTACCCGATGGGAAAGTGAGGGTTTCAGTGTCGATGAGAGACCTATGAAAGAAGAGCACTTTCAGATGAACCGCATGGGGCTTAGAAGTTTGATGACTCATATGGATTCCTTCGTCCCATCAGGAGATGGAAAAAGGAAATTGACAACTTGCTATGCAGCGGCAGGAGGGAGGCACGAGCGGAGCTCTGCTCCCTTGGCCACCAAATAGCCGCCCCTCAATGGTGGCGCGATTCTGAGCTCCCTTGGCCACAAAAGAGCCACCCCTCAATGGTGGCACGATTCTCATAATCGCACCACAATTGAGGGTCGGCTCTTTGGTGGCCAAGGGAGCGGAGCTCCGCTCCCGCCTCCCTCCTGCCGCCGCATAGCAAGTTGTCAATTTCCTTTTAACGAAGAATGCATGTAGTGTACCAATATCAGATCAATTAGTTCTAATCAGTACGTTTAATTATCGATTTCCTTTGGGATTGTCATTTCTGAGTCCATATTTGCAGTCCGTGGCTTCAAATTTCGGGGGTGGAGTCAACTTCACTGCGGCAGGTGCAACTGCTCGTGACACCGATTCCTTCATTGCACCCATCTCTCTCACTGTTTAGATCAATCAGTTCAAGGTTTTTAAGCAACAGGTTCTTTCCAGCATCAACGCGCATGGTAGTTTAATTATATTATGTAATAATCGAGTTTTGAGTACTGAACTGAATTGTATTGAATTGAGAAATGATGGAATACTATAATTACAAGTCCTCTAAGTTATCTCCCAAGCGCTGAAGCATTCAAGATCATAATATACACAATAGAGATCGGGGGAAACGACTTCAGCTACGCATACATGAAGCTCAAACTCACCCTGGACTAGGTGAAGGAGACAATTCTTCCAAAGGTTGCGAGGTCTATTGTAGGAGCTGTGCAGGCTCTTTACGATGAGGGAGCAAGGAATATTCTGGTGAGGGATGTGGAGCCTCAAGGGTGCGGTCCCTTCTGGCTCACTTTTTTTCCCCATACTTCCAAGGACTTCGATAAGCATGGCTGCTCAATTTCTTATAACAACGCAATTCTCCATTTCAACACAATCCTCCGATATCAGATCTCCTCCATCCGTAAACAACTGAAAGGCGCCAACATTATCTATGTCAATGCATACGACATTATCTATGATTTCTTCGCCAATCCCTCTAAATATGGTAAGTGCTATAGGCATACGAACTGTTGTAAATTTTGAGTAGACTTATGTAAAAATATCACATATAAACAGTCTGTCTGATCTTTGTTTCTCTATAAATGTAGGGTTCAAAGCCACCACTACAGCATGCTACGAAGTAGGAGGCAGGTATAACTACTACTACGCCATATAGTGTGGATCCAATGCTATCATTAATGGGACAATTGTGAAGGCAGTGTCCTGCTCGGATCCAACCTCTTACGTCAGCCGGGATGGGGTCCATTGGACTGACGAGGCCAACAGGATCCTCACCAAACAAATTTTGAGTGAAAACTACTTTGAACCATCCTTTCACCTTGCGAGCCTTTGTGATCTCCATTCAAGAGCCTAGAACGATTTCCATTGTGTTTGCAACGTTGACCCAGAAGTTTGCACTACATATTTACAAAGGATATCACTATTTGAAAGTTTGATGTACAGATTTACAAAAGCAATCAATGAAAATAACAAGGGGAGAGGAGCCACCATCGTTTTTACTCCTTTTTGCTTAGCTTAATTCTTTTGGAATTTCATTTCATCTTTCCCCTTTAAACTATTTTTTTTTACGTTTTGAGCTTTCATCTTTATGATCACAAAAAGTTTATTAAAAGCACTATCCTTCAACCATGAGGATAGAACTCTTTCTATTAATAAATTTTTATTACATAATTTAAATAAAACTTCAAAAATTGTGGAGTGCTAATTGTCATAGATTTCTATGAAAAGCTTGATTAATTTTTCAACTAATGTACTCTAAACAGTTGTCCACCTGTTGGAGTTTGCAAAATCTGTTCAATTATGATGTTTGATACCATATCATCTCAATATCATTTTCACGCTATTTTTTTGGGGGCATTTTACTGGAAAATGGAGAACTTGAAGTACAATGTTTCATTTTTAGGTTATTTCTCCTTAGGCTTTTTACTCTTAAATGTAGAACTTGAAGTGAATTGTCATAAGCTCATTACAATGTTTTAATTTTTGTATTAAGAATAATTAAATAAATACATAAATGTTTATATATATATATAAATTTATTTTTTTAAATATATAGTGAAATTAACTTTATTAAAAAATATACTAAAACAATTTAATAAGAAAAAAACTAGATACCTTTTTGGGTTTGACCATCGAGATTTAAAATGAATCTATGTTTCTCATTGTCTATCACATGGGATGGTCCTCCACTATCTGTCTTGAAGTGAAATATAAAGTTCTCTCGCAGTGCCCAGATGTTATTTTAGTGCAAAATAAATTGTAACAAATGGAAAGAAAATATGAAAAATGTGTTGTGGAAGATGAAGGGTTGTACATCGTCCAACTTTTCTTCCATGATCTTGATGGTTACATGCTCGAGATTTGCAACTGTGAGAATTGTCTTGTTATTTTTGTGTCCTCTTATGTGAGGTAAACCTCTATGCAGTTTGCTTCAGCTCAATCTAAGCCAAAGGGGAGCTCCTTAGAAATCGCTAGGTTCAAATGAATGTTCTTGCACCACAAGTTGACATCGTTCATTTAAGTTATTAGTTGATTTCTTATTACACAACTATATTTTGGGAAGTTCTTTATGGTGTTTACTATATTTTGTGATAATAATGAACATGGCATCATGGAAAACAACATAAAAACAAAATTTAAAATATATAATTTTAATAAAAGCCTTTTGCTTTGTTCTATTTACTATATTTTGTGATAATAATTATGTCTATTCACAAAAATAAAAGGATTGAATAAGTTAAATTGGCCATTTGGATTCATTGGGTAGATATCTTCGACATGAATAGAGATCATGAAATAAGCTGAATAAATACAATTGTAATAAAAACCATGGATTTGCTCCATTTAGTATATTTTGTGACAATAATGAAGATGGCATCATTGGCAAGAAGCTATTATATCGATTCACAAAAATAATAGCATTGAATAAGTTGAATAGCTCATTTGCATTCATTAGGTAAAAATAATTGGACATGAATAGAGATCATGAAAAAGTTGAATAAATGGATTGAATAAGTTGAATTGGTTATTTGCATTCATTTATATTGACCTTGTTCAATTTAATGTAGTATCGATGCAATTTTTTTTAATGTAGTTTTTTTAATTTTAGTGAAACACTTGTGCAGAAGATGTTAAAAGAGCTTCAACCCCTATTAGGAGGGATGTTTGTAGAGGAGCACTTTGGGCATCTTGAAGACATAGATTACCTAATGGAAGAGGACCTTGATGTCCATGAAGAAATCCAAGCTCAGAAAATTCCAATTTCGATGAAGAATTTGGCTTGCATGATATTGTTGGTTAGTTTCATGTCTTGAAGAAAATGTGAACATTGACAACTTTTTGATAAGATATATTGGTAATGTTTTGACTTTCAGACTTTATTTTAGAAATAAAATTTCTATATATAATGTTTTTAATATGTTATTTATATATATATATGGTATTGTTTTTCTTGAATTTATGTGAATGGTCACTTTTTGGAAAATAATATAAAATTGTATCATTTTTATACAAAAGATCTCTCAAAATCCATTAATTATGACTTTCAATGTATTTATTTTCTCTAAATGTTTACAATTTTGTCAATAAAAATGTCTTTTTTTGTACATAAAAATGTATTATTTTAAATAAAAATTTGCAAAATGTATATGTTTTCATTATAACATGCTTCTAATTGTATGATATTTTGTTAAATTTATAAAGAACACTTGAAAATAGAAACTAAAAATATTTTAGGACAAAGATTATTCAAATGCCCCAAAAAATGCCTCAAAATGAAAATGTGTGATACTGGTATCAACCCTTTTTTAAATGAAGGTAATAATAGCTACTAAAATTAGGAGAGAGAAAAACGAGAACTGTGTTGAGTTCTCGTTTCGTAGTATAAGTGGTTTAGATCATGGGACTCCTTTATTCAAGGAATCTGCGCCAAAAATAAGTTAGTCAAGTTCAGTAGATTATGGGAAGAATGCTCTCAATAAGAAGCTCAAATAGCAGCTCAAGAAGAGAAGATGGGAAGTGAATATCAAGCTCTCACAGTTCACTCCAAGAAAAGCAAAAGAAACTCTCATCACTCCAGAGGTAAGACCTTTTACCAGAAAGATAACATTAGAAAAGACTTATCTAAATTAATATTATATACATGTGATGAAAGAGGAAACTTTGCCAAAGACTATCCTAGAAACAAGATTAACTCCCATAAGAAGAAGGGAAACAAGAGAAGACATCATGCTAATGCTGCAGAGGATGATGAACCGTCCACAAAGAGAACCATATATGAAAGTGAAGATTCTTCAAGTGACGGAGAATATGTATTGATTTCCACTCTCACAAGAAACATTACTCATGGAAGCAACGATTGGCTTATAAACAGTGGGGCTTCCAAGCATATGATAGGATTCAAGGAATCCTTTGTGAAATTGTCGGAACATGAATCACCTCACAAGGTGAAGCTCAGATATGACTACCAGTATCCAATAAAAGGCAATGGGGAATCCTCCTATAAGCTAGACTCTGGAAATTCTATGACAATGAAGGAAGTATTGTTTGTACCAGGACTAAAGAAAAACCTCCTCTCCATATCTGCATTAGATGCAAAAGGAATGAGGGTTGCATTTATAAATGGCCAATTCATCATGTGGCCAAAGGGAAAGACTATTAATGATGTAGTAGTGATTGGGGAACAAGAAGGAGGTATATACAAATTGAAGGGCCATCCAGAACAAGCCTTGGTCCATGACACAGTAGAGCCAAATGAACTTTGGCATAGAATGCTTGCACATGTGCATTACAGAGAAATACCACTTGGAAGCAAAGTTGTTGAAGGTCTTCCAAAAATTCAAGCAAAACATGACGGAGTCTGCAAAGGATGTGCGAAAGGAAAGAACACAAAGAAGAAATTTCCAAGTAGCAAGAGCAAAGCAAAAGGAATCTTGGAAATCATCCACTTTGATATATGCGGTCCAATGTCATCAAGTTCACTAAGCGGGTATGTATACTATGGTTCTTTTATTGATGATTTTTCTAGGAATACATGGATTTACTTCATGAAGAACAAAGATGAAGTATTCAAAGCCTTGATCGAGAACCACACTGAAAAGAAGATCAAGAATTTTCGATCAGATAATGGCGGAGAATTCACATCAAATGAATTCAAAGAGTTATGCAAAGACTCGAGGATTAAGAGGGAGTTGTCCACTCCATATAATCCACAACAGAATGGGATTGCAGAAAGGAAGAATAGAACTATCATGGAAGCTGCAAGAACAATGCTTCATGATCAAGATCTTCCTATGCATCTATTGGCAGAAGCTGCTAGAACGACGGTGTATGTACAGAACCGTACTCCACACAGAGTACTCAAGAACAAGACACTTGAAGAAGTCGTTTCCGACAAGAAGCCAGAAGTCAACCATCTCAGAATATTTGGCTATCCAGTGTACATACACATTCCAAAAGAGAAGAGGACTAAATTAGATCCTTTAGGAAAGAAGGGTATATTTGTGAGATACTCTGAAAGCTCAAAGGCTTACAGAATATACTTCCCACGATTCAAGAAGATCGACAATAGCAGGGATGTGACATTTGATGAAGACTTAACTTACAACAAATCCAGAAAGAGACCTGCTAAAGAACCTCAAGAAGCAGAAGCACCCATAATTCATGATACAACCATGAATGAAGAAACTCAAGAAGAATATTGAGAATTTGAAGAACCACAAGAACTTGTAGATCCACATCAGGAGAAGAATCCTCATAAGAGGAAACCTGCTTGGGTATGAGAATCTATCCAAGGTGCAAAACGATATGGGGCTCCAGAAGAGAATCATAGAGAAAGAAAAAGGACCAGATCCTGCTCCAGGTATGTAGCATTATTAGGTGATTTCATCGATAAAGAACCTTACAATTAGGAAGAAGTGACATAACGGAAAGAATGGAAGGATGCTATGATCGAAGAGTATCAATCGATCATGAATAATGATGTTTGGGATTTTGTCCCAAGACCAGAAGGGAAGTCAGTTGTAACTTCCAAATGGATCTACAAGATCAAGCATGCTGCAGATGGTAGCATTGAAAAATATAAAGCAAGATTTGTTGCTCGTGGTTTCTCCCAGAAAGAAGGAATAGAATATGAAGAAACTTTTGCACTTGTAACCAGATACACTTCCATCAGATTATTACTTGCTCTGGCTATAGTGATGAAATGGAAGATACACCAGATGGATGTCAAGACTGCTTTCTTGAATGGTGTAGTGGAAGAGGAAGTATATGTGGAACAACCACTCGGTTTTGAGACAAATGATAGGGAGTCTCATGTATATATATTGAAGAAATCCCTGTACGGTTTGAAATAGGCACCCAGGACATGGTACGACAGAATTGACAGCTTTCTATCCAGTTTGGGCTTTACCAAGAGTAAAGCAGATTCCAACCTTTACTACAAGGTTGAAGATGGCAATCCAGTGATGCTCCTAATGTATGTAGATGATCTGTTTGTAACAAGTATGGATGGGTTGATTGCTAATACAAAGACGAAGCTTGCTGCTGAGTTCAAAATGAAGGAATTGGGTATGATGAATTATTTTCTAGGCATGGAGGTGTGGTAGAATGCAGATGGAATTTCCCTAGGACAAGGGAAATATACAGTAGAGATCCTGAAGAGATTCGAGATGATGGACTGCAAGGCCATGACCACACCTATGGAATTGAACCTGAAGCTATTGAGTGATGCTTCATTAGAAGTAGTTGATGTTACGATGTATTGTCAGATGATTGGTCCTTGATGTACCTGACGAACATGAGACCAGATATTTGCTTTGTTGTGAACAGCTTGAGCTAGTTCCTGATAGATCCAAGACATGTTCACTTGATTGTTGCAAAGCATATTCTGAGGTACCTAAGGGGTACAGTTAATTATGGGCTCAAATGTGAGGCGAATTAGAAGATTAAACTGGAGGGTTATGTTGATTCAGAATGGGTAGGCATTGCCATCGATAGGAAGATCACTTCAAGGTGTTGCTTCAATATGAGATCATGTGTGATCTCTTGGTTTTAGCAGGAAGCAATCTTGTGTGGCAGTGAGTACAACTGAAGGAGAGTATGTCACAGCTTGTTCAAGTAGTTGTGAGGAAGTATGGCTGAGAAAGCTACTGTCTGATTTATTTGATCTCCAGTTAGATGCTACTTGTATATATTGTGACAACCATAGTTGTGTGAAGTTGACGGAGAACTTGGTGTTCCATGAGAAGTTGAAGCATATCAAGATCAAATATCACTATATCAAGGATATGGTACAGAGGGGAGTAGTGAAGCTCCAGTATGTTGTGACGGACGAACAGATAACTCATGTGTTCACTAGTAGAAAATGAGAAATTAATGACTAAAAAAATGACTAAAATTAGGCTATAAATGACTACTTTTGAGTCGGTGACTAATAGTAGCAAATATCCACTATCTTATAGCTAGTCGTATTTCACTAGTCATTAATAGCTTGACTTAGTAGTCATTGATTGAGTCATTAATAGATAATGATTTAGTCATTGATAGTCAATGATTTAGTCATTGTTTTAGTCATTCATATTTAATGATGTAGTCATTGATTTAGTCATGGATTTAGTCATTGACTTAGTCACTGAGTTAGTCATTGATTTAGTCGTTGATTTAATCATTGATTTAGTCATTGATTGCAACCATTAATGACCAAACATACGACTAAATAAACTACTAGATGTTAACATATTAATGACCAAGCTAAATACGACTAAGATACAGGAAATTAGCCTACTAATAGTCGTATATATGCGAATTTAGTCATTTTTGTAGTCACGAATTTATGATAGGGCGCGGAGGAATCGAACCACCAACCTCCTGCCTATAATTAGGCAGGCGCTCTACCACTGAGCTAGCACCCTTTAATAAGTTGTTATTTCTTGACAATGATGATATTCAAACAAATTTATGATAGATATCAATCTAAAAACTACATAATTATTACTATTACAACTTACCAGTAACTAGTATTTATGATAAACTAATCCCTGAGAGCTATGTACAATTTTCCCTGTAACTAAAGCTAATAAAAATTAAAGAGTCATGTTGCAAATATAAAGAGAAATACCCTGCTCCTACAACATTGTGTCTTTAGAGAAACCTTTAAAGGGTTGTATATTTGCCTTCTAGGTGATGATACCAATTATTTGAAAGGCATGACAACTAGTTAAGCATGAATTAAACTTGAAAAACTTGCAAACTATTAGGTATAACAAAATATATATCAGCTCTGTGTTGAGATGTACAGGATCTGAAACAACTTCCATGATGATTGGACAACAGTTCATGGAGAGAAATAACCATTGATAAGAACTGAACTTTCCTTAGAATGTATGGTCACCTAAAATAAGACTACACTAAAATTTAGATTCTAGTAAGCTTTTGAGATTGACTAAACCTATCGAAAAGGTTGGAGAGAATGGTATTCTACAGTGTTCTTATAATGTACAGTTGCATAAAGGCATATTCTTATCAAGATTTATGACTTTCAAAATGAACGAATTTACTTGACCATGAAATGCACATTTATGATGAAGCAAAGGATAGACAAAATCATGATGAGGTTCATATTCCCCATTTTAACTTCTTACAAGAAACTATTTCTTCGTAAGGGTAATAAAGCATGTCTCCATCTTTCTTGAGTGGAATGTAAAAGTGCCCTGCCCTGATTATCTGATTATGAATTAGTTTTAAGTTCCAATTCCCTTCAGGCCCTATGGCATGTTTACGCCTTCCACTCTGACTCCCCATGTGGGATGTGTTGCTTCTTCAATAGAATATAAGAACCTCACTAAGACCTGGGTATCGTATTTTGGTGTGGAGTTATATTTAGAAGTACAAAGTTCAAGGTTCATGAAGAATTGTTCAAAACCTACCATTAGTACAGCATTATAACATAGGGTATGTTTCTGCGGGAGGATAGAGACAGGGAAGAGCAGACGGTAAGAGTAAGAGAGGGTATGACCTAGCTAATTTAAAGAAAAAAAATCTAAATCTTGGCTGAATTAGAGATTGAATAGGCTCTTGGTAAGGTGTAATGTGTTGGTGAGTGAGTGTAGCGCTAAGGCCTTATATTTCTTTTCTCTTAGGCACCGATTTTGGAAAGTGATGCTAAGAAGTATCCAATATGGACAAGGGATATCTAACAATCCCACATGACATTGGTAATGTCCCAGTGCAACTTAGGGACATCCCCTATGCAGTGTTAGATCTTAAAAGATAGGCTCATCTGAAAATGGTTATCTCTTGTATTTAGATCCATAAAAATAAGTCTATATCCATAGATAACAAACTTGGAAAAATACAAAGGCTTAAAATGGCTGGATAAAAAGAAACAAAAGCTGTAAATGCCATGTTAGCAAGAGGTAAAACACAATTATTAAAAGAAAATTAGTAATATCCAACAACAAAAGAAGACAAAACTCACCCTTGGTCTCTGAAGGAACCAAAAATGTGCTTCCCTCTGAAGTACTCTAAAATCCTTGCACCTTTGGGCCAAAAGCATTATTAGATAGTCCATTAATATTCAATAGTTCATGTCCATTTGTGCTTTCCAAAACATCTTTTCCATTTTCCCAATCCCTCTACAATTGCCTAGACGATGCCAAATTGGGAGTGGAATAATGGCTTGATCTTTCTATAGAACCTTCTGACCTTACAAATAAAAATCTTGACTACTTGCTATTCTAAGACTTCCATGAACTTGATATTTCCTTTGACATCCCATTGCATTTATCAGTCTCAACAAGGAGCAAATTTGCTAAATTGTGAGGGGTATTTAATACACTATCATCTGAATCAAAATTCAAAGACAATATGTTTGAAATTATACTATTTTCTCGAACATCTGAGCCATTCATATAAACTTCTGGAAGGATATTACACACCAGATTCTCCAAGCATTCTAGCTTTCCAGAAATGACATTAGAATCTCTAGCAATTTCTACTTTCTCGGGAATTTGAAAACCAGTACTTGTACTTCTATCGGTTGCATCTAACATAGACTCTTTTTCAAAATTTTGGATAGAGATTGTACTAGTATTTCCAGCTTCTGAAATTGATCTTTCCTCCAACATAGGCTCATTTTCACAATTTTGGATAGAACCCGCACTAGTCTTTTCAGCAATTGAAACTAATATTTCCTTTGCTTTATGATCAGTAACTCCAAAGCTGTCACCGTCACCATTAAGGATGCAAGTATTTATATACTTTTGATGAAGAGAACAATCTTTAGAACTATAATCATCAACTAAAAATTGGACTTTTTCCATAAAGGGAGGCACCTCTGCTTCTGAAGAAGCAACTTTAGAGCAACCTTCACCATATGATTCTGCAAAGTGTTCTTCATAATTGTTTTGATACCTATAATCAAATTGAGACCTTTGTAAACAATTCTCAAGATGGTTTCCTGAAAGCATTCTATTGCTTTTATTTAGAGCAACAACATTCACTTCACTATTGCTTTGAACAACAGAGTTGCTTTGAGGTACAAAGATTGTAAAGCTATCTTTAGAAAGTCCAAATTGTGAGGACTATTTAATACACTATCATCTGAATCAAAATTCAAAAACAATATGTTTGAAATTATATTGTTTTGTCCAACATCTGAGCCATTCATATAAACTTATGGAAGGATATTACACACCAGATTCTCCAAGCATTCTAGCTTTCCAGAACTTGCATTAGAATCTCTAGCAATTTCTACTTTCTTGGGAATTTGAAAACCCGTATTTGTACTTCTATCGGTTGCATCTAACATAGACTCATTTTCAAAATTTTGGATAGAGCTTGTACTAGTATTTCTAGCTTCTGAAACTGATCTTTCCTCTAACATAGGCTCATTTTCACAATTTTGGATAGAACCTGTACTAGTCTTTTCAGCAGTTGAAACTAATCTTTCCTCTGCTTTATGATCAGTAACTCCAAAGCTGTCACCGTCACCATTAAGGGTGCAAGTATTTACATACTTTTGATGAAGAGAACAATCTTTAGAACTATAATCATCAACTGAAAATTGGACTTTTTCCATAAAAGGAGGCACCTCTGCTTCTAAAGAAATAACTTTAGAGCAACCTTCACCATATGGTTTTGCAAAGTGTTCTTCATAATTTTTTTGATACCTATCCTCAAATGGAGACCTTTGTAGACAATTCTCAACATGGTTTCCTGAAAGCATTCTACTGCTTTTATTTAGAGAAACAACATTCACTTCACTATTGCTTTGAGCAACAAAGTTGCTTTGAGGGATAGAGATTGGAAAGCTATCTTTAGAAAGTCCAACATAGACAATACCAGATGACACTGAAGCTGCATCTATTCTTTCACTTCTTGTTGTTTCAATGTGCCCACTGCCCAGCTCAGATGAACCCTTGTGTGTGTCAAAGGAAGAATTCTTCAATAGACTTTTAAAACCTTCATGACTCTTACATTTCATAGTAGAAACAATTAAACTGGCATTCTTTCCATGGAAAGCTTCCCCTGCGGTATTTACACGTGAATTTAATTTTATATATGTTCCATGCATTGCATTAGGTTTGGAATCAATATGTTTTTTAGATATAAATGTTGAATACTGCCCACACTTATTGACTAACAACTTGCCATGATCAGAACTCAACCCTGATACCACAGCTTCCACCACCAAGGTAGGGAGATTTAATGTTGGAGACACTAAAAGTGAATGAGATGAACTTGTTTTAGGATTAGAGGAGCCCTGAACAGTTGATATCCTCATACTAAATTATTTTTCCTGTGCAACATGGGAGCCCCTGCAACAACCATTAATGTCTCAATATTCAGTAAGATATGTAATATTCCACCACAAACTCCTAAATCATATGGAAGCTTATGTTCACTAAAATTAATGTGTAATGTTACTCTGCACCAACCTAGGGGGGTGCTGGAAAAATAAACAAATATTCCATGACAAGAAACAAATTTCATACCAAGATACACTAGCTAGCAATACAACTGATCTTCCAGCAGCTCCATTGGCAAGGGAAGTCTCAACATTACCTCCTGTGTTCTAGTTTCACATGGAAATAGGAACAGGTATATATTATTAGGAAATGAAAATGAAGCCATGTATAAAGAATATAGAAGACAATCACTGTCTAAAGAAAATACCAATTAGCTTCTATACTAATTATTATTTAGGACTGAATCAAAAGCTATTAAATAATCTAATATGGAAGCATAGAAAAAAATTGTCTGCACAGATATCAATAACAAATGCTGAAGATAATTGGACGGAAGTACAATATGCTAAAATCCTAAAGTCATTTACAGGAGCCAGTGATTTTCTCAATTTACTTGAAGAAGCTGATCCAAGCAAGGAAACCTCTGCCACTGGTGGAGGTAAACAAAGTCCCTAGTGTTGCTGTGAAGGATTTGTAACATCATAAAACTTCTGAGTTTTGCTGCTAGAAAAATAGGACATAGAAAATAAAAAATCATAAAAGATAAATGTGAAATATTTTTAATAACAATTTAGCCCAATAAAGAAAACTTTCTAAATTAATTAAATGCTAGAATAGAATTATAGGGTATTAAAGCAGCAAACTCGTTCATATCACCCATTTACTTTTGGTAGACGACACATTGATTTCCAGTCAATAGTTCTGTTAGGGAGCTTGAAAAGCTAAAGGGAAACTATACCTCTATTTCAAGACTACAGGAATGGTAATAAATATGAATGAGTCTTCATAAATGTAAAGTGGATTGGCAAAGTAATTTAAAGACCAGACCAAAATCATATTTCCCATTAATTATTTCAAGAAGTCAAATACCTCGGTTTCATCTTGAAACCATATGATTGACATTTAAATTTTGGCCGTAACTGTCCTGTGGTTCGTATATTAACCTTCATTAATCTATTCTAGAGAGCATACAGGAGTATTGGATGTCTATAGCACAACAACCAAAAGGAATCTTAACCAAATCAGAAAGAAGTGTTTCAGCATCCTTCACATAGGAGGGAGGGCCAAGAAATTCCACTAGTTATAAATGGAACAGGGTAGCCAATTCCAAGTAAGCTGGGAATGGGGTTTAAAACACATAAAACACTTCAACTCAAAATTTGCAACTAAAATCCTTTAGAGATTGCTTTATAATGATGGACATTGAGCTCAAGTTATGAAATCCAGACACTTAAGAGATGCATCCATGGAATATTCACTTAAAAAAAAAGACTCACAGGATGCTTCCATTACAAGGAAATCCTTTGGTAAAGTTTTCCCCTTGGTGGGTAAATAAATGAGGAAACTAAGGAAAAGTTAGAATTGGAAAGGACCCATGGATCAGGATTGAAGGAAATTTCAAATTTCAGAGCCTCTGCTAGATAGTTTACATAGTCAATGGTCTATACTATCATAGAGAGGCAGAATCACAATTGGCAAGAAATGCCTGGTCTTGAGGATGGCTGACAATAGACAATATTAAGTTTACAAGGTGAGCCAGAGGAATGAGATGATTACATTGACTTTCCCAATCATCAAGGATCCGAGAATTTAAAGTGTTCAAGGATCAAGGGAACAAGGAAATGCGCTCTGTGGGTCAAAATAGGTTATGCTACCAAAGTGGAGGAACTTATGCAAGAGAGAGCATCCTGGAGGACAATTGTTTGGAAGCTATTTAGCCCTTTAGAAACAAAAACACTAATGTGGTTGGTATTGGCTAATAAAGTACTACCAGTGGGAAAATGAGAGATTGGTGCAGACAAGGGTGATGTATCATATGCAAATGCAATGCTGAGTCTGTGGATCACTTGTTCGTCTTGTGCACCTTCTCCAGATCTGTATGAATTGACGTGTCACAGGTTACAAGGGACAGATCAAGATGATATATATAGGCATAGCTTGGTATATTGTCTAGGACTGGATTGGTGGCAAAACTGTAGGAACTTTTCAGGCTCCCATGTTTTGCTTATATATGATATATGGATGTCAAGAAATTTGATGGTCTTCTTGGAACAGGTCTTCGCAGTTGCCCAAGTAGCACACACGATTAGAGAGGTACTGCACTGAAAAAGGATTCTAATAGAATAACCTTCCATCTGTTCACTAATGCATTATATTGATAAAGAAAGGCCTAGGTATTTTCAAGAGAGCATGAAAAGGAGTATCAGGTATTTGTGGAGTTGGTGCTTTGTTTTTTTCGACTCTTCTTTTCATTTGTTGCTACACTATGAGGCTAGTAAAGGGGCAAGCAGGGCGGAAGTCTACATTCAGACTGTGGAAAACAGCTAAGAATGGAGGAATTAAACAATTTCAAGGTTATGGAGATTCAAATTTTATCATAGATTGGGCTAATCATTTGTCCAACATCGAGAATCTGGGCCTGTATGAACCAAGTTCAAGTGGTCAAAAATGTTTTGAAACCAGAATAATAATCCTTTTTCGACACATTTACCAAGATTTCAACTCAATGGCAGACAAGCTTTATAAATATACTTTGTCATTACAGAAGGGTACCTAAACCAAACAAGAATTTAGAAAAGTCACTCTCCTATCTGATTCAAAAAAGACTTATACTAACAACTCTTCTTTTCATTTGTTGCTAAACTATGAGGCTAGTAAAGGGGCGGGTAGGGCAGAAGTCTACATTTAGACTGTGGAAAACAACTGAGAATGGAGGTATTAAACAATTTCAAGGTTATGGAGATTCAATGTTTATCATAGATTAGGCTAATCATCTGTCCAGCATCAAGAATCTAGGCCTGCATGAACCAAGTTCAAGAGGTCAAAAATTGTTTTGAAACCATAATAATAATCTTTTTTCGACACATTTACCAAGATTTCAACTCAATGGCAAACAAGTTTTCTAAATATACTTTGTTGTTACAGAAGGGTACCTAAACCAAACAAGAATTTAGAAAAGTCACTTCCTATCTGATTCATAAAAGACTTGTACTAACAACCACTTAATGGTAGATTAGCTCAGAGTCATAGCTGAGGGATGTAGACACTGGTTATGTTCGTCTTGTTGTATTGTTGGTTTAGATATTAGGACTCTTTGATGATTTTGTATTGATGACAAATTGAGTATCCTAGAGAATACATAAGGAAGACTTTTAATAGTTTTCTTAAATTTCTTTGTTTTTGAATGATGGACAACAAAACAGTATCCAGCACACTTGAATCCTCACAAGACCAGTCAAATGCATATTTTTATTTATTCCTTGGGAATATCAAATATAGTGATTTTAAAACACATCTTAGAGAACAAAGAAATCATGGATCTGATATAAATCTTAACCCTTCTTTGAAGTTTCATGATCTTAATCAACAATCGTATTTTCATTTAAACAAAAAAACATGTGTATTCATTCACCTATTTGTCTTAACAAGCAATAAACTTGCATAAATTTAGAAGATCATGTTTTTAGCTACAAGGTTCCCCTATACAATATCTCTATTTGGTATAAGATACACAAAAATACTAGTCATCTTATCATTTGATTCTACAACTTGAGGGTAAAAAGGAAATAACTTCCATAAATAAACAAGTGCATATTTGAGAGCTCCCACATTTACTACCGGATTTCATAGATGATTTGGCCCTGCTTATTTAAACTGAATTCTGATCGAAACTTTCAGTAATTTTCAAAGATGTGAAACTCAAATCAGTGATTCTCGGCATGGAAGAGCTTGCTGGATATAAAGATTTTTGGTTTCTATCAGATCAATGACTTTATTGTTTTGGTGATATGGCTGTAAACCTGTGTATGGGATTTTGGGACCACATATGGGACAAACTGTTTGACCTGAAAAGAATTATTTTGAAAAGGCTTAGAAACAAGCCTCTTCTGCAGAATGTATTTTTGTTATCTATTAATAAAATTAAGCTTTTTTCACTAGAAAAAGAGAGTTCACACATTTAAATTCCACACAAATAAAAAGCAACCCTTCCACATTTTAGATAAAACTATAGAATAGCATGCATCAGCTAAATCTATGCCCAGGAATAAGAGAAAATTGACATGGGAATTACAACATGGGAGTCTTTTGTCACAAATACATTTTCTTGCATTTCATGTATGACAAGGTAGCCTTTTTCCACCAAAAAATATCATTTCATGTATGACAAGGTAGCCTTTTTCCACCAAAAAATATCATTTCAGGTATGACAATGGAGCTACAAGGTTCCCTTTTTCAATTTAAAAACCTTATTAATTTGCTGCTGTAATTACTAATTTCTGGTTTTTTACATCTAATTAGCAATCTTGGTTCATTAAGTTGCATTCAGTTTTGTGCCCAAACTCAATTATTTTTTGCATTGATTTCCGTGCATTTTTCAGCCATTAAATCATCTATTATCTCGCTGGTTTTTCAACCATTAAATCGTCTATTAAATCGCCAGTTTTGCATTGATTTCCATGCATTTTTCAGCTATGAAATCATCTATTAGCTTGACGATTTTTCACAGATTTTTAGGACATTAATTTGTATTTAAGTATAAAGAATTATTGGTCTTTTTGTTCGATTATTAGTTGACCTCTAAATTCACTAGGATTTTCCCCAGTGTTTAGCAAGCACTAACCCAAAGAGAAGGAGATAGTATCATAATACTTTGTGATAGTGCATTGTTTCCAATGGCCTTGGAACCAGACGGTTTCAAGTGTTAACAGAAAGTTTTAAATAACTTTTGATATTGTTTTAGAACTCCACATTTTTTAGTATTCTTTTGATGTCCCCTTGATATATGGGGCAACACTTCCAGCCGTCCCCAAGGGCCAAAACCCATCCACCCCATCCTAGAAGCTTGCATCACATAGATTATTTAATATTTACACTGACATAGATTATTTATACTGACAAAGCAATAAATGTAAGTAGTAGAAAAGAATACCTGTTCCTTCATCTTATCTTGAAAAGTGGATGGTAGCATGTTGGGAAATAATTTGAGAAAAAATGGCAGCAACAATTCCATGAATGGAACTATGATGAAGACTGCAAATGGTACAAGGCTGAAAATATTTGTTGTTGTTCTAGTTAGCTGCTGCCTCTCTCTCCATGAAAGATTCTTTCGACTTGCAAGCTTCAGTAAAATCCTGAAAGATATTGTAATGTCAACCCAAAGAATTTTAGTTCCAATTCGATAATGTTGCACTACTTCCAATAAATCATGTTTCCACTGATGAAGTCCTGGCCCAATCTTCCCTGCTTGTGATACAGATCAGAAAAGAAATCAGCTGTGAACAAGTTTACAATGGATTTGCACCAAATATTGATGTGAGTGTGTAGTAAAAAACAAAGATTGAGGTAACCTCAAAAGTCTAATATGAACACACTGGGCTAACTTTATTGAATGGTTGGCATTACCAGATTTCTAAACCTTTGCAAATTAGCAAAATTTTCCAAGACATTAGCAAATTTTCTATAATGTACTGAAATGGACTATATTTGCCACAACTTAAACATAAAAACAGTATATTAACATTTGTTCTAGATTATTTATGTATAGACATGTTTCTTATTTCATAAGACAGATAAAATTGCCATCTAAATTAAAAACTTATGTAAAATAGTTTCATTTCCTAGGGTTTTCCTTGATGAGAGAGTGCCATGAAACACAAGAATATAAAATCCTCTAAATTATTCTATTTAATTTCTTCCCCCAATTTCCATCACTAAATATGTGATTGATCGGTTGTATTTTAAAGCTAAAAGAAGTTAAATGCGATTCAAGTGATAAAACCTGCCTACTCATAGATGCCACCACTTTTAGTGTAGATCCAAATTCCAAGCATTGTAGCCCAATTTTTTTTTACGAAGGCCTCATCTTTCATGAGAAATTCCTGCACTTGTTTTGCCTTGACTTTTACTAAGCTCAACCCTTCTATTGCCTGGTCACATTCTTCTGGTGATGCTTCAATCTTTCTTTTCTTTGAAACTTTCTCTTCATTGTCATCCTCTTCATCCTCAGTAGTGCCTTGTTTTGCTGCTGCAGTGGAAGAAGTCTTGGTGAAGTGAGATATCAATCTGAATCCTTTAAATGAGACTCCTTGTCCCCTAAGAATGACCAGAGAAGCACCTCTTCGAAGCAACATGTCTGAGTGTTTTAGCCACTGTTTCATGGACACATCTAAGATAATGTTTTGTTTCTGACAGTTCTCTCCATCACTAACTTTATCATCAACTATGAGAGTGGCCCCAATATAGACCACTCTACTAAACTCAGAATGTGGGTTTCATCTGAAGATCAATGTGAGAATCCACAGAGACACAAAGGAGCTCTCTTCGATGATTGCAGGACATTTTTTGTAACAATTAGCTGAGGAATTGATATTTCCCCGAATGCCATTTGTCAATAACTGTATCTGGCAAATCAAAGAACTAGTGTGGAGTGAAAATAACCAAAATTTTGTTGGCATGTCTGACTCTATTTTACCAACGCTGAGAAGTTAAGACTACAAATCCTGAATCTTGGCAGCTGGCTAGCCAGTTCTTATGGACTGAGTGGTGAACTGAGTCCATCATTGGTTAATCTAATAGCTCTTCTTCAATTGATTGTTTTTCCTGGAAGAGTAATAGGGTAGATTCTAGATATTTTGGGAAATCTTCACAAGATTGAGTTTTTGGCTATCAGTAAGAACTATTTATTAGGCCCAATTCAATGGTCTCTCAACAATTTATACAGTATCCATACACTTGATTTGAGCTACGATCAGCTTCAAGTCTCTATTCCTGCTAGTTTGACCATGAACCCCAATCTCAAGATCTTGGTATTGGCTCATAATGATATCATGAGAGAAATTCCCAGTATTGAAAGTTAGCTTCTACACATTGATCTCGGTTAGAATATGCTATCAGGTGATTTACCAGTGCTTCCTTCTTCTTTACAATATCTATCTTTGACACACAATGCTCTGTCTGGATGTTTTGAGAACATAGCTTCTCTAAGTATATTGAAGCACTTATATCTTAGCATGAATCAATTTATTGGCAGTATACCAAAATCCCTATTTGGGCTTAACCAGCTGTCAAAATTTTTCCTGCAACCTAATAGATTATCTGGTAGCCTTACATTACAAGCTGGATCAGTAATTAGTATTGAGACTATAGATCTTAGCCACAATAATCTGTCAGGGGTACTCTCTCCTCTTCTGGAAAGTGCTCAGAATATATATTTAAATCACAACCATTTGACAGGGATAATACCTTTCCAATATGTGAGAAAACTTTATATAGGAAGCATTCAAACTCTTTATCTACAGCATAATTATTTTTCAGCTTTTCCTCTGGTAGCAGGGGTTCCACTTCCAATTGGGTCTCTATATATTCAATACAATTGCATGGATCCACCAGTTAGGTCACCATGCCCGTTGAGCTTAGGAGGCAGAGAAAAGAGGCCCATGTATCAATGCAAATTTTTTTTAACGTGAATCATTTTCTAGGAGAGAAATATTCCGTTTCGATTATAAATTTTACATGAGTTTGTAGAATTTAAAGAATTATTGGAGTTTCAATATGATTAATGATCCAAGTTTCTAACAATGTTTCCAAAAGAATTGTCCATTGGTCCAAATCCTCTAAAAATCAATCAAAACTAGGAATCAATAAAAGCTTGAAGCTTTAACTTCTTCAGTTCAAATATTTGACCAACTAGAAGAGGATTAAGCTATCATTGAATCTGTTTTCATCGGCTTTCTTCCACGTCTGTTAGCGGGTATGTTTTCTATTTATAATCTTAAAAGTTGAAGCCCTTCACAATCAAAAGAGGTATTTGTGGATTTTTTTGAATGGAATATAACTTAAATCGTTGTGGTATGTTTGATTTTGGATTATCAATGTATCTTGAGTGTGCTCCATGTTCATTAGATGAGTGGAATTTCCAATCGAATTAACAATGCCTTGTATAAGATATGCATATGGTAGAAATGATCGCTTAATAAGTTTGCATAGCTTGTTATATCACAACAAAACAAAGAAATATAACTATAAATTTATCATTCTAAGACTGTAAAAGCTAATTTGGTTTACAATGAATGGATTACAAAAGCACATCTCATAGGTATCCATATCTCTGGAACTGCTCTTGGAAAAATTCTTTGTATTGGTCATATCTTCTTATTGAACATTTTAAGTTTTCAGAACTCATCATATTTCTATGTACTCTCTCATTTAATTCATATTGAACTAATTATATTTCTATGTATTTTCTTGCTGATACTTCTTCCCTTCTTCATGCATCCAAGGAATCTAAACATTTTTTTATTCTTGGTCTACGATTGCTTTGTCTTTTCTTTGTAACCTTAATGATCGAAGTAGTCCACTAAGGGTACTATTTTTCCTACCTCAAATCACTAGACTTCACATTATATACCTGCAACAAATAAGCCACATGTTTTTTCCATAGCTTCACCTAAACTAGTACCTGTGTTTAATGGAAATCACCATTGCAGGTCTTCACCACTCAGTCCAGGAGAACTGGCTAGCCAGCTGCCAAGATTCAGGATTTGAACTCGGGAAAACCCATCTATATGTTTGCACATTACTCCACTAAATTAATTGCATGGGTTTCTGGAGTCAAAGTTCCATGACTTGAAGAATACAGAACCTGGAAAATCACGCAAGCCATTCTTGATTTCTTTCAGGGCAGCAAGATCTGAATCATGTAGACTTGCATGAAAAAATTCAATGTAACGCAGAAGATGAAGTAGAGTTATAAGAACGAAGAGTGAAATAGCTCTGCTGGACATGTTGGGTTCTGCTGAAAACTAATTATTATCTATCAACTGCATTTCTATTTCATACAAAGCTGCAAATTGCAATAGGATTTCGTAAGTTATTGAGAGATAGGTCCATTATGTAAGTTGATCATATATAGGTAGTCATCATAAAAGGAGCAGTCTCGAAGAGCACCAATTTCGCAGCAGTGGAAATCTTGTACACAACGTTTTTGGTCTACCAACCCTTGGAATTGCTAGTTCCTAAGTTTTATCTGTAAACATAGCAATCTTATTATGAACCTAGGTAGGTCTAACCTATTTTTGAGGCTGCAACTTACAAAAATGAGTGATGTAGGAGCAAGAGCTGGGAGCTTGCGATGAGAAAAGTTGCTTGCTGGAGCAGAGATAGGTACAGAGACAGGTAAAGTAGTGGAAAAGATAGCGGAGGCTGGAGTGTATATCAGATGTTCAAAGTTTCACTTCCAATCACGGTATGAAGGAGTAACCCTCCCTAAAGACCTATCAACACACCCGTCAAAGTGAAGCCGAACCATGTTGTCCTTGTGAAATTGCCTCTCATGCAAAGCTGAACCCGGTCTTTGAAAATCATGGGATATCCAATAATAGCTTTGATCCTTATGGCCTATTCTAGTGCATCTACAGGTGTAGAAATCCTCTGTTACTATAGTTAATTATGATTTAGCCTTTTCCTCTCGATCACATCCACAACAACTAAAAAAACATGAATAAAAGAAAAACGCAATAATAAAAGAGGGCAAGTAAGTAACCACATCCACAACAACTAAAAAAATGAATAAAAGAAAAACGCAATAATAAAAGAGGGAAAGTAAGGGGAAACTAAACTAAAGAGGGCAGATCATAAAAAGGCAGGATAATCGGAAGAGGAAAAGGAAATCAAAGTAATAGGTAAATAAGAAAAACATAAACATAGAAGAAAACAAACCTGGAGACTCAACGTGAAGCTCAATACCAATATTTGATAGTTTCAATTTCTGTCCACCGACACCAATCTCATCACCATGTTTAGAATTGTCTGAATTCGGACTCCATTTAGTCTTCTTAGATATGTCTTCAAGCATCTTTTTATATCCATACAAATTACTTCTAAATCTGGTGATTCGTATAATGGGACAAGGGTTTCATTTTCAGTGGCCACGACCCTGGTTTTGGCCTATTATTGCATGTCCTGTAAATTCTTTGCCCTTCCCTGTAAATTCTTTGATCCATTCTTAGTTATTCTTGTCTACACTGATGCCATTTCCCTCGATAAGCCAGAAATTCATTGTATAAAAACCCTCGACCATGATTAGGGCTTCCACCATTATCTTCGGTATATCTTTCTGGGCAGCGGGTTGATAAGTTATTTTGAAATCCTAGCACCCATTTTCAATGTGACTACATTTGAGACAATTAAATCTATTTACTACTTATGAAAATTGTACAGTTATGAGGACCATCTATAAAGAAATATTCAAACTAGATCAATTTTCCCCCGCAGATAGGGATAGGGATAATGGGACGACATAAATCAGAAGGGATAACCATTCAAATAGCGACAAATTTTAATTTCGATTATTTTGTTTAAACATGGTAAGAGAATATCGAGAACAAAGCTTGGAACAACATCATAGAAACTCACAATATTATAACAATCTAGGTCAACTCGTCTCCTTTGTGTTCAAATTCTACAACAATGATATTTGGTAAATATTCATCACAAAAAATTTGATAGAATTCACCATGAAATTCAGGAATTATATGTAATAGTGTAATATATGAAGCAAAATGGTAATGTAGAACCACCATTGATGTTGAGCCGTAAAATGATTGATTTTAGTTGAGCGGTAAAATGATTTTAAGACATTATGACTTTAAGTATTTTAAATAATATATATAATATATAGAAATATTAAACAATGTTAATTTTAACTTATGATTACTTTTATTTTTCATTTTTAAGGTATTTGGTTTAATAGGGAAATTTTGACTAACCAACAAAAAAAAAAATTTCAAAGATATGTCTCTAATAATTTACATAAACGTGATAAATGTGCTCTATGCCAAGATATCTTCTTCAATATACCCCACGTCAACACCTTGTTATATAGTTCTATCCACTGCAACAATTTGGTTTTTAGAGGAGTCATGGTTTTCCACAAAGGAATACACCACTTACTCTACTTCTTAGTCCTCATTCAAGAACATGGCCGTGTATTGAAGGCTTGTAGTATAATCTCTAGTATGTTTCCATGACAAGACCAAGATATCTTTCTCCTCCTTTAAGTAAATGAAACTCAATTTCAACTTTTCAATAAAAGTGTTTCATTTTTTAGCTTCATGTCCATCTAAACCCAACAAACCATCTTCAATATATCACCCATCTTTCCACAAATGAGCTATAGTTGAGGCTACAAACAAAGAAAAATACACATTGTGTGCATGTTATTATTCCATATTTTATGGCTATATATATATAAGATAATTTCAACCTAACTAAAATTATGTGTCCTATCTAATAAAAATAATTACACTAGTTCAACAAAAATTGGGCCACACTTCTTTTAAAGGTAAAATGTTTGGCATATATTATCTATAAAGCATAATAAGTACATCACATAATAATACAAAATCAATCCCAAAGTGTGCAAAATAAATTAATAATACTAAGCGTCTCTACATACAATGCTTGTTCATTTTCCTTGTTCCCTCGAGACATAGTATCAAAAATGAAAAAAAAAGACAAATGGGGACAAAAAGGGCAAACATGTTAATGTATATGTAACTTCGGAATGTATTCTTCTATGTGTCTTATATATTGTAACCCGATGTTTATTCCAGGATGTTTCTATTATGTATTTGAGTCATGTGATCATACCCCGATGTTCCGATCGGGAAGATTAATAATGTAAACAAGTCATATCAAGTCATTAGGTAAGTCCCCACAGTTTCGAGGCACTTGAGTTATTATACACTAATTAAGGTGTAGGCTCGATTAGTAATTGTTAGGTTGAGCCTACGTGTGAAAATGAAATTCAAGTGAACGGATGAATATAAATAGAGAGTGAGAGTCTCTCTATTTATCACTTGTGAAATACATCGCTTGCTCTCTCAAGTGTGGCGCACTAGTGGAGAAGGAAATATACTGGGACAAGAAGACTACCGTTGTTGGAGTGCATCTTTCTGTTTTGGGGTTTTACATCTTGTGGTGATTCTATCTTAGAGGAAGTTGCGGGGTTTTATCCATTTATGGTTTCCCCGATCAAAACTCTTTGTGTCTCTTGTCTCTTGTGATGTGCTTATGTTATTGATGTGCTTGTTATTCTCTCAGTGAAAAGATCCTAACATAATGCTAGCTTTAATGTTGAAAAACTAACATGGTATCAGAGATAACCTAAGAAGAAGACATTGTGCAGCTACAGGAACTAGGGCTTCCTATTTTGTGGATCTTCCTCCACATATTTTCAGCAAAAGTATGCTAGGATTACTCTCCATTGAAGGGTGCATCTTTCTGTCGATGCGGAATTCAATTTCAAGCATTTTCAGTTTCGATGTGGAAATTAGGGCTTTCTACAGAAGAGGAATTTTTGAGTGAGACCAGCATAGGATTGTTCTACTCATAAAAACCGAAGTTTAGAGACCTAGATCAAGAAATTTGGTTTGGTGAAACTCCGGGAAACTCAAACCCTAGTTTGACCTTGAGCTAGGAGAAACCCTAAATACTAAAACTGCTACGTTTTGGTACAGTCGCTATATTTCGATATTGGCAAAGTCTAAGAAGCTAAAAATGGCAGGTACCGAAGATAAAATCCTAATGAACACTGTGTCCAAAACGCCACCTATGATTCGCTATATTCTGGGAGATAAGATCTCTCAAAGTTAGGGTTCCAGCCTCTTCCATAAATCATCCATAAACAGGACACCTGGGGAGAATTGAAATATCTTGGGCTACAGAGGTCCAAATGGAATTTATGAAGATGTTATAGAAAGGGCACAGACTGTAATTTCAGTGGTCTGAATATCAGACTCAGAATATGAACCAGTGACATGTGGCATTCCGTACAACTTTGCTGTTCTGAACAGTTCTGTAACAGGTCACCTTGGGAAAAGGATAATAAATCCAAAATGGTGAAACCAATTCTGATGAAAACTGAGATTTTGGATCAGGGACATGTGAGGTTAGCGCAGTGTGAAATTGCAGACACAAAGGATCGTTAAGTTCGGAGATATCATAGAAACAGTAACATGAATTTCTGCAGAAGAAATTGGAAATCTAGGGCTTCCTGTTCCGGGAGCTTCCCTCCACTGTTTTCAGAAAAGGAGTACATTGGATAGATCCATTTGAAGAGATCTATCTGTCTATCCAATTAGTTTTGAAATATTCCAAGTTTTGAAAATTAGGGTTTCTGTGACAAACCCTAGATCGGCCAGCTCCGGAACCAGGACGGACACCTCAAATCGGTAAGATCTAATCCTTTGCTATTTTCATTTGAGGTTCTCATTTCAAAGTGATCTATCACATCAGCTTGATGATAAGCTTGGTGAAGTTGACAACTTCCAAGCATAGAAGTATTTGATCTCTCTGAAGAAAATGGATTGGACACCTACATGAGTATAGAGGTTCCAGTTTCAGAGGGAGACGAGGTTAGAAGATTTTCACAAGAAGAACTTGGTCAAGGCTAAAGAAGAAATCATGCTCATGCTGCAGAGCATGATGAACCATGCAGAAAGAGATCCAGATATGAAAATTGAAGATTCTTCAAGCGAGGATGAATATGTTCTGATATCAGCTCTCACAGGTAACATTACTCATGGAAGTGATGATTGGCTTATAGACAGTGGAGCTTCCAAACATATGATGGGATTCAAGGAATCCTTTGTAAGACTGTCAAAACACGAATCACCTCACAAGGTGAAACTAGGATATGACTACCAATATCCAATAAAAGGTAGTGGGGAATCTTCATACAAGCTATACTCTGGTAAGTCTCTAACAATGAAAGAAGTATGGTTTGTTCCAGGACTTAAGAAGAACCTTCTCTCCATTTCAGCATTAATGCAAAAGGAATGTGGGTTGCATTCATAGATGGTCAAGTCATCATATGGCCAAAAGGAAAGACTATCGATGATGCGGTAGTGATTGGAGAACAAGAAGGAGGCTTCTACAAATTGAAGGGCCATACAGAACAAGCCTTGATCCATGAAATAGTAGAGCCAAATGAGCTTTGGCATAGAAGGCTTGCACATGTGCATTACAGAGCACTACCTATTGCAAACAAAGTTGTTGAAGGTCTTCCAGAATTTCAAGCTATTTGAAGGGAAGAACAAAAATCAGAATATGACCTAAAGAATCCAGTTGAAGAATGTGAAGATCTAAAATGCAGAGACCATGCAGTAATAAGAGTCTCTCAAATCAAGAACAACTTGAAGTGGTAAAAGAAGAAGTGAAGAATGTAGAAGTGGTGATGGCCACCTTGAATGGCCTCCCATGATCATAGGATTCATTCATGTGAGGAATGTGTGCCAGAAGGAAGTGATTACTTTCAAAGAGAACTCACAAGAAGAAGAAGCTCGAGAAGAGAAGATGGGAGCAACTGAAGATCAAGCTCTTACCATCCAAAGAAGATCCCTCAATATGAAGATCTCAACTCTTGAAGAACTTCTTATCCACCTCAGCATTTGGATAGGAAACGATGCTATCATGAATGAAGAAGACGATGAAGTTGAAGACTCAAAAAGGAGTATACCCACGAAACAAATAAAGATAAGTATTCAATTGTCATTTCATGATATTATTTTGTTATGCATTTGTTTATATTCAGTTGATGTATTATGGATAATAGGATGTTTGCATTAACGACAGTATACTACTAATATGTATGTGATGGGTAAGTAGCTCATGGTGCTATACAACTCTCCATTGCTACTTATCTAGAATGAAACCTCTTTGCTAACATATTGGATTAGTGCACAATCTCAATGTTGTCCTGGTAGAGATGGAAGGCATCTAGAAAGTTTCAATGAGATATGGATGAATGTTGTATTGGCTAAAGTAGTTGCATGATCATATATTTATGCATAAGTGTTTGCCAGTATAAATATTCCTTATGAAATGTTTCTAACCATACAATTGCATTTGACTTGTAGGAAATACCGCATACATAATTGCCTACAAGCAAAGAAGAATGAAGACTTGTTCTAAAGAGCAAGTGACGACATTTCAAGACAAAGAATAATATGATGAATGCAGTGACATCATTGATGCAGAACCTTCCATCCATGAAGAAGTAACTAAGAAGAAATGGAAGAACAGTTCAAGAAGAATGATGTCAAGGCATAGTATCGAGACCTGAAGAGAAGTTCATAGTTCCATCATGCAGTAGATGGAAACATTGTGGGATACAAAGCAATATTCGTAGGATGAGGCTTCTCACAAAAGGAAGGCCTAGACTACGAAGAGACATTTGCAGCCAGTAAGAGTTGAAACACATACATGATGAGATTGATGAAGATCTTAACCTTTGCTACAAGGTTGAAGATGCAAGTCTATACACTAGATGGTCACATAGAATATTAGTAGCATAGGAAGCTACTTGTCACTCCGGTACAGAATGTTTTCAGTGCATAGAGCACAGAAGACAGAGGGAATACGATGCTTCGCTTCAGAGGGAGTGACTATAGAAGATCCTGAGGTTCGACATGATATGACAGGATGGATAGATTACTGATGACTCTAAGATTTACTAAGAGTAAAGAGGATTCCAACCTTTGCTTCAAGGTTGAAGACAGAAGACTAGTGATACTCCTGTTATGTGTCGATGCACTATTGTTTTAGGTATGGAGGTGTGGCAGAGTACAGATGGAATCTTCCTTGGATAAGGGAAGTATGCAGTAGAGATCCTAAAGAGGTTTGGGATGATGGACTGCAAGGCCATGACCACACCTATGGCATCGAACATGAAGCTATTAAGTGATGCTTCATCATAGACGGTTGATGCTACAATGTATCGTTAGATGATTGGGTCCTTGATGTACTTGAGACTAGATATTTTCTTTGTTGTGAACAAATTGAGACATGTTCACCTGATGGTTGCAAAGCATGCAGGGCTATAGTTGATTATGGGCTCAAGTACAATGCGAATTAGAAGATTAACCTAGAGGGTTATGTTGATTCAGATTGGGCAGGCAGTGCCATTGACAGGAAGAGTACTTCAGGATGTTGCTTCAGTATGGGATCAGGTGTGATCTCTTGGTTTAGTAGGAAGCAATCCTATGTGGCACTGAGTACAGCTGAAGCAGAGTATGTCGCAGCTTGTTCAACTAGTTATGAGGCAGTATGGATGCGGAAGCTACTGTCTGATATATTTGATCTCCAGTTGAATGCTACTTGTATACATTGTGACAAATAGAGTTGCATGAAGTTGTCAGAGAATCCAATGTTCCATGACAAGTCGAAGCATATCGAGATCAAGTATCACTATATCAGGGATATGGTGTAGAGAGGAGCAGTGAATCTCTAGTATGTTGCGACGGAGGAACATATAGCTGATGTATTGATGAAGCCATTGGCTAGGCTGAAGTTCGAGTACTTCAGAGAGAGACTTGGTGTTCTCCAAATCGAGGTTCCTTCCAAGAGAAAGTGATGAGACCCAGAGCCATTCTAACATGGTGAGAGGATTGGTTCCTTCCATGGTCAGTTGTAAGGGCTGAGCCATTCTGTCATGGTGAGAGGATTCAGTTCCTTCCATGTCAGATATGAGTGCTAGAGATCCAAAGCCATTCTGACAAGCAGGTCAAATGTAAGGGCTGAGCCATTCTGTCATGGTGAGAGGATTTGGTTCCTTCCATGTCAGATATGAGTGCTGACTGCCATTCTGGGAATGGATGCACCTGGTCAGTTACCAGGAACACTCAGTCAGGGACTAAGAGAGCCATTCTGACAAGCAGGTCAGATGTAGGGGCTGAGCCATTCTATTCATGGCTAAAGGATTTAGTTCCTTCCATGTTAGATGTGAGTGCTGGCCATTCTGTCGAGTAGGATAGATGTAAGGGCTACTGCCACTCTCCGGGAGAGTGGAGGCACCTAGTGCATTACCAGGTAGCTTAGTCAGGGACTGGGGGCCATTCTGATGAGGGTGTAGGATTCAGTTCCTACCAGGTCAGATGTGAGTGCACAAATATCTCATCATTGTGGTAGGAGGGGCTCCGACCTGGGTGAGAGTCGTTCATCATTGTGGTAGGATGTGTTCCGGCCTAGGTGAATGTGTAAAATCTTTCATCATTGTGATAGGAGGGGCTCTGGCCTGGGTGAAATTCATTCATCATTGTGGTAGGATGTGTTCTGGCCTGGGTGAATGTGCCATTCTGACGAGTAGGTCAGATATAAGTGCAGAGCCATTTCACAGATGTTAGTGATGTGATGTCCTATCATGCTTGTGAATGTGAGTGCTGGGCCTTTCTGATGTGATTGTAGTTTACTACATGATCAGATGTAAGTGTTGGGCATTCCTTTCTGATGAGCAGGTCAGATGTAAGTGCTGGGCGAAGACCTACCTAGTGGCTAGGCCTACAACCAGCATGAAAAAGGGCTGGCTCTGTAGAACTTCCTATGACGAGATATTACACACATGATGATGACCAAAGGAGATCCAGATCAAGCTATGATCCAGATCCAGTTATGATGACTCTGGGAGATCCAGATCGAGTGATGATTCAGATTGAGAGATGATCCAGATCCAGATCCAGATCGAGTGATGATCTAGATCCAGTCTAGTGATGATGATCCAGATTGAGTGATGATCTAGATCCTGTGGTGATGTTCCATGATGATCCAGATCGAGTGATGATACAGATCCAGATCCAGATCGAGTGATGATCCAGATACAGTTCTATGACGATCCAGATCGAGAGATGATCCAGATCCAGATGACTTGAAGATGAATATGACTTGAAGATGAAGATGACTTGAAGACGAAGATGACTAGAAGACGAAGATGTTCCAGTTGATACAGAGAAGAAGACCAGTGCTGAAAATCGTGTCGAAAGAATACCTTCCTAGTTAAGAGGGAGTGTTAATGTATATGTAACTTCGGAATGTATTCTTCTATGTATCTTATATATTGTAACCCGATGTTTATTCCAGGATGTTTCTATTATGTATTTGAGTCATGTGATCATGCCCCGATGTTCCGATCGGGAAGATTAATGATGTAAACAAGTCATATCAAGTCATTAGGTAAGTCCCCATAGTTTCGGGGAACTTGAGTTATTATACACTAATTAAGGTGTAGGCTCGAGTAGTAATTGTTAGGTTGAGCCTATGTGTGAAGATGCAATTCAAGTGAACGGATGAATATAAATAGAGAGTGAGAGTCTCTCTATTTATCACTTCTGAAATACATCGCTTGCTCTCTCAAGTGTGGTGCACTAGTGGAGAAGGAAATATACTGGGACAAGAAGACTACTGCTGTTGGAGTGCATCTTTCTGTTTTGGGGTTTTACATCTTGTGGTGATTCTATCTTAGAGGAAGTTGCGGGGTTTTCTCCATTTATGGTTTCCCCGATCAAAAATATGTGTGTCTCTTGTCTCTTGTGATGTGCTTATGTTATTGTTGTGCTTGTTATTCTCTCAGTGAAAAGATCCTAACATAATGCTAGCTTAAATGTTGAAAAAATAACAGTATGACCATAAATTAATATCATAAAAGGAATCATATCCAACCCCCTAATCCCAAATCTCCTAACCCCATAACCCTTAAACCTCCTAACCCTAAATCACTTAAACCCTAACCCCCTATACCCCTAAGCCTCTAATCCACCTAAATGTAACCCCCTAACCCTACCTAACCCCCATAACCCCTAATTCCCCTAACCACTAAATCTCATAATGTGACCATAGTGACATTCTATGTATTTTATGCACATATATACTAAGCAACTAGCATAAACAATTAACAACTAACATCCCCCACCCTTAAAGAGGAGTATTGAAGGGATGAAGCCAACCGTATGTCTTGGGCAATTTTTGCTAAATAGCTACCCCTCAACCCTGGCACCCACTCTATGTGGTGCAGCTGGTTAGGGTCTGCTTTTAGAAGTGCTTTCAAGTTTATTTTGGCATTTAGTTTAGGCCTTTGTGATGTGCATTGGGGTCCAAACAATTTGACCAATCGGCCCATGGGACCTTGGTTCATGGATGAGGTTGGTAAAATATTAAGCAATCCAGTAGGGTTTCATTATTACTGTAAAATGTTCCACCCGAATAGTATTAATTTCAAAGGAATAAGTATCAGGGCCAAGAGCAAGTTCTGTACAATTTCGCCAGAATAGTTACTTGTTTGACTTGGCACAAAGTGAGTGTTGTGCAGTGCAAATCCTCAAAATGTTTCCAATCAAGATAATAATAAAATAAACTGGACATTCCAAATTGACGTTAATGGTTAGAATCAGTGCTAAATTCTAAACTAAATGATGGCAAACTTGACTCCCTAGGACGCTGGATACCCAATTCCTCCAAAAATGGTTATGGTCCACCGATAGCATTGGATTTGACAGTATCTAGTCGCACGTGAAAAAAAACAAACGCTTTTCGATCCGGGGATCTCTGTGTGACAAATTGGAGAATTTAATTGAGTAAATTCTTATGATATATGTTTAATAAATACACACCTGGCTAGAGTTCTTGGGATTAACTGTGGATGCTTTCCCTCCATAGCCTGCAGCTCCATATTTGTAAACATGTCGTGAAGAATCCTACTGCTTTGACTTGACCTTTGAATTCATTGTTGCTCGCCACCAATGATCAAATTTGAAGGGGGCATCTTAATTTCAATTGGAAGG